>CM077245.1:10022170-10499670 GCA_039654775.1 Spinibarbus caldwelli
TGATCCTCATGGGTGCAAGACGCCGGAGTCTGTTGGGTGTCCAGGGCAGGCGCCGCTGGGCCCTTTGGGAAGGTGCGACAGCTTCAGTCTCCATTAGCCAGGGTAGGGTGCTGTGAGTGTGACTGTCTATATCTGGCAAGAATACTGGATTCTCTATGCCAGCTTCAATGAGGAAGAAACATACACAAACCTTCAACTTCTTACTTATGCAAATGTGGTAGTTATGCAAGCTATATTGCAAGCCTATAGATTTATTGCTCTTTATGTACAAAACAACATCTGTTCAGTCCCTTCTCTTACCTCCCACTGTATACGTGTCTCTCATGACAGTACCACTGATAGCACCAGTCTCACTTCCCACAGCACTGTCAACTAAAAACACAAATTCATGCTTAGTCAAAGACTGATAACTAGAGAAGAAAATTTAATAGTGGAAAATTGCCATTTTTAATGTAAAATACTTTTTATGTAATTTTTATTTTCATTATATTCCAAAGAATATACTTGAGTCAATAAAACAAACAAATAAAATATATATTTCTACATAAATGCATGCATATAGTTTATTATATATTACTTAAATGTAATTTATCAATTGGTTAAATAGTTGTATTTTCATGTAATTTTTTTTAATTTAGTTTATTTTATTATATTTCAGTGCATGTTCTTAAAATATATATGTGTGTGTGTGTGTGTGTGTGTGTGTGTGTGTATGAAATTCCTTTCATTTAAATATTTTAAAATTTGCATTTATTTACTAATATGTATATAATATTTTTTTTTAAAAATTAAGTTATATATAGATATAGATAGATAGATAGATGAAATATTTTCAAACATGCATTTATTTTTATGAATATAATTTTTATCTATCTATCATTTATATACTTTTATGTACAGCCGTATTTATTTATTACACTATTATTAAATTAATTATAATATTTATTTATTTATCATATTTATTTTATTAATATTTACTTCAAATTAATTGCACATTTTTAGCTAGCTGCTCAGTGTCATGAATACTAATAAATGATGCTAATAAAAAATATTGTTACCTTCATCTCCATATAGATGGCCTGTACCATCTGGGTGTCCATTAGCCATCTAAAAATATGTATAAATTGAGAGATGCAATGCTATTATTGAGTAATCCAGGTGAAAGAGGCGTCATGAAGGTCTCTTACCTTGTGTATAATCTCCTTCTTGTGGTGCTTTGTGATCTTTTTGGCAGGGTTGACACCCATCTTAGCTGATTTGAAGGACTCAAGACGGCTCCTCATGGTCCTCTGGAAGATCTCCTGCACCTCGTCCTCACTCTGGTTGATGCTGAAGTGACTGCGACTGTATTTGTGACGGTGCTGCTCAGAAAGAGAGAAAATTATGGGCCAATTGAGATGCAAACTGTATGCATGTCTGTGTGAGAAGAGCAATTCATACATGCTTTCTGCTTCTGTACAGGTGCTGCTGTAGAAGATGATGGGCATTGATGTCATCCACCGCATTCTTCCTGTCTTGCCCATGGATGTCCAGGGATACAGAGGGAATCGTGTCTTTTCTAATTTACAAGAGACAAAACAATTTTAATTGTTGTCACATCTCACCATCTAAGAATTTATGTGTCAAATTGTAGCACTTTTGGCTTTGTAACACTGGCAAAGATTCTTAGTCATGTATGTAAATCTCTGTCAAGACAAAGATTATCCCTCTCCTTCTTTGCTCAGAACTGTTTTATGATTGATTACAACTGATGCATTAATTACGAAATTGTGTTTAAATGTGATTTAAAGTCAGTTCACTTACACAATGGAGGTTACTGAAAAATTTTCGATTCCAAGTTCGTAATTTGACATATCGACCATTATATCAGGCATCACATCTACAAATTCTGAACCAAATTGTTTTTTGAAGTCTACGTTGGCTGCTTCATCACTACGAATGAAGGCCAGAGATCCTTGGTGTTCACCCTACATGAAGAAAGAAAGAGGTTACATACATTTCTCATGAGCTTTTTTGTTGACAGTACATGAGCAGCACGTGGATTATTACAATCACCATATCTACTCTGATTTTGTGTGAAACCATTGCAAACTTTGTTGTTACAGTAAACACATGCACTTTGAGATAACCAAACAAATGACAATATTATGCAATATATAACACCAATCTACGGTCTTACCTCACTGACGTAGTTAATAGCGTCCTCCAGATTTAGTTTGTGGAAGATACTAAATAGGTAGTCTCTGTTCTTTCTGGCCTTAGGTTTCATCAAAAACCAGCTGATATAATTTTCCTCAAACCTGTTCCAACTGAGAGAGAGATCAAAGAAGAGATGTGTGTTAATATATTTATATTATTATTATTTTTATTAATATTCAAGTATATCCACAGAACTGGCATACCCTCTGGTCCACCAGTTATCTCCTATACGTCCACAAATGTCCTCCACTGCTGCTAGAATGTGGTCAAATGCCTATAAAGACACCATATATATTTTTCTATAACTATTAAAATGAACACATGAATGGATGCACATATATATAGTATGCAGTACTTATATACATTATGTAAGTGTGAAAATCATATACTGTCAAATAGTTACCCTATTGTTTAGTTTCTCAATAAGTTTCAAGTCCGAATGAGCTGCTCTTTTAACCTTGAGCCACTGAACCAATGGCTTCATTGTTATTCCCTAAGAAGAAACCACATAGACATTATCACTACAGGTTAGATAGGAGCTACAAAATTATCTATTCATTTAGAGTCTCATAATTATGATAAGTGTGGCGGATGGAGTTTTAACCTGAAGAAGGACAGTGAAATACACCACAATGAGTGTTGTACTAATCATCAAATTCTTCTCTGGGATCTTCTCTTCGTCTAACATGGCTGCGAGTCCATACGCCACTGCCCCCCGCAAGCCACCGTAGCTCATTACAACCTGGTCAATGACCTCGATAGGAACCAGTCTGAACTTGTTCAACATCCAGGTGAGCAAGAAAACACCTGCAAATATAAAACAGACATTCCTAAACATATCATAAAAACACATGCAAGAGACATTTGAGAGTCATTCTTGGAAAGAAAAATCTTTAAAATATCTTGGAGATTTTAAATGTTGCATCTCAAGTATGATTATTTTAAATAATATTTGTGAACGATGTGATATTTTTATTTATTTTTTTAAAGTAAATAAACGCTGCTCTGTCTTTTTTGTTTTGGCTGTTCTGAAAGCTCAAATTATTATGAATATTTTGATAAAGTTTAATAATGAACATTTTAGCATGCTTATTTAGTTGATTGAGAATGAATATTGTAGCAACGTCCATTACCCATCATGCTTTGCAGCGGTGTCATTACAGACTAAAAACGTTTGTACTGCAAAACTTTACCATTCAGAAAATGTGCACAAAACAGGGTTGGGTAAGTGTTTATAGAGAAGTATGCTATGGGATTTTGCTGTTATATTGCTTGTTTGAATGTTTGTTACCACTATGTGACTTTGTTTGCATTACACATGAGGTAGTGACTGATTACAGCTATGGTGATCTAGTTTGGGTCTGTTTTATCTGTGTAATTTAAATTTTTATTTGTGTATTTTTATTGTGACTTGAAGTTACAATATATTTAGTCTTGAAAAATACTTATAAACTGATTTTTGTAGTTATAAAAAAGTATGTATATAGCCTAATCAAATGTTGTGGACAAAAATGGTATTTACTAGAGTGGTTTATTAGTTTCATTATATAAAATAAAATCTCAAAATAGTTTTTATAGGGCACAACTGCACTCACCTATGATCCTGTATATAAACACGAAGAGGAGGGTGAGGAGGATGAAACCAGTGTTCCAAACCCAGATCTCTGTATCAATGGCTGTAACACCCAAGAATATGAAGATCATGATTTCTGAGCCGTTCGCAAGCACCTTCATGGCATGACGAACCATAGTGACCGATTTCTCATCCATGTTGGCGTTCACATATTTCTGACAGCATATACCGCAGAAGGTGATTCTGTGACACAGAAAGTCATTCTTCTCCATGAGCTGAATGAATTGCTTAGAAACATTATGCATTGAGCCTAAATTCCTGCAGTACTGGTGTTGTATTACTGTACATATTCTCTATATGTGTTGCAAGAGACTCTTACGAAAGTATTGCAGAGAGGGAGAGCATTTCTGCTGTCAAGTAAGCCAGGTAGCCCACCACAAAGACAAAGCCGGCTTCGATGATCTGAATGTGTTTGGTGCACCTGGTCAGCAGGGACAGCAGGATGGCAAACACAACGCCAAGAAATGAGCCTCCAAATGCCACCACAACAAATGAAACTATTGGAGAGTGAAGTGGAAAACAAAGCAAATGAACAGTCTGATAAGTTTAAAGTTAAATAAATGGATATTATGGTGTTTTCATGCAGATGTATGAGGGAAACAGTTGAGCATTCATACATATGCCCTTAACAATCTCTGCCGCGTCAATCCTTGGGCCTCCAAGAGCAACAAAAGCATCAAATACATTGTAAAGCACCTACAAAAGAGACAAAAAGAACATTACAAAAGCGCATAGATATACTAATTGAGCATAATGGCATTTAGAGCATTTGATGGAATTGAGACTCACCACCGTGACGCCATCATTGAGCAATGACTCTCCAAACACCAGGATAAAGAGCACCTCATTCACATGTACTTCTTCAAACACGGCAATCACGGCCACCGGATCCACTGCAGCGATTAAACTGCCAAACAGTAGAAACTGCAGGAGACCGATGTCCAAAGTACCTGATGATTATGGAAATTGTCAAATTAATTCGGTATCCTCTGCATTTTTAAAAATAAAGGTTTGTATTATAAACAACTTTACCCATCGCTCCAGCCTCATAGCAGCCCCAGAGCGAGAGGCCCACTGTAGCTGCGTTCCAGCACGTTCCGAAGATGGCATAAATGAGAATGGCACCCAGGTTGCTGAAAAATAGCTTGTTGGGCATAAAGTAACTTGCATCCAGGATGATCTGGGGCAACAAGTAATAGAAGAAAGTGGGAGGAAGCAGTTTGAAAGTCTGCGCCTTGTTTGCTCCCCAGACAATTCCTCCCAAAATAAAGCCCAGGATGATGAGCAGACCGCTCTCTGGGAACACACTGATGACATGATGGTTTAGTTCAATCACTGGACAGAGAGGGAAAGACAGAGAGAAAACAGATGACAACTTTTGTAGCCAATTATGTTCAAGTTGTGGATGAGGTTAATATGATCGATATTAAAGATATAATAATGATTGTTTTGGCACTGGCGCTCCCTAAGATTGATTGATATTTGAAGTTATTTGGGGCATCTTCTCAGATTATCCAAGCATTCTTGTGATATCCATAAGTATGTTTTGTGATCTTTAAATAATATATTTGCAAGATGTAACTGTCAAGAGTAATGCTCAAAAATTCAGCAAAATGGTTATGCAATTTAAAATGACATATATTTATACATGTACAATTACATTGATGCATGTGGCAGATGATATGCACCAAAATTATAGTGCAAGAAGATTTTCTTTTTTTTTTCATGGCCGAATATCATCAGTAATTAAATGTAAAACTAACAGGATTCATTTATGATTATCATACTGGATCAATTACTTGGAAGCTTCTAAAAGCTGTTAATTAATTTTAATTTTAATTATTTATTATCTTTTTCTTAATATAATAATTTTATTAATAACAGCCCATATTATTTTACTATTTTTCTTCCTCTTTCTTCCAGAAGCATTCATATTTAACATCAAATTGATAAAACAAGGAAGAATTTTTTTTTTTTTTTTCAAAATCAACCCCAACATTAACGGCATGTGAGGAGAACAGATACTCATCACTCCATACTTTACATGAGTAGCAATATGTGTAAAACATTGTTTCATGTGGATCGCTGAGCTGCTATTGTACTCAGTATTTGCAGTTGTCAAGTTACACAGTATTGTTTCTAACTTCCTAGTACAAGGTAATCATCAAGAGATCATCTTCCTTCTCAGAACTGAACTGAACTGAACTGAACTGAACTGAAATTCAAACTCTCATTTAAAAAAATGACATCAGCTTCAGATCAAACTATTTAATTAATTCATGAGGAATACCACTCATGTCTTAAACTGTATTCGATTGTACATGTTTTTGGATATGTTAAACAAAGAACTTCATTACCTATTTGTTAACTGTCAATCAATTTTACTTCAATCTACATACCTGATAGTTTCACCAATCCAGCCACAAATACCCAAATAATCACCAGGTATGGGGTCTCAACATGATGCCATTCAAACGTGACAATTGGGAGTCCAGTGAGATTCTCTTCCAGTCGATGACGAGGATTCTGGACCAAGTTTAGACCACTTAGTCCTTGGATTAAAGGGTTAACAAAACACACCAGGAAAACTGCCCTCAGCAGGCAGTGATAAATAGAGCTTGCCATTGCGACGGATGAGTGGTAAAGATGCACTTAATGTAGTTAAGTGTACTCTCCAGACTGTGTGTACTATAGCTGTCCTTCACAGAATCTCACAATAGTCCATTAGAGGTTCCCGGTGTGCTTTGTTCTGCTTGCTTGTCCTGAAGTCCTTGGTAAGACAAAGTATTTGCAGTTTCCCCTTTTAGTTAGTTTTCCTTTAAATCTGCGGTCATTTTCAAAGTTCATCTCTCTCTACGTGACTTGGCTGTCTTTCCATCAGTTGACCCTCTGTGTTTGTGGTTCAGGTGAGAGCAGTGGTTCAATCAGGGTAGTGTAAGAGTGTAATAAGAGCAGTGCTGAAACTTCTAGTCAGCCTTTAATTTGTTACAGAGAAAGGGGGCTGAGATCCACGTCACTGGACTGTTGTTACTTTGTCACGTTTATGATGATTACTCTTTCTGCTTCCATTGAAATCTTTCCCTTGCACTTCACACTGGTTAGTGTTCAGCCAGCTTTAACAGGCTGTACTACTGCATTGTTACTTTGAAGACTTTTTGGACAAATTTTGGTACAAATATTCTGTCCAGACACTACACCATGTTTATTGTATAATGCATTGTGAGACTTTCTACTAAAATACATGTAGACCTATAACAGTTTTAGAAGGTGGAAGTTGTTGAGTGCATAGAAATTGTAACAGATTGTGTAAGAGATTGTTCACCCTAAAATCTGACTTGACTTTCTCAATTCTTGATCACCATCCACTTATTTTATATGGAAAAGAGCAACTTGGACATTCTGCTAAATATCTCCTTTTATGTTAGACAGAAGAAAGAATGTCAAACGGGTTTGGATCAACATGAGGGTGAGTAAATGATGACAGACTGTTCATTTTTGGGATATGACTTGAATTTTTTTTTTTTATTATTTACATAAATTACATAAAAAGGATGCTTTTATAAGCATGTTAAACCTTCTTGTTTTGTGAAATCCTACTGCTGCGTTCTGATGGCTTTAGTATGCACCAGTTAAAAAAAAAAAAAAGAGTTTCCACACATTTGAGTTAAACGGTTACTTTTCTTGGCCCTGTCTGAGTGTGATGTAAAAAAAAAAGAAAAAAAAAAAGGAAGTGATTGGTATGGCTTGTACCCATGTGTGTGTGCCGGCTTTAATCATAGATCCTGAGATGACAGCTGTACTGCCTACTGAACTGAAAAATAAGTGGAAAGGCTAAAGGCAAAACAACACAATTTCCCCTTGAGAGTGAACTGTTTACCATTTCATCAATGAGCACTGTGCTACGTCCGAACTAATTGCACTGTATTTTATGTGTAATCATTTTCTGTTCTAAACTGTTTTAAAATCATTTTAAATCAATTTTTATAACATTTCCTTGTTTTTATTATTATTTTTTTTAATGACTATTTCACTTCCTTTTATGTAAAGCACTTTGAATTACCACTGTGTATGAAATGTGCTATATAAATAAACTTGCCTTGCCTTGCCTTGCCCCCAGAAAGGTATTATCACTTTTTCACAAATTTTTAAATTTACAAAGATTATTGACACAATAACTCTCCACTTTTATAGTTATTGTAAACTGAGTAAATACTGTAGTTTGTTGCTTATAGGTTATGCGTTGCTTTCTTGCTGTGTTGTGTGTTTATAAGTCTGGGGTTTATGGGAAATTGTTCTGTTTTAAAGGTTTATGGGTGTTTTGTGTGTTTGTTCAAATCCTGCTCTGTGAGTTTTACAATTTTGTCTGTGTAATGATTTACACAACATGCTTACTGCAATGTACACATAATAATGAATTTCACTTTATTGTTTCAGAAGTGCTTCATTGAACATTTAATCAAAACATTTTTTCCTTGGAGGCTATACATTTTTTTTCTTTATTGCAATGGATATCTTTATCAGTCATATCGAAATTTATTCATGCAAGAGGAATATAATAATCATAGAATTTAAATCAGCTTAAAATTCAAAGAATTGATCATCTTTTTTTTCTTGTGTTCTTAGCATTTTTTTTTTAATTTGCTCACTACAATTTAAATTGTATTACTGAAACTTTGAGTTACGTTGCAAATTTTACAAATAAGTTTTATCAGACACTATTAGGTGATTTCAGGTTACAGATTTTACCAGTTCTCATAAAGCATGAAATTCAAACATGAATAAGTTACTGTTAAACTATTATTTTTAATGACTTACAGAAATGCAGAAACAGATATTGTGATACTACAAAGAAGCACCCACAGAATGAGTTTGCAATAATAAATAATCATAAACAACATGCTGAGTTTAAAAATATATATAAACCAAGGTAAAAAAATAACAAGATGTTCCTGAATATAGAAAAACAGACAACTGCTTCTCAGTTTTTATTTGACACTCAGTTTGTAAAGACAAAATATGTCTAAGAGTGTAATGATTTTGTCCTTTGAGCTTGATGTTTTCTATTTTCTAGCATGCAGTCAATGAGATAAAGTGCCATAACAACTTCCACAACAACGTGGATTTGTGTAAAGAAACCCTCAAGAAGATTCCATAACCACAAACATAAGTACTTCAATGACAATGTCTGTTCTAAATCCATATTTATTCTCTTCCCCTTGTTTTTTTTTTTTTGTTTTTTTTTTTTTTTTTTTTTGTTTTTTTTTTAATATGTACTTAGGTAAAACTTTTCAGAGAAGAAAACCACTGCAGTATGACTTAAAGTTACGCCTGCATCTGTATATCAATTTTTATAGATATATGATGAATACTATGATTCAACACTAAGATTCCTTAATCTCTGGGCTCATGACATAATAGCTACCTATAATGCAATGCATTCTCAGTTTTAGAGGATTACCTTAATAGCATGTTGGGCAGGTTAATGGTGGTGGATGGAACTATATCAGATTACAATCTAGTATGATGTGTTCCAGGCTTTTCCTCAGGCGCCTCCTCATCAACCGAAGCATCAGCCATCACGAAGGTGTCTGTGGAGTGGGTGCTCATTCTCAGCGGTGCTAGATGTCTCAGGTTGGTGGGCATCCAGGGCAGTCGACCCTGAGCTCTCTGGGAAGGTGCCACAGCCGTGTTGTTTCCTGTCTCTGTTTGCCAGGGTGGGTTTCGCATGGGTGGAGAGGTGTCCATCTCGGGTATGAACGCTGGATTATCAACACCAGCTGCAGTAATTAGAGTAATTATGATATTGAAATGAGACGCCATGGAAACAGCCATAAAATAAATATTTTTTCTACTCAATTGCATACTTATATGGATCCTTTTCACAGACTGTGATGACAAGTTTCCACAGTAATTAACAACATAAATCTAGCAAAGTTTTTCATATTTTTTTATTTATTGTACAATTATAACACTACTCCTGTGTTATATTATCTTGGCATTAAATTACAGAAAACTAGTTAATGCTGATGTGCGACTGTTTCTAATACTATTCCAACCAACACAATCAATCTCTCTATATATTTTTTAAGGTCATAGAAATGCTATCATTTTTATTTTTTATTGGAACAAATGAAAATGGAAAATTAAATTTGTTTCTGCTCATCACTATAGAAGTTTTCCCAACTATTACGATTTCCACTTCAAAGAACCCCAGAAATGCAAAAAGGGTTCAATGTACAATAAGACCTTAATATGTCACATGACTTCAATATGTAGCTACAAAAATGACTCTTACCTCCAGGTGCATGTGTGCTTCTCCTGGGGAAATGGCTAGCAATCTCACTGCTGGAAGCGCTGTCTGCAGAAAACTCAAAATCTAATTGGACAAAGCAAAATAACATACATATATATTCATGCTAAAATAATTTTACTTCCAGTATTTATATAAGTAATATAAAATATAAAAATATACCTTCATCTCCATATGGATGGGTTCTGTGTGGGTCCGCTGGCTTTCCATTAGGCTAAAAATACACATTAAAAATACAAATATTGTGTATAATTAGGAACAAAAATAACTTAACAATAAAAAAATATTTAAACCTAATTTAACATGTATTTCTGACGTATTTTTAACATTTATTTTTTTTCAATTTTGATGTTATCCAAGCCCCCCTCCCCTTTTGTGACTGCAAACACCACACACTGAATTCTATTTTAAAAGATATTTAACTAAAGGTAGACGGTCTAATACCTTATGTGTTGAATCCTTCTTGGGATGTTTGGAGAGTTTTTTGGCAGGGTTGACATCCATCTTAGCCGATTTGAAAGACTCAAGGCGGTTTCTCATGGTTCTCTGGAAGATCTCCTGCATTTCGTCTGGATTCTCTGAGGTGTTATAGTGACTGCGGCTGTAGGTGGGGCGGTTCTGGTCAAAAATATGAGAAATGGATTTGATTTGGATGTAATGGGATTCAGATGAGTTTTATACTGGGCAAATGTATTGCGATTTTCCTTGTTTAAAAAAAAAAAAAAGTCATTTTGGTGTGTGTGAGCAGGACAGCTCTTACATGACTTCTGCTCTTGTACAGGTGCTGATCTAGTAGATGATGGGCACTGAGGTCATCAGGCATGCTCTTCTTGTCTTGCTCATGGATATCCAAGGATACAGAGGGAATGGGGTTCTTCCTAAATTGAGAGAAGATCAAATAATTGTAGTCAACATGCATTTAGCACAACATATTTAGCCATCTAGATATTTGTGCAATTTTCTCATAAAACCTCATGAAACATTTACATGTCTCTTCAGACAGAAGAACTACATTCTGTTGGCAAAATTTAATACATTTGGCAAACTACTTACATTACAGAGGTCACTGGAACATTGTCAATGCCAAAATCATATTCTGACATGTCAGCCGTGATATCAGACATGATGTCTGCATACTCTAAAGCAAGCTTCTTCTTGAAGTCTACAGAGGCACCGTCATAATTACGAATGAAAGACAGAGAACCTTTGCGTTCACCCTAAATGTGGAGAAAAAAAAAAAAAAAAAATATATATATATATATATATATATATATAGAGCACATTAATTCTTCAGCTCATTCATTACATACAGTAGTTGTAAGAGAACAGTAATTAAAACAGCACTGTAAATTGGAAACAGAACACAGAAATGAAAGCAAAATGTTTTGGTAAAACTGGAAATAGAGGTGATACTCTCACCTCAGTGACATATTTTGTGGCATCCTCCAGATTGAGTTTGTGGAAGGCACCAAGGATTGGGTCTTTGTGCTTTCTGGCATCGCTCTTCATTAGCAGCCAGCAGACATACTTGTCTTCAAAACTGCTCCAACTGAGGAGAAAAAAAAAAAAAATGTGTAAAAGCTCTCAAACACAAATTTTATACAAGTATTTTTTTCTAAAGTGAAATGCTCACTGTCTGGTCCACCAGTTATCTCCCATTCGGCCACAGATGTCCTCCATTGCTGTCAGTATGTGTTCAAAAGCCTATAGAGAGAGACACACAATTATATCACCCTTATTGTACTTCATTTTGATGTTGAAAAACCATATACCAGATTCAGAACAAGCGATGCCCGAGTTGCGGATGAATGACTCATTTGAATCAGCTCTTTTTAATGAATCAGTTGAACTGGACTGAATCATCGACGTCGCATCGCAGGAGTTTGTATTTGAATGAATGGTTGTGCGGTTTCTCGGTCCAAACAGCATACTTATTTCTACTCGCGCAATCAGCCATTACTTTACTGTCTAGTTTTATTCGTCTACCTCACCCAAGCGCTGTAATACAAAGTTACCATGGCAGTGTTTGCCAGTTGTATGAGATTAACTGAAATAAGCAAAAAATCAACTAAATGTTTACTCTACAAGCCGAAAGAAAAGCTGCCCACAAAGACATATTCAGGTGAGGTACAACACTCCATTTATAAGTCAAGATGGCCATAAAATGCATTTTAAAAGAGTTTAAGGGATTTTGCATGGTTTTTATTTAAGTGCTTGCTTATCACTTGTTAACATGCTATTACTGTTTTTTTTTTTTGTTTTGTTTTTTTTTGTTTTTTTTCAAAAAATAGAGTTTTTTTGTCTTGACAGTATAGCAGTGGAGTCGCGTTGGTCACATTATTTAATATCATATCATTATTAGGCTACTTGATTTTATTTTGTAGCTTTTGTAATAACAAACTAATTGAAAAACAGTCATTGTTTCGGAAACAGGAAACTAAAATGTTCAAAAAAAAATAAGAGGCAGTAGAGGGATACACAATATGTCATAGGTTGGTTACCCTGTTGTTCATTTTTCCATTGAGTGTCAGATCTGACTGAGTTGCCTTTTTAACCTTCAGCCATTGAACCAGTGGTTTCATGGTTATCCCCTACAAAAACAACACACACAGTGACTTCAAGTAAGCTAAACCATGTCCGTCAGATGAGGACTGGGAACATCACAAAATGCCCACTTTTATAATTTTATAATCACAGACCTTATGAATTTAAGCAACTACCATGCTTTTACAACAAAACCCATTTTTGTATGCACTAGTTATGCTCAGAATGAGTGGTTGAAGGGTCACACCTGAAGAATGACAGTGAAATACACCACAATGAGTGTGGTACCAAGCATCAGATTCTTCTCTGGGATCTTCTTCTCATCTAAAATGGCTGCGAGTCCGTACGCCACTGCTCCTCGTAGGCCACCGTAGCCCATTACAAACTGGTCCATAATGTCAATAGGAATCAAACGAGACTGATTCAAGACCCAGTTGAGGAAGAAAACACCTGCATATAAAGAGATCCACAAGTGACGTCAGTTTTCATGAGCATACTCATAATAGAGCTATAGGAAGCGTCTACAAGAATTTCATGACTTTATCTCACCCATGAACCTGAATGCAAAAACAAAGAGGAGGGTGAGGAGGATGAAGCCAGTGTTCCAAACCCAGATGTTTTTATCAATGGCTGAAACTCCTAGGAAGACAAAGATCATGGTCTCTGAGCCGTTGGCCATCAACTTCAGAGTGTAACGTAACGTTGTGACAGATTTCTCATCCATGTTGGCGTTGATGTACTTCTGACAGCAGACGCCACAGAAAGTGATCCTGTCATATGCAAAACCACAGTGAATTATTATTGTAAATTCTATTACGAATAATTCTCTAATTTAGAAATATACTTCTTTATCTTCATTTATCAGGTAAGCACTGAGTACTTTAAGAAGATCTTACGAAAGTATAGCAGAGAGTGAGAGCATCTCAGCCGTCAGGTAAGACAAGTAGCCAAGCACAATGATGAAGCCGGCTTCGATCACCTGGACGTTCTTGGTGATCCTGGTCAGCATTGATATCAGAATGGCAAACACAACACCAAGAAATGAGCCTCCAAATGCCACAACAATGAACGAAACTAGGAGAACAAAAACAAGTGTTGTGAGGGGGTGTCATTTGTGGTTATTATTCTTAACTAAAAATAAAACCTTAGAAGTTTCATTACTTAAAATAAAATAAACACTAACTGAAATAAATTTAAACATAAACAAAAAATGACTTATTAATATTTCAGCTAGCTGCCACAGCAACATTTCTCATGTTCATTGAAGACCAGTGCCCATACCTATTCCTTTGATAATCTCTGCGGCGTTGATCTTTGGTCCTCCCAGAGACACAAATGCATCAAACACATTATAAAGCACCTGTGACAGACATAACGAGACAGATACATAATATTAAAGGGATGTAATAGCAATCGAATAGACTCTGACTGTCAAGTAAAATTTTTGAACATGCCATGATTCCTCAAATAATGAGCCGTGACATTGAGTTGTTGAGACTCACCACTGTGACACCATCATTGAGCAGGGACTCTCCAAACACCAGGATGTAGAGCACTTCATTCACATGCACTTCCTCAAACACGGCAATCACAGCCACAGGGTCCACGGCAGATATCAGAGCACCAAATAACAGGAACTGCAAAGGACCGATGTTCAAGGTCCCTGAGGTGTAGTGAAACTGTTAGTTTTATTAACTAACTGTGAAACTTAACTAAGCTTTGTATGATCACCAAGATTGCGTTTATTCATTTATTTGCTCACGAATACAGTAAAATCAGTATTGTGAAATATTATTATCATTTAAAGTAACAGTTTTCTATTCTAATGTGTTGTCAGATTTATTCCTGTGATGCAAAGCCTATTTTTCAGCAGCCATTACTCCAGTCTTCAGTTTCACACGATCTTTCAGAAATTATTCTAATATGCTGATTTGCTGTTTAAGAAACATTTCTTATTGTTATAAATGTTGAAAACAATTGTGCCGCTTAATATTTTTGTGTTAACCATGATAGATTTTTCATGATTTTTTGATGATAGAAAAAAAAAAAATTAGAAAATTTTTGTAAAATTATAAATGTCTTTACTGTCACTTTTGATCAGATTAATGTGTCCTTGGTGAATAAAAGTATTAATTTCTTTAAAAAATCGGACCACAAACTTTCAGCTGTAGTGTATTAAATATATTAAGTATATTAAGTAGTTTATTTGTATTAAACAAGTATATAAGTATTTAAGTGTATTGATTGGTAAATTAAATTTAAATGAAACTTTAGTTTAAATATAAGACAAGCAGGCTGTCTCAAGCATCTGTTCGGAATTTTGTAAATGTAACTGTAAAACTCAGATTTACCCATTGCACCCCCTTCATAGCAGGCCCATAGCGTAATGCCCACTGTTCCCGCATTCCAGCACGTTCCGATAATGGCATGGACGAGAATGGCACCCAGGTTGCCAAAGAATAGTTTGTTTGGCATGCAGTAACTTGCATCCAAGATAATCTGGGGAAGCAAGTAGTAGAAGAAGTTGGTGGGGATCAGTTTGAAAGTCTGCGCCTTGTCTGCTCCCCAGACGATTCCTCCCAAAATAAAGCCCAGGATGATGAGCAGACCGCTCTCTGGGATCACACTGGTGACATTGTGGTTCAGTTCACACACTAAAAAGAGAGAAAAGAGAAAAAAACAGATGATGAAAAGCTGAATTTTTAGTCATTATTCAGACTTTAGTTTCACATTGTCCTTCAGAAATCATTCTAATATGCTGATTTAGTCTAATGTCTCCACTGCTGTCACTTTTGATCAATTTAATGTATCCTTGCTGAACAAAAGTATTAATTTCTTCAAAAGAAGAAAGAAAAAAAACATCTTACTGATTCCAGACTTTTAAAGGTTAGTGTATGTTACGTATTTGAGTAATTCTTCAACCTTGAATTTAAAAAAAAAAAAATAGTAAGTTTCAGCATTTTAATTATTTGAACCACATTAAAACTCTATTTTGTTTCTAATTCATATGTACATTTTATTATAACACAGACTTTCAGTCTTATATATTGTTTGAAAATGTTATTTAATTGTGTGTATTTTGGATAAATTGCTAGGTATAATTAGTATAATAATAATTAACCTTACCAAGACAAAGGAATCAGTCATTTTAATCTAAACATGTTAAAAATGTCATTTCCACCACAGAATGTCGAACTCATAATTTCCTATGTATCAGAAATTACAGTGCGGAAGTGTTTGTTACTTTCAGAAAAGTAACATAATGTGATGCAAGTTGTTAGAAAATCAGCTAGTGAGAGACTGAAAAGTGTAAACGTTCACAGCTCGAAAAATTGCCTGTAGCTGAAGAAACATTCTTTAAACATATTAAACTCAATTTGTGAAGCAGACAAACGACTGAAACTATTTAGTTCACAGGAACTTTGTGTTTCATGTGATTCATTCAACATCAGTTACTTGAGCTAAAAATTAAGCTGTGCCACTGAGATTGGTGTTTCATCTTCTTCCGCAGGAAAGGAAGTTAGAGGCGGATGAAGAGCTCATCCCGCTCAATGTTTAAGGTAAGATAGTTAATATAGTGAGGCTTAACATATTTTCTATCTTGTGGACCAATTTGTCAATCCAATTGGATTGTTTTAATCTTCTTTTCCACCACAATGGAGTGGACAGCATATCACTTCACCTACCTTATTCATTTGGTTTTGAAAGTATCTGATGAGAAATGTTTGATCTATGCACAGATCAAACTGATCACACTGTTTGACAAAGTGGAGAACTTTTTATTAAATTAACAATATCAGAAGATTTAAGCAAAACACTTCATTTGCTCTCCGTTTGCTCTCATTTCCAAGTAAGAGAAACGAGTCCTTTCCGGTTGGATCACTTGCTGGTTTATTTCATATAGCATTTAAAAACTTTGCCACTGCCAGACAAGATCAATCATGCTTTCATCTCAATGAGATTGTACATTTGAATGCCTACAATTACTGAACTTTACAATGTCTTTGTAGCATGTAAATTCTATTATGCAACAGGATTATTTCACTTTGATCCGTGTTATTTTATCACGGTCTATTCAAACGTGTCATGTTTTAAGGCTGCAATTGTTCAGCCAACCAACAATTACACACTACGCTATTAGATTTTTATGTGGAATATGTGTTTACTTTTGGGTTTGTGGTAGTTAAATAGTTTAAATCCTACCAACTGTGTGATTGGGCAATAAAGATGTAATGCTTAACAAACAGAGCTGGCCTAAACTAGTAAACTGTTCTGCACCTTGTTGACCCTTCTCTTGTATATATTTCTGTTACTAAGATAGTCAGGAAAGTAACAGCTTCAGGGGGACGTTCACATCCATTATGCTGTGGGTGACCTTGACTTAATGCTTTTACAAGTGAGTTAAAATGATTTAACAATTGAGAATACTAAAATAGTAGCATGCATCTTTTATGGAAATGTTAAGTAATGATTGATGTAGTTCTTTCTCAATGTCTTTGCGATCAGTAGTGCCAACTTGTACGGCGAGTATGTACACCGCATACCTTGGCAACAGAATGTCAACATTCGAGAGTAGGCTATGTGATACATCGAGTCCTGAATACATTTATACCGCCTCTTTGATGCATGTTGCAATGCACAGGGGTGACTTTCACAAAGGGACACATTTATTATCTTTTTAACATTTCTGTCAGATTTATACACATTTATTAACTATAAATAATGATTTTAATTAGTAAAAGATAGCTATTGTTATATTTTTGCCTTTTTTCCACTTTTAATTATATATATATATATATATATATATATATATATATATATATATATATATATATATATATATATATTAGTGGTTTCAAAAATTGAGCAGAGCTAGGGTTGGCCACCCCACTCACAACTGCCGCTTCTGTCACTTTTTCTCTTGACAAGAAGTGCATTTATTCAGTCGCGGAACGTCTTTACGACCACATCAAACGGGAGACGTTTCAGATGCGCGCTCCACTTCCCTTCAGCGCCAGGCGCGAGTCAAACGAGCGGTGAACGCTACTGTGCTCGCAGCGCGTCTGGAGCTGGCGCGCGCTGTAGCCTGTATCATTTCATATCAAAGCGCGAAATAAACTACGTGCATGCAGTGTCGTGGTCAGTTAAGTCATGAAGTTACTAAAAAGGCGATTAAAGCTGCCTTAAATCTGTGCATGCATGTAATATTTTTTATGAGTCACATTTAAGAACGTCTATGAAATGGTTTTCAAAACTGTCCTGGAGCAGCCCAGCACTGTCTCCCTCATCTAACACACCCGATTCAACTCGTCAGCTCATTAGTAGAGACTTTAAGACCTGAAGTGGGTCAGAAAAAGGTAAAAAGAGTTGAGAGAAAATATGATGCGTGTCAGATCCGCATCATGTTCAGCAGCAGCAGCTCTTAAAGAAATAACAGCCAAAACCAGCTGCTGTGATGTCTGTTAATCAAAGAACAAAAGAAAAAAAGAATAAATCAATAACTTTTATAGCTTTAAGGATTCATCTATATTTAATTTAGAATTTAGTGTTTGATAACTTCAATTTCAGTTTCTGTATATTTCTGCTGAAGGGCACAGGTAAATATGACATTTATTATAATGGGTTTATGTGAAGATTGTTTTAAGTTCACTTAAATTAGAAGTTTTTTTTTTTTTTAAAGTCTAATAAATGTTAAAATTGCGGGGCGGGGGGGGGGGGGGGGGGGGGGCATTTTATAGAGAAATCAGTATTGGTATCAGTGATACTGGCCTTCAGTCATAAAAAAGATGGCATTAATGACATATTGACATATTGATGACATATTGTCTTTATGTTGTTTGTACATTAATTTGAAGATTGAATGTGGAATTATTGCAATATAAAAGTATATTTAAAAATGTTAATGTCTTTAATGTAACTTTAATTGCGATTAATTTCAGAAAAATGTGCAATTAATTAGTTTTTTTTAATTGATTGACAGCACTAATATATATATATATATGTGTGTGTGTGTGTGTGTGTGTGTGTTTGTGTGTGTGTGTGTATATATAATTAAATAAATAATTAAACATGACAACTCAAATAGTATTTTCCTTTAAAACACTCCAATAATCTCTTATTTTTTCCTTTGAAAAAGTATTTTTGCAGTGAACTACACATATTTAGACAAAATGTGTATATAGTTTACTTTAGTTCCTTAAATGTGAAAATGAACATTATACAATAGTCTGATTTTCACTATCATGCACTAAAGCTGACCTGACACTGTGCCTTTGAGGAAAGTCAAAGATTCAGGCGACCCATTAATTATTTAATGTAGTACATTATTAACTAGCAGTAAGGTATTGTTTCAGCACTGTAATTTCTCAGAGAGTAGATCTTTCCAGCTTTCTCCATGATTGCCAGTGATGTGTTACAGATCATGTCCTGGAACTAAATCTAAATTATATACCTCATTTGCTTCTTGCCAACAGGCAATTAACAGAGTTTATGAACATGGGAACTTTGCACACACAGAATTTTGACGTAAAACTGCAGGTCACATTGACATGAAAAATGAAGAAATGCAGTTAGCACTCACCTTCAGACTTTAACATTAGGCTGTCAATTTATGAAACATTTGAGTCTAAATAATTACATGACATTCACAACTGATTATTAACTGTATTTGACGAAACAATACAAACTAAAATAATGAATTATTGAAATGACATTATAAAAAGTGGAAAAAAACTTTTCAAAGTACATTTTACAAGAAAATACTAGTTGTGTTTAATTGAATGCACTACTTGACAATTATTTTTAAAATTTACTAGTAATTTCTGAGTGAAATTTGTTTTTATTTTCTTTTTATTAGTATGTTTTCTGTCTGTTTTATTGACTGAAAGTACTAAGAACTTTCAGACCACACATACTATGGCAAAAGAAGCTGTTTTTGATGCTAATGCACCTTTCCTTTCCATTTTTAAAACATTCAGCTTGTCTCGCTTATCTAAACTTGACTTATCACCTCGAACTTAACCTTCATAACACTGTGCTCTTTGTATTCTTTGCTAATTTCTCGTCCACTCTGTCTCCTGTTAAATCTGTTAAAGGTAACTGTCATTGATGACGCTTGAACAGTCTTTTTATGCCAGTACCAAAAGCAAAATCTCTGCCCAATTCTTTGTACAGTATGTTTTTCGACAAGACTATTCAAGCTTCACCGTTAAAATCCCGTAATGCCATCTGCATCTACTTCAAAACCTGATCTACTGACTGTGATTTTCTTTTTGCAGAACATTATTTTGGCTTTATTTAAGTACAGAAAAGAACTCGAGAGTTTGTCTGTAATCCGATATTGAGGATATCAGATAACCTATTTGATTCCCATTCCATAATAAGCTGTCAAATGTGCCCATTCAGTGGGAGTAAATTTTACCTTCTAATTTTTCTGCATTACAAACTCAATCGTTGAACAGGTAACATCACGATTCAGACTGCCAAATGGGGTGGAAAAATTCCTGGTAAAGAATGCTATACCTCGAATACCTCGAAATGTTCTTTAACAAAATAACGTCACCCTTTACCAAACATTTGAGCCATGAAAATGTACTAAACTTAACTTAACCACACTGTAAAAAAAAATGTCAAATTGTAGTGTTAACAGACTAACCTACTAAAAACACAGGTGGTAATAAAATTACTGGTGGTAATAAAAATCTACTGAAAAAACACAGGTGGTAATAAAAAGCAATATGATGAATCATAGTTCGTCAAAAGTAGCTTTTTCACAGCTGAGGTAAAAACTAATGTATAGAAGGTACACACAGTGTCATACATACAAATACAAAACACCATCATGGTAACAAACATGACACTAAAATAACGCAATAACCGATAAGAAAAAATAAGAAGAAACCGTTATTTCAGTGATAAGCCATCAAATGTGAAGCGTCAGGCAGTTCTGGTAATGTGAATTTATGAGTTCATTTTCACTGCATAACTTGTTCTTTTTCACTTCCAAAAAACTGTAAGTCAACAGTATTTTACTGTAAAATTACACCAAATGTCCCATTATATTACAGTTTTTTAATGTATATAATTATGAAACTTACTATGAACCAATTAACAGGTTTTTACCGTACTATTTTTACGGTCTTTTAAATTCTGATCATTTTTTACAGTGCTGCATTCCTCCACCATTCCTGAAATTTGCTTCAGCTTCAGAGTCAAGCTAAGGGACGGTTCTGGGGTTCTGGGGGGGGGGGGGGGGGGGGGGGGGGGGGTATTACACATATTTACACAAATATGTGTAATACTTACACATATTTGAGAATCGAGATATTTCATGATATATTTTAGGGATATATTGAATAAATAAATAAATAAATAAATAAAACCCCTGCTGAAAAAAACAATAGACACCATTACAAAATTAGTAATGGTTTTACTTGTTATAATGGGACTTGTATTGGTTTTACTGGAAACTGTATTGGACCCTGTTGGTCTCTACTGGTAATTGGTTGCCTTCTATTGGTGGCTTGTTAAAACCAATAAATCCTAATGGAATATGTGCTAAAACACACTACAGAAAACCATTTTTTAATGGTTAAATGTCGATGGTTTGTAATGGTATTTGTAGTGTAAACCATTAAAATTTTCTGTGATGGTTTTATGTTTTTTTTTCTGTTTGATTGTTTGTTTTTTCAGTAGGGACATTAGCCTGTATCAGTTATACAGTGGTATTGTGGCTGCTGTGTGTCACATGACAAGCATGAGAGCCCCCCCCCCTTTACTCGTGCCCCCTCAAAAATAATGAGCGCATGATGCCCCTGACACTACAATACAAAATTATTTGTTAAATAAATGAAACATGATGAAATATTTAATTTAGTTTAAGTTGTTATAGATTACTTCCAGCGATTGCAGTGATACATGACATGGTGAAAAATGACTGAATGAATAATACTTAAAGTAAGTTAAGATGAACCAGTTACTGTGGTCTAGAACCGCCCCTGATTATACTAACATCGTAGATGAAAAAATATCAGTTTGGTGATGGAACTTACCTAATTTACAGAGCCAACAGGTCAGTATCCAAAGGGCCACCAGGTATGGAGTTTCCACATGATGCCATTTCCAGGTGACAATAGGTAATGTAGAGATTGAAGGCGCATGTCCATCACCACTGGTGGAATTGTTGGTAGAGACACTAGTATCATCAGTGGCTGTTGACTTTGAAGAATAGTTAAGGCTTACCTCATCACTATCTACTTCTAATGTTGCAGCCTTACATGATGTACTGAAAACGATTAATAATGCCAGAAGTGCAAACTGCTGTAGAAATGCCATCACAGACTTTTGTTGATCAAAGAACACTACTTATTTCACTTTTTGCTTGTGCCTACTTGCATTCATTGGCTGTTAATGATGTTGTAATGATGTAGTCAGTCCCGTATCCTGGCGTTTCTAAGAGGCTGTCATCGGTGTCTTTCTCCTTGCTCTGTCAGTCTGAGTTTGATGTGCATATGTTGTACATTCCTCCTCTTATTTGTCCCTCCTCTTAGAAAATAGAGATTCACTTTGGAGGTAGTTTGTGACCCCTCCCTGTTGTCTCTCACAGGTGTGTACTTATTTGTGTGAGACTTCGTTTGACAAGTTTCTTTATTGAAGGGGGAGGGTTTGAACACCTTGGGCCAAGAGTCAGATAATAACAGAGGCCCATACATATGGCGAAGACAGATAATCAAATCATTGTCTTTTACACATCAGTGTCATGAAAGCTCCTACTGTTCACACAAGCCCCAGTTAAACGAAACTTCACCATTTTGTCATTCATCATTTACATTCACTTCATCATTTTATTTTAATGTCATTTAATCCGGACTGCAGAAATTGTATTTAATCAGTATGTTTGTATTTAGAAATAACTAAAAATCCTTGAAATGACAAATTCACTGCATTGTGTTCAGAAAATGCATCTTAAGTTTATTTTGGCAATTCATTGTTTGTTTGTTTGTTTGTTTATTTATTTATTTATTATTCATTCACTCATTCTTTTGTTAGATTTTTTTGCTAGTAGGGTAAGAAAATAAACTCAAAATATATCTTATCTGTATTATTATTTTTTCTCTTATGTAAGTTTTATTTTACACATTTTTTAAATTATTTTACATATATTTAATTTTTGTTCCAGTAATTTCTATTTCAAGTCTAGTTTGTGTGTTTAACACTGTTAATTAAAAAAAAATGCAAGAGCTCCTCATGAGCTGATTTCACAATATTGAAGTTATTACTGAGACATTAGTTCATGACTCAGATTGAAAATATAGATTATTGTATTGCAGCAAGTTCATAATGTGCAGTTCATTTTTTTGTGTTTGAGGTGAAAAACACCGTCCTCCCTCATCACACTGGAAGAGACGTCTGTGAGCCTCCATAACCCCCATGAGTCATTTTATAGTACTCTGTGTGCTATCACAAAGTCATACTCAAGATCTGTTCCTGAATTAGTCTTCTGACCTATTTTACAATGAATCCTGTGCCAAAGACAGATTCCAGACAAATACAGACACACATTATTGATTAACATAAAGATCTGTTTGAAGGATTCAATTAAAGGTCACAAAATGTCTAAATCATTAATAATGTGTAAATTGTGTCAGTTAAGACCAGTACACACTGTTACCCCATTGTTCCTGCTACTTTATTTACATCTTGATAACACCATGCATTTTTATACAATTATTTCAGAACCCAAATGCTATCACAAAGAGAAATGTACAATCCCACTCAAAGTGAGATCTTAGATCTGCTTCTTAGTCACAGTTCAAATAAACATTTATAATTATTTAAAAAATGAATTTAATATTTTATTAAAATATTTTAATACATTAGGGCTATTTCTTAAATTAAATATTTGTAATTATTTTGTAATTCTATGTATATGTTATATTTATATATTATGTATGTATGTATAATTCTATGTCTGTATAAATCCTGTATATTTTATTTATATTATGTATTTTATTTTAATGATGAATTTTAAGCAATGCTGCCTTTAAAGAACTAAATGGAGCAGAAAAACATTCTATTTGTTCTGCATATTCATTAATTTAATATGAACTGTCTATGCAACTATGAAAAAGTGCAATGTAATATGTTGCAATGTCATCTCTCTCCCTCAAAATGAAACACCGATTCTAAGAGTTCAGGGGTTGCAAAAGTTGTGGTTTTGCTGTGATATAGAGGTAGGAAACATTTACATCAATAATGCTTAAAGGTAGTGTAACATGTTGTTCCATGCTGGTTCAGAGGCTTTGAAGATGTCATCTTTGAGTGGTTTAAGCTACAGTGCCTTATAAAATATGAATTTTAATATAATTAAGTTCTTGGAATGAAAGCATGAAAATGTTTTAAAGCATAACTGCAATCATTTTTGTCCTGTACATTTAGACATAATTTGTGATGTACTCCCATTGTTTTGTTTGCTTCAGACTGTTTATTTTCAAAATAATTAAATGCACACATTTTGCACACACACTCCAACAAAAGGAAACTTTTTTTGTTTTTGTTTTTGTTTTGTTTTTTGTTTTTAACTTCCTGCTAAGGGGGTTGACTTTGGAAAGTAACACACATAAGATTTAATACTATGTCTTTTTCAGAAATAGTTCAGTCTCTCCATGTTTCCTGAGCGTATGTCATTCAGCCAGGTTTGAAGGTGGAGACGCTCTGTACTCTTTTGACTTTACAGGCCTCATGAAACTGGTATTGTCACAGGAACAAAGGTTTGGGCATTAACAAGCCTTCTGAGTGGCTTGCTAAGATTTACTGTTGCCAGTGAATGACTTCTCAGCTAGCAGGAAAGTATTTTTACAGCTAATTAAGAAGAAAGTCAGAACAGCATGAACCTGTATTGACCTGTATTTACACATGAACACACCCGTTATGTGTATTTTACCGTCCAGTCAATCAGTGGTGCAATCAAACATCAGTGTCGTGCTATGAACTCTTAACTAAATATTGCTTCTCATTTTAGAATTGAATCTGTATATGGAAAAGTGTTTCACTTAAGTGTTAGAAAACACTGAGTGATGAACACTTTGACAGGAATATAAAAGAATGACTCACTGGGATGAGTAGTGTATCACTTTCGCAGAAATTTCCCTCCCTGTATGCTCGCAGAAAATCCATGAGCTTACAATGAGCGTATTTTAAAGAAGAAACATGCACTGACTTGTTTTTTTTTTTTCATGTTTCTTTTAGGGATGCAAGCATATAAAAGGCACATTGAAGAAAATGGTGTAGGATTTTCTTTTACACAGTTTTCACACAGGAATTTCTAGTAAATTTCACAAATAATTGTGATGTTTCTCCTAAGAATCCTAAGGAAGAAATTCCAACAAATCAAACAATTGGAAATTTTTCATGAGAAATGTTATATGTTAGATTAAAATCTCTGACTTTTTATCACAAGTCATTGAGATCTCAAACAGGACCCAATCACAACATATGAATTGTGTAAAAACACCTGATACACACTTGAACATTACTAAAACAACTGCAGAATGTCATTTACTTTTCTGAGGGAATGTTTTGGTAATGAGAAAATGTTCTAAATGTAACAGATGAAAAGGCACGCGTGACGTGTTTGAATCAGACATGTGAAGTTTACACAACAAAGCATGTTGTGGCAGTAGTGTTATAATAGAGCTATGGGTAGGCAATTTGTTACAAGTATTTTTTTTATTATTATTATTTTTTTTTTGGAAATCATGAAAAGTTTAATTTAATTAGTACTGCACTCTTACTTGGTCAAAAATACAATAAAACAGTAATGCTGAGAAAAATTATTACTATTAAAAAAATATATATATTTTAATATATTTTAAACTATAATTTATTATTGTGATGGCAAAGTTGTCAGCAAAATTTTCAGCATCATTACTCCAGTCTTCAGTGTCACATGATGCTTCAGAAATCATTTTAATGTGTTGATTTGCTGCTCAAGAAAGATTTATTATTATTATTATCAATGTTGATATTTTTATGGAAACTGTACATTTTTTTCAGGAGACTTTGATGAACTTAGCCCTAACCTAACCCAAGGTTCAAAATAACAAAGATATTTTTTATACTATAAATGTTTTTAATGTGTGTATAGGTATTTCTTTTTAAAATAGATATTTTTTAAGAAAGAGAAAGAGTTTGTTAATATGAAAATTTCTGTTTTAATTGTTGTTGTTTTTTTGTGCATTTTTTAACGAACAGAGAATAAGAAGGAGATGGAGGAGAAGAAATTCACAAAAAAGTTGATTGGCTCTAGTTTGAAAGTGAGTGAACACCAGCAAGATTTCAGACCTAGGATGGAAGGCAAGGTTTTCAGTGAATAACAACATTAGTGCTTTGTGGATCAGCAAAAGAATGTCTTTAAGAAGGTAAGGAGGCTTTTGTAATGTTGTTTAAATAATTGTAGTAGTATAAAACTGAGGCTACTAGCTCGTAAATGATCAAGCAAAAAAAAAATAATAATAATTAAAAAAAAATCTATTTGGTCATCATAGACAGCGATGCTTTGTGCTTTGTGCTTTGTGCTTTGTGCTTTGTGCTGGTGATCAAAGATGGATAGCCCAGAATGGGCAGTGCCCACAAAACCGCTCCCCTGCCGCACCTTGTCCATTCAGACCACTGTGTTGTTAATACCCATTTACAAATCATATACAAAACTACCAAGAACCTCAAAGTATGACCAAAGGGAGTGAGATTAGATCTGAGGTTTGGCTGGTTAGCATGATCTAGTTAGCCCCTACTGGTCAATGCTGTAATTGTGACCCCTTGTTTGGGATTTGCTTGTGGTACCTTTAGCCAAATCAGCATCATGATTTTCCTGCTCTAGAGTCATTAGTCACATGATATTTCAGTTTGATTGGTGACTGGCTCAAAAAAGCATTCATCTTACAATTTTAGATACATGGAATAACCACCTTGCTTCGCAACGGTCAGAGCAATCATACTAAACATTGATAAAGCAGGCCTTTCTAATTCACAGTTGCATTGCAGAACATCAGTGCATAGCCTCATCAAATCTAAATGAGAAGTCATTGACAAGCCTGAGCATCTTGAAGACAGCCTGTTTAAGTTTAGCATTTGTGTTAAAAAAATCAAAGACTTTAATTTTAAGCAATGAATAAATACCAAAAATAGAAACCGTTAGAAGTCTAAGTGACTAAGTGACTAAGTGAAGTGACATGTGGCCAAGTATGGTGACCCATACTCGGAATTTGTGCTCTGCAATTAACCCATCCAAAGTGCACACACACAGCAGTGAACACACACACACCGTGAACACACACCCGGAGCAGTGGGCAGCCATTTTTATGCTGCGGCGCCCGGGGAGCAGTTGGGGGTTCGGTGCCTTGCTCAAGGGCACCTCAGTCGTGGTATTGAGGGTGGAGAGAGCGCTGTACACTCACTCCTCCCACCTACAATTCCTGCCGGCCCGAGACTCGAACCCGCAACCTTTAGGGTACGAGTCCGACTCTCTAACTATTAGGCCACGACTTCCCAAGAAGTCCTAAAATAGACACTTTGAAAGTTGCCCTTTAAAGATAAGACAGATAAGAGTTCATAAATCCCCTGGACAAAGGCTTATGGGAATAATAAATGATAAGAAATGAATAAATATAAAGTACAAATAGAAATAAAGATACACACAATCATAAAAAATACTTTATAGATCTATGTACAATAAAATATGTAAATAATAAGAAAAGGGTGATTTTAGTAAATACATTTCTTGTTTTTACACAATATATATTTTGCGTGGCAGGTAAGAAGGACCTATGAAAATGTCAGCCACTGACTGATCATTTATGTTATTTTTCAGTTTACATTTGTTTCCTTTTTTATTCCAATTCTGCTTTAATCCAACTGTTTAACAAACAGGACTGGCAGAAAAACACTTCATTTTGAGTTAGTTTCAGTTGTACTTCTACTTGAGGCCAGTTAGCTTCGCCTGAAAATAATCTCAGGGACAGCATTGCGCTGCTAATTTAGCTAGCATGCCCTCTTTAGGTAGCCAACAGTATGGGAGATGCCAGGCCAGAGCGTGCTAAATACAAAAACTACAGTTGTCATCTGTAACGTGAGAACCAAAGAAACAACAGCCTGAGCTGGTGACAGCTGGTGAACGGCACTGTAGATGCAAAGAGATGTAAAGAGTATAACATCAAGGCATCACACAAAGCTGAACCCAGAGATTCTACGTTCACTTCTTTCAGGACGTTATAGGACTATAAGCAAATATGAATCAAAAACAATCTATTTTAAGTTTGTTCTGTCTTTGCTTTAAAGGTATAGTTCACTCAAAAATTTGCTGAAAATTTACTCATCCTCAGCCTAACCAAGATGTAGATGAGATTGTTTCTTCATAAGAACAGAGAAATTTAGCATTATATCACTTGTTTACCAATGGATCCTCTGAATGGTTGTCATCAGAATGAGAGTCTAACAGCTGAAAAAGAAACATCACAATAATCCTACTGCTCAATTTTTTCCAATTCTGTTCTCATGAAGAAACAAATCTACATCTTGAATGGTCTGAGGGTCAGTAAGCTTTCTGAAATAAGAATTCTGAAAGTATATTGTGCCATCAGGTGATTAAGTGCTTTGTGACCTTATAAAGTCTTTTCTGTCTGTTAAAGAGCTGTTAAAGAAGTGAAGAATTGCAACCCTTAAAGTTATTAAGGACTGTAAGTTGTGAAAGTATTACAGGGAACCCTAAAAATAGACAAACTGGAAGCTCTCTCTTTAAAGATAAGATAAGAAAGATAAGATAAAACATTATTGATTTTTTTTTTTTTTTAATGTTACTATTTTGATCTTAGGACTTTATATATATAAAAAAAAAACATATTTATATTTTTACATTTTTTTTTTTTTTAACTCCGATCACTGTCCTGTACTGAGACTCTAAGATAACTTCTCAAGTATTTGTCTGCAAGTTCGCTCACTTAAAATGAGTTAAGGAATTTGGTCCTCGTGTACAGGTGCATCTCAATAAATTAGAATGTCGTGGAAAAGTTCGTTTATTTCATTAATTCAACTCAAATTGTGAAACTCGTGTATTAAATAAATTCAGTGCACACAGACTGAAGTAGTTTAAGTCTTTGGTTCTTTTAATTGTGATGATTTTGGCTCACATTTAACAAAAACCCACCAATTCACTATCTCAACAAATTAGAATACTTCATAAGACCAATAAAAAACATTTTTAGTGAATTGTTGGCCTTCTGGAAAGTATGTTCATTTACTGTATATGTACTCAATACTTGGTAGGGGCTCCTTTTGCTTTAATTACTGCCTCAATTCGGCGTGGCATGGAGGTGATCAGTTTGTGGCACTGCTGAGGTGGTATGGAAGCCCAGGTTTCTTTGACAGTGGTCTTCAGCTCATCTGCATTTTTTGGTCTCTTGTTTCTCATTTTCCTCTTGACAATACCCCATAGATTCTCTATGGGGTTCAGGTCTGGTGAGTTTGCTGCCCAGTCAAGCACACCAACACCATGGTTATTTAACCAACTTTTGGTGCTTTTGGCAGTGTGGGCAGGTGCCAAATCCTGCTGGAAAATGAAATCAGCATCTTTAAAAAGCTGGTCAGCAGAAGGAAGCACGAAGCACTCCAAAATTTCTTGGTAAACGGGTGCAGTGACTTTGGTTTTCAAAAAACACAATGGACCAACACCAGCAGATGACATTGCACCCCAAATCATCACAGACTGTGGAAACTTAACACTGGACTTCAAGCAACTTGGGCTATGAGCTTCTCCACCCTTCCTCCAGACTCTAGGACCTTGGTTTCCAAATGAAATACAAAACTTGCTCTCATCTGAAAAGAGGACTTTGGACCACTGGGCAACAGTCCAGTTCTTCTTCTCCTTAGCCCAGGTAAGACGCCTCTGACGTTGTCTGTGGTTCAGGAGTGGCTTAACAAGAGGAATATGACAACTGTAGCCAAATTCCTTGACACGTCTGTGTGTGGTGGCTCTTGATGCCTTGACCCCAGCCTCAGTCCATTCCTTGTGAAGTTCACCCAAATTCTTGAATCAATTTTGCTTGACAATCCTCATAAGGCTGCGGTTCTCTCGGTTGGTTGTGCATCTTTTTCTTCCACACTTTTTCCTTCCACTCAACTTTCTGTTAACATGCTTGGATACAGCACTCTGTGAACAGCCAGCTTCTTTGGCAATGAATGTTTGTGGCTTACCCTCCTTGTGAAGGGTGTCAATGATTGTCTTCTGGACAACTGTCAGATCAGCAGTCTTCCCCATGATTGTGTAGCCTAGTGAACCAAACTGAGAGACCATTTTGAAGGCTAAGGAAACCTTTCCAGGTGTTTTGAGTTGATTAGCTGATTGGCATGTCACCATATTCTAATTTGATTGGTGGGTTTTTGTTAAATGTGAGCCAGAATCATCACAATTAAAAGAATCAAAGACTTCAACTACTTCAGTCTGTGTGCACTGAATTTATTTAATACACGAGTTTCACAATTTGAGTTGAATTACTGAAATAAATGAACTTTTCCACGACATTCTAATTTATTGAGATGCATCTGTATTATCCAGAGTTGAGCCAGTTTTCTCTTTGACCAGCAGAGGGTATCATCAGGTGAAAATGAGGCAAATTCACCATGCTGGACATGGAATCAAATGTCTTGGTAATGACTGCCACTCTGTGCTCACTGTCACCATTTCACAGTGAAAGAAAGAAAGAAAGAAATTTAAATTATTATTATCCATTAATATTTTATGAATTGTTTATAATTGTTAATTTATTTATCATGCTATATAAGTTAACCTGCATAGCAAATATATAAATGAAGATGATGTAACAATATAAAACTATTGTTTTGTACGACGATGTATAAGCTGTATACATTTATAACATTTAAAAAGCAATTATTCATGAAAAATAGCCTATATTCATGAAAAATATTTATGAAAGATATTCACGAAAAAACAATAAATACCACTTGATATTCTGAAAAATAGCTGATATTTATTTAAAAATCCCTTTGTGTCCCCATTAACTTTTATTTTGTCGATACAAATTATTATGTTTTTGTGTATTAAAGTATTATGTAGCCTATACTGGATTTCTTTATGCGGCCCATCTAAACTAGAACATGTGCGAGTAGCGCTGACTGCAGTGGAAGCGTTCGCGTCGCGTCACTCGCGTAGACGTCGAGAGGACTCTGCACTGAACTCGCGTACCCATGATGCTGCGGGTTTGTCGAAACTTTGACAGGCACGGAAGAGGATACAAGCAAGGTAAACCGAAAACACGAGACATCCTCTATCACGCTGCGTTTAGATATGAAAACGCGCGAGTGTCGATAGTTTTGCCGTGACAATATGCGGTGCTGCTGTCAGCGATCGCTCGCAGTTCAGGCGCAACTTGCACCCACAGCGGAGCTCATTGAGTGACAGGTAAGCAGGTAAGCGTTGGATAACAAACCGAAACCTTTCATTCTGCATGGGTAAAACTTTTCTGTGGGCTAGCTGGTGTCTTAACCGTCGTCATCTAAATTTGTGAGAAGGGGGCCACCATTCCCAAACGTTTCGCGATATCTGTTTCATCCCATTGAATGTTAATGAGCAACCTATCGCACCCTGGGAGCTGTTTGGCAAGCGATGCGTCGCGCAAATTGGGTTGCCAGATCCTCTTGTGTTATATGCTGTTTTAGGATACTGTCCTTGGCTACTATAATAGGCCACATAGCCTCTGTATTGTTAAATACTGTGGAAAACAAGCTACACAGCTGATAAATGTTTAATGCTTTTTGTATTTGGGTGCAGCCACTTTCATAGGTTTTCTCTAAAAAATCTCTCTTACGTTGTAAAACCCTTCATGAAAATGTGAAAAAACATGAAAAAAATGCATTAATATTTTATTAATTATTTAATATTCAGTTTAATATTAAATAATTAAATTTAATGTCTTGTATATTTTTCTAATTAATATTTTATAACTCGTTTTTGCACATCACATCTATTCATCGTAGGAGTAATTTTGTTTTTCTGGTGTTGCCGTCCAAATTATGTAATTTTTTTAACAGTTTTGTGTGACAGAGTTGAGAGATATTTTCTCAAGAATCAGTGATCCGATAATATACTATACTTTATTAGTTTGATAATATACTGATGTCCAGTACCATCCAGTACATGGTGGTGAGTTACAAAGCCACTTTGGACTTTTAAGATTGTTTTATTGATCAGATTTGATTGTTTTCTTCCAGCACACAATCTAATGTGAAAAACAGTGAAAGTTAATTGGATTCTCAGCACATTTAAGTGTTTGTCTGAGTAAAGTGCTGAGTAGGGTTCAGTTCAACTGTAACGGTGGCTGCAGCGTGTGAGTGAATAATTCATTTCTAAGCTATGATCCGTAGCCGGGTTTGAATTTGGGTTCCTTAGCAAATTTTGCATTTCCTAGGGCAAAGAGTTTATATTTATATATTACTGGTCACAACTAATTAGTCTACTGTATCTAATCATAAGGCAGTCTTTTATTTGGCTACTGAGATCCAATGTCATGTTTAACACGGTCCAATTGCACTGCATTTTCTCATCATGGTCTGGAACTCCTATTCCAGTAATTATAGCAGAGGATAATCAAATCCTTTTAAAAGCTTTTCCATGAAATCTGTGTCACACATCAAACCACCAAGTATAATTATAGAATCTGGTTCCTTCCAGCATATGTTTTCTGAAAGTATCTGGTTTTATGCATTCTTTTGGACATTGATGACGCAAGAGTTAGATGCTGCAGTAATATACCATGATCCTACATTCAGTCTTTGTGTCCGGTGACACAGGCCGGTATCTGTCAGTCTCTGCTCTCTCTAGAACACAATAGTTTATATTCATGACATTGTTTGACCATTGCCAGACTGGGTTTTGTTTTGTTTCTTTGTGCTTTGTTACCTTCAGAGTGATGTTGTATATCTTTGAAGGTTTTTTGGGTTGTTTCACATTTTTGTTGTTGATATCTCTGTCCTCAGTTTGTCAAACATGGACCATAAGGATGTATTTGCAGCATTGCAGATGGTATGTTCGGATGTCATCTTGGCTCTTAATGGATCCCGGAGCAATTCTTCAAATGCCGACGCCACTGATCGTCTTTTGGGGATCATGAGGCAGATTCAGGAACATGGTCGCGCTGTTGAACCCTTGATCACCGGCTTTACCGCTGTCTATCACCATTTCGATTTGGATGCACAGACTCCCGGCAACGGATATCGGACCTTAGTCAAGGTAACTACTAGTTTGTTGAAAAACTGTTGAGTGCATATAAAAGGGGATTTTTATAAGCTGAATATCCTTGGTTTTTTATTTGCAAATGAGGGGTTAGATGCAAATAAAGGCATGTCATAAAAATATATATATTTATTCAATTGAAATTTGTCATTTAATTTTTTTTTTTTTAAGATTTTTTTTGAAAGAAGTCTTTTATTGCTCACCAAGGTTGCATTTATTTGATCAAAAATATAGTAAAAATATGTGATATTGTGACATATTATTACACTTTAAAATAACTTTTTTATTTTACTATATTTAATATATTTATTTTAATAAATATGTATTAATTATTACATATGCAATTTATTCCTGTTATGGCAAAGCTGAATTTTCAGCAGCCATTACTCCAGTCTTCAGTGTCACATCATTCTATTCAGAAATCATTCTAATCTGCTGATTTGCTGCTCAAGAAACATTTCTTATTATTGTCAATGGGGAAAAACTTTTGTGCTGTTTAATATTTTTGTGGAAACTGTGATACTTTTTTCAGGTTTCCTTGAACATTTATTTGAATGTTTCAAGAAATAATCTGACTTTTGAACAGTGTATTTTTATAAATAACTGTACAAATATTCATAGAAAATTATATCATTTTATTCAGCCTAATATCCACAATAGGAGTCTATTGATGTTTTCTGTTTTCCATAGGTGGTCCATTCCTGCATCACCCACATCCTTCAGAAGGCCCGTTACATCGCATCGAACTGCACTGGAGCATTTTTCAGGATGGACCATAATATGGCAGAAATGGAAGCATACTGTAGTGCCCTGTGTCAGCTGCGGGCGTTGCTTTACCTGGCACAGATATTACTCAATGACAATGCCCATGGTCAGCTCTATTCACAGGAGGAAGGAGGTTTAAGCGAGAGGTTTGTGCAAGAGTATATCTCCATGCACAAAGCTTGTTTTTATGGTCGCTGCTTGGGCTTCCAGGTGAGATGATATTTATATTTCTTTAGCATAAAGAGTTCTCTTCTTTTTTTTTTTTTAACAGTACTAGGAACCTCCCATGAATAAAAGTTTTTATCATTTCACTGGTGCATGCAGTTTTATGACGAATGCAAATTGGTTCCAGAAACACAAAGTCTCTATTTATTTGTCTCTGCTCCAAGTTTTCCCCCTCTCTCAGGCCTTTTCTACAGACAGTGGTCATCAGTATGGTGTCCTTTGGTGAAAACTTCAAAAAACAGCAGACTGGTTTAGGTAAGTGCAGACTCACATAGGGCAGATCATAATATTAGGACTATATGATTCATTCTTTGATGTGTTTATGTCTGTTATTTCCGTAAAACACTGCTGTAGGGAAATTAGTCTCTTACGATTCTCACACAATTACAGATCTCTCTCGCCAAAGAACTTTGATTTATTTACAGGCATTGCTGCTCTTTCTTTCTTCACATCGGGCAAATACGTGGTAGATCCTGAGTTGAGAGGGACAGAGTTTGAGCGCATCACACAAAATCTAGATATGCAGTTTTGGAAAACATTTTGGAACCTTACTGAGACTGAGCTATTATCAGTAAGTACAAGTATGTTTATGTGTACTTCTATGAGAACCGATAAAACAACATCAATATTTTTATATATTATATATTAACTGTAGGTTTGCAATGATATTTACAGTACCATTCAAAAGTTTGGGGTCAGTAAGATTTTTTAAAATGTTTTTAAAAATCTCTTATGCTGAAAAAGGCTGCCTTTATTATTAGTTAAATGTATTGTGAAATATTGTTACAATTTTTAATAATGGTTTTCTATTTAAGAATATTTAAAAATGTAATTTATTCCTGTGATACAAAGCTGAATTTTCAGCTTATTATTCATATCTTATTATTCTTAATACTTTTGTGGAAACTTTGATAATTTTTCAGGATTCTTTGATAAATAGGAAGTTCAAAAGAACAGAATTTATTTGAAATAGAAATATTTTGTAACATTATAATTACTGTCATTTTTGATCAATTAATTGCATCCTTTCTGAATAAATATACAGTACTAATTTCTTTTAAAAAATTTGACTGTCCCCAAATTTAAGAGTTACAATTATCTTTTTTTCTATTTTTTTTCTTTTCTGTATTTTTCTAAAGAGTTTGACAAGGATTGCTTCCACTGTGGTGCAAGTGAATGTAATATTTACCATACCAGCTGTAAGTCTGAGTTTGCCACTGGCTTCTGACCCCAGTCTCTCAGTCTCTGTGAATCCTCCAGTTGCACACTGGGGCCCTGGGCCAGTCAAAGTGCGCTTGATCTCGCACACACTCCGACAAGGACAGGTTTGTGTATTTTATGAAAAAGAAAGAATTGATTGCATATTTTTAAGACAAACAGTTAGACTTTGAATGATGTTTCAAGCATGAGCATGAATAAATGTTTTCAACATTATTGTTATTAAATGCTGCTTTTCTTTCAAACAATCAGTTCTGCCGAATGTCCTCCATATTCCAACTTTTCCCACAGGACAGTGCAGAACTGTTGGCCCTTTCTCGTCCCGAAGGGCCTCAGCTCTCTCTGCCAGGGGGTTTCAGTCGTCAGACCACTCCTCTTTCTCCATACTTGCTCATACACTTCCACGGAGGAGGCTTTGTCGCACAAACTTCAAAATCACATGAGGTATGACTGTGACACTTTTACCTTCCTATATAAGGTATCTCACCTAAATGATTTTTTTTTTTTTGTACTGAGGCCCTTTGTGTCTTTTTCTCTCTATTGTAGAATTACTTGAAGAGCTGGTCAAAGGATCTGAATGTGCCTGTTCTCTCTGTGGATTACTCATTGGCTCCAGAGGCCCCATTCCCCCGGGCTCTAGAGGAGTGTTTCTTCGCCTACTGTTGGGCCTTAAAGAATTGCCACTTGCTGGGTTTGTGAAGCACACACCTCTCCAGATAACTAGTATGCAGACAGTAATTGTTTTTTGAGGATATGATGTAATTTCAATATTTACATATGCAATGATTTTATTGCCGTTGTCCTTGTTATAATGTAATTATACATTTAAGTACTGAGTAATATTAATTAACTACATGTACTTACTATATGATTAAGGGTTAGGACTAGGGTTTGGTTTAGGGTTACTTGCATGTAATTATGCATAATTTATTGTTATTATAATAGTAAGTACATAGAATGTGTAACAAGGACACCTTAAAATAAATTGTTACCGAAATGTCATGCATTGCAACAAATGAAATTTTAAATACAAAAATTCTATCACACAGTGTTTCAATTAACATAAAGTGTTGTTAATATTTGCTGTAATTACTGCAAATAGGAAAAAATTACATAATAAAATAGAAAACAGTCACTTGACATTGTAATTATATATATATATATATATATATATATATATATATATATATATATATATATATATATATATATATATATATATATATATAATTACAATACTGTACAATATCAATAAAAAGCAGCCTTGGTGAGACATTTTTAAAAACATTAAAAAAATCTGACCCCAAAATTTTTAATGGTAGTGTATAATAATTATAAAATAATTTTTTTTTATTCTTTTAGATGGAGAATAACGTCACACTACAAAACTTCCCAAAAGTATTTAGTCAAATGCCCATAATTTGATGGTTGAATCAATTAAATTTTTCAGTGTAATGTCATTCAAGTTTTTACAGCCCAATCAGCTAGTAAGAAAGCCAGTAATAACTCATGTAACACTCTTAAATATTAAGGTTTCAAAAATACCATAAGAGAAAAGTACTTTCTAGTCCATATGCTAGTGAAATAAATATGTTGATGCGAAGAAAGATAATTTTTATTTAACCTCCATAGAACCATAAAGCAAGTCACAAATTCTATAAAAAGAAGGTTAAACTTCTGCAAAGAACTGTTTGAACATTATTTTTACCTTTAGGTGTGTGAGCATAATAATAGGTGTGGACATGACAAGCAATCCATGCCAACCATGCCTCAGGACTCTCTAAATGTTAATCTTGTTGCACAGGCTCGACTGCAGAGCGTGTTTGTTTGGTGGGAGACAGTGCAGGTGGCAACCTGTGCATAACCGTCTCTATGAGGGCAATGTCTCACGGTGTACGTGTTCCTGATGGGATTGTGGCAGCGTACCCAGCAACTCTGCTAACAACAGATGCCTCACCATCCAGACTGCTCACTTTAATTGACCCTCTGCTGCCTTTGAGCGTGCTCTACAAATGTATTGATGCCTATGCTGGTGAGCTTCTGAGTAAAGTCAAATCATGTTACATACAGTGCTTATACAGTACAGATTGTTTCAAAGCAGCTTTATCTTTGTCTCTTGGTCACTGTCTCTGTCTCAGGTTCAAGTAGTCAGTCAGTACAGCCAGCTCAGCAGATAGACACCTTGGTCTCTTTGGGACAGGACACAGTAAAGTTGTTGAGTAACTTTGCCCAAGGAGCGACAAATTGGTTTCAGACTTTATTAGATCCAAAAGCAGCAGCAGCATCCTCTTCAACCACATCATCAAATGGTCCTTCACCTTCCAACTCGCATTCTGTAGAGAATCCACATGAAGTCCAAGAATACCCAGAAAACTTTGAGCCACTCCGGTCTAGGTGTCTGGTGGATATACATACACCTTGCACACCAATAATGAAGAACCCATTTGTTTCTCCTCTACTTGCTCCGGACAGTCTTCTCAAGGGGCTTCCACCAGTACATATAGTGGTAAGACATCATAAAAATGCATTTCCAGGAACAATGTTGAAACTATTATTTTAATGCTTTGATTGTTCTTCTCAGGCCTCTGCTTTGGATGCCCTGTTAGATGATTCAGTGATGTTTGCCAAAAAGCTTAGGAATATGAACCAGCCTGTGACGCTCATTGTGGTTCAAGACCTTCCCCATGGCTTCCTGAGCCTATTTCAGCTCTCCAAAGAAACCCAGGAAGCATCTGATATATGTGTGAAACGAATCAGAGAAGTCTTCCAGCTAGAGGAACTACCTGCTGATCAGAGGCAGCCGGGGCTCAATTAGACAGTTTAAGCTGGGGAAAGTCCTGAAGAACCACCGAGGTCCAAGAAGTTCCAGGGATCTAAATAATAAGAAAGTGAATCTAGTTTCGACAGGTTCGAAATAAGAAATTTAGTCTATCCACCAGCTGAACCTGGAAGCAATTGTAGATCTAGCTTGCAATATCAAAGTCATAGGCTTAATTTTGCATCAGAGTGACTCATTTTTAAGTATTCACAATAATTATTCACTGTTGTGTTCTGACCAAACTGAATATCTAAGCATCCACCAAAATTTCACCACTGTGCCTGTAGTGATGCAATAAGATCAAACCTAGCTGCTTCTGCACTGCAAACTAATATTTTTAAAGCAACTGCACTGTGGATTTTATTAAAATCACCATTTCTGACCTCTTATTTTTATCTGAAATGAAAGTGGTTTGAATGTTTGAACGTAGGGGTGTCAAACTCACAGCCTTAGTTTTTCTCTCTCATTTAATTTAAAAATGTAACCCTTTTTGAATTTTAAAGTTATTAAAAGCAGCACAAAGTTTATTCTTCAGTTGTGAGCATGTTTTGCGCATCCACTTTCTATGGTATAAAAAAAGGTGGCATTTAGCTCATCACCTGAAATTACTTTGACACCCCTGCTATAATATTATATTATAATATCGGCCATAGCATTATTTGAAAATATATAATTAATTTGACAAGGATATTTGCGTGTGATATGATTATATACCAGACAAAACTTTGAGGCCTTTGAAGATGCAGTTATAAGCTTTACAGCGTTGTGTCTTTTCATAGAGTAGTGTTGTCTAGACTTGAACCTTTATATTAACAGGTTACCTCATCATTTCTTAAAGAAGAACTAGCCAGATACACCAGAAACTTTTGCTGTGACTTGTTACCAGTTCACGTTACTACGCAGTAAACTAAACGGCTAAAAAATGCTCACAACCATAACCAAACTAGATTCAGAACATCATGACCTGTACTTTTTTCTTATAACACCAAAGATATTTGTTCTGTACTGTACATTTCTAAGAGGGTTTTGATAAACAGAATGTCAAATGCAATAAATAAATAATCCACTATTTTTAAAGCATCAGTGCTGCTTTACGTTTTAGTCTATATTTTGCAAAATGTTGCAGTTATTGTTAACAGAAAAAAAATATGGTAATTGATAAGTACTATTCATTTATTTATAAGAAGAAGAATTTCAAGTAACAGAAAAGGTCTGAAATCAATAACTGGTAATATTCTTTGTGTATCATTTCAATATAATTAATATTATTTATTTTTATGTTTTGTCTTCTATTATTAATTTTAATTATGACTAAGACTGCCTAAAATACACTATGAATACCACAGTAATTTTAAGTGAATAAAGGCATACTTTAAAAAATAAATAAATAAATAAATAAATAAAAGGAATCATGTTTGATAGTTCTGGGGTCATGAGAGCCTCCGGCCGTTGATGGCAGCACCTCAGATGAGCAGCTTCATATGAACCCCGCTGACGTTCAATGCATGTCGACCGTGTTGACAGAAATACAACAAAGAGACGAGCTGCTTTTAGCGACATGATAAACACCGCGTTGATTACCAAGTAATTTACCTCACATATATTGCAACATAGGATACTGACATAAGTACAGGTAAATGTTTGGTTTTAACTGTCTGATATTATGGAGTAATGTTATACGATTAGCCTAGCTTAGCACAATTCACCTGCTCACTAAACTATTTGATGTCGGTCTGTTTGGGATTTTGTTTTTAAATGCTTTGCCTGAAGTAACTAACAAGTGAAGCGATGTTTATATTAATTATGTACTGGAAACGATTATCAGTCTCATTGTTTGTAAGTCTGAAATGCTTGTGTTTCAAAGTTTAAGCCAGACTTTTTTTTTATTTCATATTGTAGAGTTGTACGTTATTATATTTGGCCGTTTGCAGGTTATAATATAAAACATTTGGTTTGACTGAAAAATGATTTGTAAACAAGCGAAAGTATGGATGCAGTTAACTCTATTTACCACCTGTCAGAAATTAAGGCTTTTTTTGTAGTTGTACTGTCAGTGAAACTCACATGCCATGGTAATTCAGTGTTATTATTACCTTAAAGTACAATGTAAATATAATGGTTTTTCGATATGGGGATCATGACATATAACAAGGTACTTTTATATAGTGTTTCCCTTTTATACCATGATACCACCACAGTACTTTTTCTGTATGGGGAACCATTTAAATGAGCAATTATCACATCTGCATTAGACAGTTTAAAACCTTCTGTTTACAATAAATTATGACGATAACCGTAGGTTTCACCAAAATAACAAAGATAATATAGTTACTTATTTAATACATTAATACTGGATATCCCAAGAACAGCATTCAGAAAGAATATTTCATGTCATTTTTAATTTTTATAGTGAATTGTCTTTGATTACTGTATTGTTTCTCTGCAGGTAGCACAGCTGTGGGCACAACTGGATGTCAACACAGAAGAAAGGACAAACACAAGATCTCCAACTAACTTGCATTCAGCCCTGTTGGACATTTACACTGCAGTCACCCTGAAGTGTTAATTTATCTATTAATGTCCTGGAGGGAATCCTACCTACTAGACAAATGTATAAATTAAACGAATGATCTCTCTGATCAGGACATTTGTGAGTTAAACTGCATCTGAAGAAGAAAAAGTGAGAATCGACAGCCAGAAGACCACAAAGCGCTGTTTGCATACTGAAAATATTGCAGAAGTGTAGAGACAAAAAGAAAGTTCTGGTGTGTGTTTTTCTGTTGTTCACATTGCCTTAGCAGACAAGTTCTTTATTACACCTGTCCAGGTATAATTTTCTATACTGTGTGCAGGTGTGCAATATTTATGCACATAAATATTTATTCCTCTTCTTTTAGAAGAGCCCTTGTAATAAATCTTGTGTGACAGAATTGCTCTTAATTTTAGAGCCTAAGCTGTATGTAGAATTTGTAAATATCTCATAAGATTCATTAGTGACACTTTTTATTGAGACTTTGTGGACACTGAATGGTTTACTAGGTCTTATTAGACCTTAGGCAGGCGTTAAAAAAGTGAAACTTTAAAAAAGGTAACAAAAATGGAGACTGGCCCAGCTGTCATGGGATTGAACACACACAACAGGCAGCTTATAGGACAGCCTAAAACCCCCTCTCAATTAGGACCCCAAACTGTGAGTGCTCAGCTTGGAAAGGAGCCCATGGGGACCCAGAAACCAGCCAATGCATCTCAGGAAGGACCTGGTATCAGGTAAGCTTGTTATAGTGTCATATTTAAAACATGTTCGCTTAGTTAGAATGTATGTGTATTATATATATGACATGTCTGTGTACACTACTGTTTAAAAGATGGGGGTCTGTTCAATTTTTTTATGTTCACTGAAGCTACATTTATTATTAATTTAAAAATACAGTAAAAACAGTAAAATTGTGAAATATTACTACAATTTCAAATAACTGTCTTCTATTTTAATATATTAAAAAAATCTGTGATGGCAAAACTGAATTTTCAGCACTCCAGTCTTAAGTGTCACGTGATCCTCCAGAAATTATTCTAATATATGGATTTGTTGCTCAAGAAATGTTTCTTATTATCAGTGTAATAGAAATCTTTTATAGCATTATAATTGTCTTTGCTGTCACTTTTGGTTGATTTAATAGGTCCTTGCTGAATAAAAATATTAATTTATTTCTTAAAAATATTACTGACCTCAAACTTTTGAACAGTAGTATATATATATTAATTTACTGACACACAGGTTTGGTGATGACTGGAAAAAAAGTCTGCAGCTCCCCACTAAGGACAATAGAGTCAAAACTTCTGTAAGTGTTTCAGTGTAATGTTTTAAACTATCACTTTTTAAAAACAGCACAAACAGAGTCCCCAAGTAATGTAATGTCATTATAAAAATTTCTCTTTTTTTCTCACCAAAACACACAGAATATGAATTCTATGAATGTAGAATTCATATAAACATGCAACATGCATTTGATGAATAGTGATTGTTTTTCATTTTGTAAAGTATAAGTACATATCTCCTTATGATACATCTATTTTATGCTCTTTCTTTCTCACAAGGATGTGACTGCAACCAAAGGAAATGAGTTTGAGGACTACTGTCTAAAGAGAGAACTGCTGATGGGCATTTTTGAGATGGGCTGGGAAAAGCCCTCCCCCATTCAGGTAATAAATGCAAGAACTTCAAAACATGGACAAGTTATCAGTCTTTCTAAACAGCATGGGTATCCTCAGTGTTTATGTTTAAAGGAATCGTTCACCCAAAAATAAAAATTTGCAGGAAATTTACTCACCCTCAGGTCATCCAAGATGTAGATGAGTTTGTTTCTTCATCAGAACAATTTTGGAGGAATTTAGCTTTACATCACCTGCTCACCAATGGATGCTCTGCAGTGAATGGATGCCATCAGAATAAGAGTTCAAACAGCTGATAAAAACATCACAATAATCCACATGTAATCCATCAATTAATGTCTGGTGAAGTGAAAAGCTGAATTTTTCACTCACAAGACATTTTTAACTTCAAACTGTTGCTTCCTATATTGGCATAAAAGCCACACAATAGTAATAAAGCCATAATATTGCTTTCTACAGAGTGGTGGAAAAGTCATCTCATCTAAATCAGGAGAGAAATATGCACAAATCAAACACCTGTTATAAATTCAAACAGTCCAAAACAGTTCTAAACAAATATGTCGGTGGATTTTGATGTGAGAGGACAACAGGGGATGATTTTTTTCAGAAAGCGTTATTATGGATTATGGACTGGTATTTTGGCCAAAAGTGACAATTTAAAGTTAAAATGCCTTAATGATGAAATTTGTTACTTGCAAACATGCAGCTTTTCTCCTCACAAGATCTTAATTGATGAACTGGAGTCGTGTGGATTACTTGTGGACTATTGTGATGTTTTAATCAGCTGTTTGCACTCTCATTCTGATGGCATCCATTCACTACATCTTTATCTCGGATGGCCTTAGGATGAGTACATTTTCAGCAAATTTTTGATTTTGGGTGAACTACTCCTTTGATAGTATTTTATTTTTATTTTTATTTTAGGAGGAGAGTATTCCTATTGCCCTTTCTGGCCGTGATATATTGGCTCGTGCCAAAAACGGGACCGGAAAGAGTGGTGCATACTTGATCCCCCTTCTGGAGAGAATTGACATAAAAAAGGATCATATCCAGGGTATCTCTCTCTCCCAAAAAGTTTTACACAAGATATATTTCTTACACCCCCCCTCCCTTTTTTTTTTTTTTTACTGTAATATCTTTCTGTGTTTACCTGCAGCCATTGTGATAGTTCCCACTCGTGAACTCGCTCTGCAGGTCAGTCAGATCAGTATTCAGATCAGCAAGCACCTGGGTGGTGTCAAAGTCATGGCAACTACAGGTGGGACCAACCTACGAGATGATATCATGCGCCTGGATGAGGAGGGTAATGTTCAGTGATCACTTAATCATAAAGATATTACAGTATGATCATCTTCTGGAGTAAAAGCATGTTGTTCAAAACTGTTTTTTTTTTTTGTTTTTTTTGCAGTTCATGTTGTTATAGCAACACCTGGCAGAATTTTGGACTTGATGAAAAAGGGCATAGCCAAAGTGGATAAAGTTCAGATGATGGTTATGGATGAAGTGAGTATTGCACGTTTACTGTACATGCCCATCAGAAAATTAATACAGTTATAATTAATAAAACGATTATATCCTGTTGCACTCTGTCACAACTGCACATCTTGACAGTGTTATTTAGGTGTTTAGATGTTATCAATACCTCTATCTAAGTTTAAACTTCATTGCTTGTTTTATTATAGGCTGATAAGCTGCTCTCTCAGGACTTTGTGGTTATTATTGAGGACATCATTGGTTTCTTTTCAAAGAACAGACAGATTCTGCTCTATTCAGCCACATTCCCCATCAGTGTACAGAAGTTCATGGTTAGAGTAATCTATGCATCATTTTGAACACATTTATGCTTTCATTGTGCTCGTCTGTCTCTTTCTACATCTGCAGGTTTTACATTTATACACTTTGTATCTCTTCAGGCAAAGCACCTGCAGAAGCCGTATGAGATTAATCTGATGGAGGAGCTGACCCTAAAAGGCATTACGCAGTACTATGCTTACGTCACAGAAAGACAGAAAGTCCATTGCCTTAACACGTTGTTCTCCAGGGTAAAGAGTCAATTTACTTTTAGGACTTAAAAAAAAAAAAAAATTTAGGATGGGTAAAATTTCATGTCACAAACATGATGACTTCTGAATTGCATCTTAGTTTTGAATTCTGAAACTTATTTTGTATTTTTGCATGTTAACCCCTTATAAAATATATTAAGTCTCATGAGAATTTACTCTTCCTCAGGCTATCCAAGATCTAGATGCATTTGTTTCTTCATCAGAAAAGATTTGTAGGAATTTAGCATTACATCACTTGCTCACCCATGGGTGCTCTACAGTGAATGAGAGTTTAAACAGCTGATAAAAATAACGTTATAATCCACATGTAATCCACACATCTCCAGTCCATTAATTAATGTCCTATGAAGTGAAAAGCTGCATGATTGTAAGAAACAAAAGGTGTTTATCATGTGTTTTAACTTTAAACTGTCACTTCTGGCCAAAATACCAGTCCATAATCCATGATTACACTTCCTCCAGTGGAAAAAGTCCATCCCCTGTTGTCCTCTCACATCAAAATCCACCAACATATTTATATAGAACTGCTTTGGACTGTTTTCTCTTGTAAACTTGATCCGTGCATATATCTCTCCTAATCCAGACAAGATGGTTTTTTTTTCACTGGAGAAAGCAAAATTTTAGATAGAGGACTTTAGCCTGGTTTGAATATAAACATGGCTTGATTATTATTATTATTATTTTTTTTTTTTTTTTTTTTTATTACAAATACACAGCTTTTCACTTCACAGGATGTTAACTGATGGACTGGAGTTGTGTAGATTATTGTGATGTTTTATCAGACTCTAATTCTGACGGCACCCATTCACTGCAGTGATGCAATATTAAATTTCTCCAAATCTGTTCCGGTGAAAGAAGTTATCTACAGTACATCTTGGATGGACTGAGGGAGAGTCAGTTTTCAGCAAATTTTCACTTTTGGATGAACTAGTCCTTTTATGCATTAGCTTCGTCTGTTGTGGTTTTGTTCTTTTGTGAATTATTACAAATGACATTGTTTCTATGGTTGACATGACCCAAGCACTTCTTCTCTCCACAGTTGCAGATAAATCAGTCCATCATCTTTTGTAACTCTACTCAGCGAGTGGAGCTTTTGGCCAAGAAGATCACACAGCTGGGCTACTCCTGCTTCTTCATTCATGCAAAGATGATGCAGGTACTGTATGTATTTTGTTGTTGTCAGTTCCAGTGTAATTAAAATCTGTTCAGTATGATTTACTTATTTCAGTCAAATACTTTACTGTGCTCCATTTCATTCAAATGGCAGGAATACAGAAACCGTGTTTTCCATGACTTCAGAAACGGGCTCTGCAGGAACCTCGTTTGCACAGGTGAGTATAGTACATAATATAGTATCTTACCTCTTTTTTTGTGTACTTGCAGCATAATAACTTCAACTGTTAAAATAAAATGTATGTTTTGTCAAGGTGTTTCTAACTCTGTGAATTTATGCTCCTGAAACAGATTTATTCACTAGAGGCATCGATATCCAGGCAGTAAATGTGGTCATCAACTTTGACTTCCCCAAAAATGCAGAAACGTACCTGCATCGCATTGGACGCTCAGGTGAAGTTAACAAACAACAAAGATGTGATGGATTAAATTTTACACTTTTATAATACAGTTTACACTTTAATATTATTTATAATGTATAAATAATGTTTAATCTATAGGAAGGTTTGGACATCTGGGTTTGGCAATCAATCTCATTACCGCTGAGGATCGTTTTAACCTGAAGACCACTGAGGACCAGCTGATGACGGACATAAAGCCCATTCCTGGCAGCATCGATAAGAGCCTGTATGTGGCAGAGTTTCATTCTGTGAACACTGACAGTGAGGCAGAGGCATCTCAGCCTGACAAAGAGTCTGAAGCTCATTAGGAAGCACCATTAGAGAGCAGGTAAAGACATACAGTTGGGAGACTTTATGTACTTGTCATGTAATGTCTTATAATTCATCTAACGTTTGTTTATTGGTCTGACAGTACCTAATATTGCAATGTCAATTAATATTTACATATGAATCAGTGATAATTTGACTGACTTTACCATCTGCTCTTTCTAGGACATTTGGAGAAACTGAACCTGACTTTTACACAAACATCTGCTTTTGCATAAAAAAGTAACTTCTCTGCTCATATCTTTCCTCATCTTTTCCACCTCCACAGTATTTTTTTTTAGTTGCTGTCAGTGTTTTGCTCTCTTTTTTTGCATTCATTAATTTTTTTTATTTTATTTTATTTTATTTTATTTTTTTTTATAAAGAGGGGTTATACCTCTTTATAAATGACCATACACATTCCAGTTGAGACATGCAAGAATAAAAAAAAAAATAAACAAAAAAAACATTCAGAGAAAAGTTTCTGTTTGATAGAAAACAATAAACAAAAGTACTGGTGAACATAGAGTGTAGCATCATTAGTTGAGAATTTACACACAAACCCTGTTTAACCCAAGTGCCTTAATAAATATTTCAATCTTTGTTGAAGTATTCCCAAAGACTAAACACAGGATTTTGCAGCATCCATGGAAATATTGCAGAGCTCAGGATTCAGGTGTAAACATGAACCATTGCACTAAACGGCCTGAGAAAAAACATCTGCATTAATATTGGTGCATTTTATAATTTCATTAGTAGTCACAGACAAATGTAAATTTGGAATTCATAAACAGATACAGACATAAATTATGGTTTCAAACAGAGACACAATTTGTGACCCTGGACCACAAAATCAGTCATAAGTGTCAATTTTTTGAAACTGAGATTTATACATCATCTGAAAGCTGAATAAATACGCTTTCCGTTGATGTATGGTTTGTTATGATAGGACAATATTTGGCCAAGATACAACTATTTGAAAATCTGGAATCTGAGGGTGCAAAAAAATCTAAACAGAGAAAATTGCCTTTAAAGTTGTACAAATGAAGTTCTTAGCAATGCATATTACTAATCAAAAATTAAGCTACAAATGTACCCTAGCGACTTAAGACTGGTTTTGTGGTCCAGGGTCACATTTGTGCTATTTCTTTTACTTGGGATTTTTTTTTTTTTTTTTAATATATAATTCTGAAACTATACTATATTAGACATTTCTAACTTAAACAGGCATGCCAAAACTGGCATGTCAGACTACTACATGAAAGCGGATTTAAAAATTCACCACAATGCAGTCATTATACATTATCATAGCCTCACATTTATATGCACAACTATGTCAAATGATTTGTCAAAAGGGTCTGTTTGGTTTCTTTCATTTAAAGGTTGGTGAGAAGGTTTGTTCAAAAATAGCATCTTTTATAGGTTTCATTTCTTTTGAAATTAATGAATGTATAAAGTGGGTAATGAATGGACTTTATGACATTGTTATTTCCAGAAATGTGTATATTTTGCCAAAACTTTTGCTTTTTACTTTAATCCATATTCTGTTCAGTGAATATCTGAATATTTCTTGGAATATATATTACTTTGGCAGAAAGGAGGCAAAATTTTCTTTTTATTCCGTTTTGGATGTTTGCAAGAGGCTTTTCATAACCTTGTTGCATATGAGATATTTTGAATAAGACAGAGTATTTGCGTACAGCAGAATTGTAGCATCTTCTCAGTGGCAGCTGTGATTTTTCTCCAAAAGATGTTCTATTGTGGGATTTTTTTTTTTTTTTTTTTTCTTTTTTAAAGCAGGGATATATGGCATTTAGCTCAAAGCTTTAGTGTAGAAACCTCAGTTTGCATGTTTTTTTTAGCTACGAAAACAGTACAGTTCAGGCAAATAAGCATTGTGCAGTTAAATTTGGAAACCTTGAGCTAGATTGCAAATTTCTGCTGATGATACTGTGCTATTCAAAAGATTTTTGTCTGTGACTATTGCCATATTTCAAAACCTTATTTTAATGTACAATATTTCTTTCTTCATCCATCCTGTCATCCAGTGATGAGCTGTGAATTTTTCCTTTGTTTATAGTCAGGATGTTTCTAAAAAAAACAAAAAAAAAACTGACTGTATTATATGGTTTATCACAGTTAATGGTAGTGGGGAGCATATGTAGTGGGACAATTGTTTAATGTAAATCTTTATATTGGATTCCTGGAGAGAGAAAAAAATTCATGTGTGATACCCTGTTTGGAATTGATCCAAGAATGGTTTACTGTTCATGACTGTGTGTGACTGATTGATTTATGTTTTGTCTCTATTGTTTATTTCATTTAAATAGCTTGAGGTTACAGTATGTATTATATTTTGAAATAGAATGAGTGCACCATCTGTCCTAAACGTCAATACATTCATATCAGAGATAACATAGGGTTTCTCTTTGTGAATGTGGAAAAATACCTATATCAGGGGATGTATTTTTTGTAATTTTCCAGAGGAATTTTTCAGTAATGAATGAAAATAATTTAAATAATTTTTGTGAATCTAAAATTATTTTTAGTTTTTTTTTCTGACAATTTGAACATAAATTTGTCACTCAAATGTGTTCATAAATCTTATTAAATTCTGTCCTGTACTATTGTTATTATCATTATTATATGCCAAATATATACAGTTTTTCCTATTTTATTATTGTTATTATTATTATTTACTAAGAAACATGCTGTTTATTAGAGGAGAGATTTAAAATGACTAGCTGTTCTAGTACTTAGTCCTGGGTTGTCAATATTTATTTCTTTTAGACACTAAAGGATCCATTGCATAAATCGAATGACTAAACTCTAGTTCTGTTTGGTTGTATTTATAATTCTATGAACAGCTCACAGTTTAGGGTACGAGAACCCAAGCGACCTCCATTGACCTTCACGGAAATGCCCCAAGTGTTTGCTCTCTCAAACCCGCTTCAGTTTCACGCAGTGATTGACAGGTAAACAGACCAATAGCCATTTAGCTTTGGTTTCGTCGAGCTGAAAGTAGGAGGGCCACGGGGGAAGGCGTATGGGGAGTCTAACTCATTTTCACGAATCGGTTCTTTTGAACAGTTCATCTGAATGAATTCACTGAGGAATTCTTTTACGTCTTGACGTAATTGCGTCATCGCTGTGCAGAAACTTTTTTCTATCATATTTTATTAATTAGGGTGTTTTAGTTTTAAGTTTGTTGCAGCCATAATGCAACATAACGTCAAAATATATGCATATAATTGACCGCTCGGACGGTTTATTACATGAACAATTCTGTCCGACTCGTAACGAGTAGATGAGACTAGTGGTTTTGTGAAGCGATTCAACCGATTCATTAAGAAGATCCGACTCTAAAAGAATGAACCATTCACGAAACGGACATCGTTCGAAGAACACGTGGTTTTGTAATCTGGAGACCCGTCCTCTGTGAATCTCAACGTGAGTTGTCACTGATTCATTGTTATTGAACTTATTTTCTTAAAAAAAAAAAATCCACAGCACCCCTTAGGGGTGTCTCAGCTAGAAATATTGCTATTTGTTAAATCTAAACAGCATTTATATTTACAATAGCTGTAGTGTCTCACGAATAACAAAAAGCATGTGGCTTTTAGCTTTCAAGCTAATTTGTCAATGAATTATGTGTGCTGAATTTTAACCTAGATGCTTAACGAAACAGCAGCAGCTTCTAATCGTACAAATCCAACTGTTTACTAATTGTCTTTATGCAAAAGACCTTCAGAGACTCTATACGGCTTGCTGCTTAAACATGACACACATGTTGTTTATCGTTAACAAATAAAAACTACTGACTTTAGACTCAAACCGCTGATTACATTGTATTATTTCAGCGAAGAATCTGCTCTCCATCTCTGTTAACGTGTTCTCCTCCTCTAATCTCATCTGTTCTGTTTAAGAATGGGCAGTGTGTTTGCTGCCAGTGCCCCCAGCCCACCTGTCCCAGGGCCAGGTGGACCAGGTTTGGTGTCAGTCCCACCAGGATTCACGATGCCCTCCGTCTCACCCGTCTCTGTGCCTGGCAGCTCTTCATCTGGGAACCAGGAGACTGAGCCTCCCCTTCCAAACCCTGGTGGCTTTGAAGAGTGCCATCGCAAATGCAAAGGTATGATTTTTGATTATGATTTTTAAGTGATTTTGAATCAAAACAAATACACACACACACACACACACATACACACATACATATATATATATATATATATATATATCTCTATGAAGAGTTCAGATGCAAAAGCCTCTAAGTGCCGTCTGAAATATTCTTCTAAAATTAGCATTTTTATCAGGCTGCTATATGTATGTTCAGTTATTTCACTTTAATTGTATAGAAAAGGACCTATACATTGCCATTAGAGTAAAATTTCTGAACCTAAACATAGGATCCTGATAAAAATGCTCATTTTAGATGAATATATATATATATATATATATATATATATATATATAATTTGAATTTCAACAAAAGTGACGTTAAAGACATAATGTTACAAAAGATTTCTATTTCACATAATTGCTGTTTGAATTTAATTCCTTTTGAACTGTATGTATCACGGTTTCCATACTGAAAAAAAGAAATGTTTCTAATGAGTATAATGGAGTAATGGCTGTTGAAAATTCAGCTTTGCCATCGCAGAAATAAAATACGTTTTAAAATATATTCAAAAAACATTTCTTTTAAATAGTATTAGTCTTTTTTGGCCATATAAATGCAGCCCTGGTGAACATAAGGGATTAAATTTTTAATAAAAAATAAATAAATAAAAACATTTAGTAACATTTTAATGTATTTTAAACATGTCTATAATAACATTTACATTAATGGCTGATTTATACTGAAAAATGTATTACCAAAAAAATCAGCAAATTAAAATACAGCATTTATAGTGTTTTTTTTTTTTAATTTCATTCAATTTTAATCTTTCTTTAAATTTAAATGTGAAATACATTTGAATTTTATATCCTGCTTCCTCAGTTCAAATTCAGGAATTCCATAGGAATTTAAAGGCCATTCGCAATTCAGCTGTATCTTGTATGACTTTACTTTGAATTTTCATGATTACTAATTCAAATGTTTTTACACTAACGTCTGTTTGTCCTTCAGAGGTGTTTCCAATGCAGATGGAGGGTGTTAGACTAACAGTGAACAAAAGTTTGAGCAACCACTTCCAGGTCAGTCCAGTGTGTCTTCTTGAGCCATGTTGTTGAAGGAGGTATTCTTGATCATAATCAAGATCATCTCTTGTTTTATTTCATAGGTCAACCACACTGTGTTGTTAAGCACTCTAGGAGATTCCAGTTACAGGTTTGGAGCTACTTATGTGGGGACCAAACAAACAGGACCAGCAGAGGTACACAAAATTAGCTTGCAATATAAATAAATATAAAAATATTTACAGAACCAAAGTTGTTGAAAAGTCTGTTTAATTTGAAAAGGACTTTGTGCCATTTATCCAAATATTTATAGTTTATCTTAATATTTTTATCAGGCCTTTCCTGTCATGGTTGGTGACATGGACAACACAGGCAGTCTAAATGCACAGATTATTCATCAGATCACAGACAGAGTGCGCTCGAAATTTGCTTTCCAGGTGTGTATTTGTGAAAAGAGCCTATAGGGAGTGATTTTATGATTAGTTATGATGTAATAGTAATGTATTACTGGACATGCTTGCCTCAAACAGACTCAGCAGCAGAAGTTTGTGAACTGGCAAGGAGATGCTGAATTCAAAGGGGAAGATTTCACTGCTGCTGTGACCTTTGGCAACCCAGACATCTTGGTTGGATCAGGTAAGGTGTCTTTCGTTTCATCCATGTTTATTTGTGCCACAATTTGAGGTTTATTTGAGTAGCTTTATTTGTTTTGACATATTAACTTTACTCCTTCTGTCCCTTCATCTCTCTCAGGAATTGTTGTAGCTCATTATCTACAGTCTGTCACTCCGTCGCTAGCATTAGGGGGAGAGCTGGTGTACCACCGACGGCCCGGAGAGGAGGGAACAGTCATGTCTCTGGCAGGCCGATATACAGGTAAACACATAAAGAAAGGGTAGCACATGAGTATGTGACGGTATCAAATTTTCATGTCACGATAATTGAATCTTTATATCACAGTGATGAATTACAACACAAAGTAAGTTGAAAAGATAAGTGTTGTTACACAAAAATGCGTAAAGTAAATAGATATTGTAAACAGATTGATTAAAGTGCAATATTTATTTGAAAATAAATAGTCAGTCTGTATGTTTTAATACCACATTTTAAAATCTGAATGGGTATTTTCAAACAGGCAGCAACTTTATCGCCACACTGACACTAGGAGGAGCTGGAGCTCATGGGTCGTATTACCACAAAGCCAATGATCAGGTAAATAATGAATCATGTCTGTATTTGTTCATTTCTGTTGTTTTATTGCTTTATAATAACATTTGTTTTATTGTTTGGTATTAGTTGCAGGTTGGTGTGGAGTTTGAAGGGAGTACCCGTATGCAGGACACTAGTGTATCGTTTGGATACCAGCTGGACGTCCCCAAAGCCGATCTGGTCTTTAAAGGTTGGTAAATATGCATGCATTTGTACATACAGAGAGCATTCATCAACATCTCATCATTTTGTAGGGTTATGATGAATTCAGCAACTGCACATGTGCTCCTAATTTAAAAAACATAAGAGTGCATAAAGAACTTAATAAAAATGGCTCAGTGAAAATTGATCAAGTAATTATTTTTTCCTTAATCAAGGGATATGAGGAGGCATTTACAAGCAAAATGATTTAATTTATTTGAATACAAAGAGTACTCTAGGTTTTTAAATATTTCTGCTTCAAACTGTATTTAATAATTATGGAATAATGTATTTTTTAAACATTGAATTAAATGGCAGATACAGTTTATAGAACCAAAAAAATAAAAATAAATAATAATAATAACCAGAAAAAATATTCTGCATAATTCAGGACTTTTAATTATAAACATGTCCGAAATACACCAGGGCTCTTATTTTGAAGTGTCTTTACTTTTTACTTTGAACCCTGCAGTGCTCAAATAGTGATTTAACTGATTATATCATAGCCTTTTTGAAGTTTAATAATCACATTAATCCTCATCACATTTCCCTGTTAACCTCTTTGCGTACACATTCTTAAATACATTTTTATCTATTTTTAGTCACAAATGTGTAATTGTGTCATCATTCATTGAGCTGCATTCCAGTTCAGTCTTCCTATTTAAAACATTTGTGACGTCGTTAACTCATTTCAAAGATTGTTGCTGATATTCCAATGAAAATCCACCCCAGAATCCTTACATTTTACAAAATCCTTGTCCTGTATTTGCAATCTGCATGAGATTTCTTTGGTTAAAAAGTATGGGATACATTGCTTTACTGAATTTTTCACTCTCTCTGTAGGTTCTTTAGACAGTAACTGGGTGGTTGGAGCGACGCTTGAAAAAAAGCTGCAGCCTCTGCCTCTGTCACTGGCCCTCTGCGCTTTCCTTAACCACAGAAAAAGCAAGTTCCAGTGTGGGTTTGGCATTACCATTGGTTAAACCTATCTTGTTTCTTGGTTAACCCTGCAGTTTACACACCAGTGACATTGCTGGTGAAAGAGTAAAGATTGGACACACTTGCATATTTATCCACACCTGTACAAAATCAGTCAGTAAATATAAAGCTAAACAAAGTAATATTTGTTGTTAGTTTCATGTATCAGACCAACCTTTTTGTTATTCTTGTAATATAAGCAAAAAGCAATGATAATTCCAATATCCAAAAAAGTACATTTAAAGAACATCACTACTGCCTGATGCATTATAAGAGAAAGTAAGAAGAAATGAACACACACACAAAAACATAAATTTGCCTTTCATTTTGTGTCAACATTTTTTTTTTTTTTTTTTTTCAAATAAATTATTTCCTTGTTTATTTTTTATTTTGTGCTTAATGAACAGGTTCTGAGTTAGTTTACTTTCCCTAGGCAATGAGCAGGGATTTTTGTCACAATGATTTTAAGCAAGTTGCTGGATCTCATATAGGTACACATAAATAAAAAATATGCATTGCAAGTATTGTGAAACATGGATAAATTCTTAAAACAAAACATATCTATCTATCAAACTGAGATGCATGTTTATGAATGTATTTTTGTTGGTGTAAAAAAATTATTTATTGGTAGATTTTTTTTTATGATGAATTTGTCTGATACACTGTTGCATAGTTGAGAAACATAAACAAAAAAAGCCAAAAAAAAGAGATTAAAATCATGCCCTATATTCTATTACCTAATCCCAAATCTATGACATTTCCCACATTGTTATAGTTTCTTCCCACCACATGCAGTGCCTTCATAAATACTTTATAAATATGTATATTGTGTATTGCCTAATAATGTCTCCACACCAAGTATTAAAATAGTGTATGATTAAAAGTATAAAAGACTAATTAGACGTATTGAATGGTTATAATATTGTGTCTGTAGCTGATATGACTGCTTGACTTACATTATCACAGACAGTAATTATTATTATTATTTATTTTATTTTTTTTAAACCAAGCCCAGTGACCCTGTCCGGATTTTAATTTTTTTTGTCTTTTAGTTTTTTTTTTTTGTTTGTTTGTTTTTAGTTAGGTGAATACATGCCAGAACATAATATAGAAAAATAAAGAATACGAAATGAATTAGTTGTCCCATGTCCCTTACTTCCCTCTTCTTAGTGATTGCATGTTCAGCAGATATCAGACTGTTTTAAATGCAGATAAGTGTTGTGATGAAGAGGGCAACGTCCAGAAGAAACCTCTTTAATACCAGACTTATCAATCATCATTACAACAACCTTACATTAATACGTGCAGACTAACATGCAAAGACACAGATGTACCGCTGCACCTGAATGATTGTGAGAGAGTACTGCTAGTTTATACTTTTTTTTTTTCCATTTGAAATGTTATTTCATGAGACTATAGCAATGCTCAATTTAATTTTCTTTTACCAAACCATAATTCTATTGAAAAATATTAAAACATAATATTATCAAGTAATATCCATAACATGAAAACAAGAAGTTTCCCCTTTGAATTCTACAGTAATTTTATTTCATTATTAAAATAATGTGACCGTTTGTGAACAGCATATTTTCTGCATTGGAACTCAGCCATAATAAGCTGTGTTCACTGAAATGAAACTGGATCAATATGACAGAAGCTCAGGGGTCAGTTCTCTGTTCTCCTTGACCTGATTGATAAGCTCAGATGCAAACAGTTTTGATGACTTGATGGTGGGTTTGTATAATTGGATGAATGCCTAGACAAGATGCAAGTGATTTTCAATACTGCTTAATGTAACCTTTTACCTCACTGCCAAACCGCTGATTTCTTCTTTTAAGACTGTTTCTCAAGGCAATAAACACATCAAGTCTGCAGATCCCATAGTAATATATCGGTAGGGTATCAGGTTGCATGTTTGTGGATTATTTTATTTTATTTATTTTTACATAGCTTTTTAGTTTTATTTGTATCATTTTCAAGTTTCATGTTTTTCCCAATAGCAAAAATTATTTTCCTCAAATTTCCTTATGTTTTTTTTAAAGAAAAAAAATCTTTAAACACAAAATCAAAATTTTACTCATCACTGAACTCTATATATTGTGTCCACCATGTTATTTTTGTAAAAATAACTTTTTTTATTCACTTAACACTCTGGAAGACATTTCTAACAAAGTTATACCAAATATAATTTTACAGAAGTTTGTAAAAATGCATGTTAATTTAAAATATTTAACAATATATATTTTTTCTACCATTAAAATAGCCATGGGAGCTGGCATGGTGTTAAAAAAAAAGTTTTTTCCTCCAATAATGAAGACAATTTTCCTAAATGTTTTATGTTTTCAAAACAATACTTTAAACACAAAACCAAGACTGATAATACAGGAATTGTTTAAAAATTGATAGTATTATTTTTCCTGTATATACTGTAATGCATCTAGATTACGTTTGGAAGTTTTACAGGACATTCATTTTAGACTTATGTTATACAGTACTTATATCTGACTCTGTATGAATAATTGTGAGTCACAGATCTGAGTTAAGTTCAGTTCGGTTGATTTCATGATGTGGAAAAAGTGACATGGCATGTACAGCTGACAGCAGGGCACTACCTTCTGGACTTTACTGCCTTTATCAGAGCTCAGCAACCCATTTAAATACAGTGCTGATACCTTCTCAACACTTACACACAGAAGAAGACCAGAGAAAGGTAAGGAACTGAACAAAAACACGAATGCATACTTATGTTCTTTTCAGTTAAATGCAAGCTAGTCAAAAATATTTACAGTGGTCTTGCATGACAAAACGATTATTTTTTTTTTCTTGTAGAGCCTGTGCATAATCATGAAGGGCCTTGTAGTGGTTGTTATTGCAGTTTTCACTGGTAAGTGTTTAAAGTGATTAGTGTTTTAAGTGCTCTCAAAACTGGTCAGAAAATGTTATGTTTTAAATCAGTTAATATATTTAAATTATGATGACTCCATTAGGTTGTCATGCCAGTATGTTGTGGCAGGACCAGCAAGCGCCCAGTATGGATCTGGTGAAAAACGCATTCTGGAATTACGTGTCTCAGGCAACCCTCACAGCTGAAGACGCCCTGGAGATCATCCGAAACTCAGAACTGGGTCAAGAAATCAAGTAAGTGTATAATAAATAAGATGATGGCCTGATAAACTGGATATAAAGAAAATCTTTGAAAAACACAAACATCCATCTCCATTTCTCCTCAGTGACAGGATCTCCCAAAGTGCAGATGCCATCACCAAATACACCCTGGCCATTCAAAGTCAAGTTACTCCTCTGACTCAAGACCTGCTGGCCAAACTTTCCCAAGAGGCGGATCAGTTGAAACTGCGTCTGGAACAGGAAATGACATCTGTGCAGTCCCAGCTCAAGCCTTATTTGGTGCAGATCAAAGGTGATATTGAGGAGCAGGTTGAGCGGCTGAAGAAGGATGCGGCCCCCTACGCAGAGGCCCTGAACTCTGAGGCCCTGAGATCTACTCTGGTCCAGGGAGCCGAGGAGCTGAAGGCCAAACTGGAGAGAAGTTTGATGGAGATGGGTCCTCAAACCGAGGAGCTGAAGCAGAAACTGGACCAGCACTTTTTGGAGTTTCAGATGAGCATGTCTCCATTAGCCCAAACCTTTCAGAGTCAGCTGGCCCAGAGAAGTCAGGAGCTTCAGAAGAATCTGGCTCCCTATTCAGAGGAGCTGAGCAAACTGGATCCATACGCCCAGGACCTGAAGGCCCAGTTAACAGCTCTCTGGGAGTCCTTTGCCAAGAACAAGCAGTCTTAATAGACTTTTGGAAAATGCAAAAGGACACTTCTGTTACCATTGGGGGTTTCACCTAGTATATTTCTTTGTTGCTCATGTATGTTTTTCAAAAAAATGCTAAATAAAATAGCACAAACACTACGTTTGATATCCACAATTTTTGTCAAATTTATAATGCTGTGGCCACTCCAATTGTGTGAGAGGCTTCAGAACTTTTGGGGTTTCATCTAATATATTTACGTGTTTCTCATGAATGTTTTTTAAAAAAAAAAAAAGCTAAATAAAGAAATGAATGAATGAAGCATTTATATAGCGCTTTATTGTGTATTGTTATACACCCAAAACACTTTACAATCATATGGGGGGGGTCTCACAACGGCGCCAGTGCACTCACCACACACCAGCTACAGGTGGAGAGGAGAGAGAGCCAGTTCAGTGGATGGGGATTATTAGGAGGCCATGATAGACAGGTGCTAGTGGAGGGAATTTGGCCAGGACACCGGGGTTACACCCCTACTCTTTACAATGACTGTCATGGGATTTTTAATGACCACAGAGAGTCAGGACCTTGGTTTAACGTCTCATCTGAAAGACGGTGCTTTTTACAGTATAGTGTCCCTGTCACTATACTGGGGCATTAGGACCCACACAGACCGAGCACCTCCTCTTCCAACAGCAACCTAGTTTTCCCAGGAGGTCTCCCATCCAGGTACTGACCAGGCTCAACCCTGCTTAGCTTCGTGGGCAAACAGTCTTGGGCTGCAGGGTGATGTGGCTGTGGCATAAAATGGAAACACCATGTATAATATATGCTGTGGTCCATTTGCAAGATTTTAATAGCAGCTGGAATTAACATTAGGCACCATACACTTGCTGACTTCCCAAGTACCAAAGATCACACTCTCCAAACGTTTAAGTCATTCTGAACACACCAAAATCACACAGAAACATGAGACTTTTTGCTAGGACATGACAAATGAAAACAAATGAGCCATCACACACTGTTCCAATTTTCCCTGAACTCTGTCAACTCTGACTGCCCAAAATCTGCAGACTGGCTCTGATTTTTAGCAACTAGCATCTTGTCCATACTGCAAATATCTGTATAAAAGTCATGTATGTATTCCAGCCTTTAGCGGTAGCGGACTAGGAGTGATTCTTGGATAAGCACCCCAGTTGTCCATATGCAAAAAAAGTGAATTGCTTTGTCTATATTTGTTAGTCAGACAAAAGAATTCAAACAAGTTTTTAAGTCTTGTTCATTTTGACAACACCCTGTCACCAAGCACCCAGCCATTTTACTTCACACTTCAAATTTAAGGTCATGTGGCCTTTGAACCCTATAATGAATGTTTTACCTACTTTTTTGTAACATTTCAATTAAGATAAATAGCCTGGATAAAAGTGTGTTGGACCACAATATATAGGGCTAGACATTATCAGTTTTTGATTGTCTGTGACCAAAAAAAATAAAAAAAACTGGCCTATTGAATCATTAAAAGAGCAAATACAGTTGTGAAAATGTATAATATATCCCTTTTTTATGGTTGCACCTACATGTTAAATAATAAGTATAATATCTTCGGTAATAATAATACAAAACAAAATGTGATAAAATGCAATTTATATATATATTTATATTTCAACTGAGGCCTATTAAACTGATATATATTTTTTTTACAAAACAACCTATTATTTAATCTATTTATTATGTGTGGTACATGAGCCAAAATGAGTTTATCACAGTCCTCTTGCACAAAGTCTTCATGCAAGAAACACTCAAGATAATAGACTGATTCTGATTTGCTGACATAATATTTTATCCTGTTTTAGCTTAAAACACAATCACATTTTCCCATAATTGATTGGAAACTGTAAAACAGACGTACTGTAGAAAATAAAATCATCTATAAAAAGAAGCCAACAATACATGGGCACAAGAAAACATGGTTACATGAGTCAAAAGTGTTCTTAGCTTACTGAGCTTAATGTTACAGCGGAATTTTAAGCATTACAATGCTCCTTCCAAATGGGCGGAATGTGAAGTACAGTGATAAAATGGTAACTAGAAGAGAGATAAACGATAAGCTTTGATCCTTGAATCATGCAAGCCAAGATATTTTTTTAGTAGCAAATGTCTTGTTGCATAATAATGAAATATTAATTATTTAGTATGAAACAATTGTCCTGTTGCATAATAATGAAATATTATTTCACTATGCACACTTTTTATGACTTGGTCCATCTCTTTTCTGCCTTTTTATGATTATTTTGGTGTTACCATAATTCAATTGTGGTCAATGTCCTGAGGTTCAAATATAACATTGGTTCTGTGCTTTTACTTAGAACACCTAAACCAATGAACCACATTCATTTTCAACAAACCCATTTTTAAATGATAGAACATCTTGTCCTTTTGGAACCTTAATCATTCAACGTGGAATGGAAGACTGCGATAAACAAGTATCTGAAGAGAAGAACTTTGAACACAAGCTGCCAATTCACCTGTTCATAGTCAAATTATGGCTATCAACATGACTGTGATCCAAGTCATATAAATACCAGCTGCTTCCAAACTCCCATTACAGAACACATTGGAAAATCTGTCTGGTGTACTGTCCAAAAATCATCATGAAGTTTGTGGCTGTAATCCTTGCTCTTGCTATTATTTCAGGTAAGAGATCACCAACAAACACAAATCTTTAAGTATCAACACGTATGCTAAGAACTTGGATTACTTCGGCAAATCATTTGAATGGATTATGTGATGGTTTTCTTAGAGACCTTGATGGTACAGATGAGGTGTCTACAAAAACAACGGATTACATTAACAAATATTCAACATGCTAAAGAATATTTGTGCTCTACTCTGACTTTGCAGGCTGCCAGGGGCGCTTCCTGTTTCAGGATGAGCCAAAAAGCCGCTGGGAAGAGGCAGTGGATCAGTTCTGGAACCATGTGTCTGAGCTGACCTCTAAGGCTGAGGAGATGAGGGACAACATCAAGGCCACCCAGCTCGGCAGAGAATTAGAGTGAGTAAAGGCTACAAAAAATCCAGCAAAGCAAATATTTGAGAAGTTGAATCTGTAAAGATGCAAAAAAGGATAGACTCAGTGAAAATTGAAGTCCAGAGTCAAGAAAGCTGATTTATGATATTGAAATTTGTTGGTTTGCAGCACACTGATCAGTGACACCATGATGGAGCTGCAAATGTACAAAGATGACTTGCACTCCAAACTGGGTCCTTATGCACAGGAGACTGCCAAGAGATTCAATGAAGATGTACAGCTGCTGGCCAATAAGCTCCGCACACACATGGAGGATGCTAAGGTTCGTGTCAATGATTACACAGAGGAGCTCCGAACCATTGTGGAACAGAACGCCGATGAGGTCAAGAACAGGGTCAACAACTATGCCAAGAAACTAAGGAAACGTTTTAACAAGGACATCCAAGAGATCAACAAGTGAGTGACCGCAGTAATCTCAATTACATGACCTTTTGCATATCTTTTGCTTGACCTCTATAAAAGGTGACCTCTATAAAAGCACCATTTGTGCTGATTTAAAGTAAATGATTTATTTGCATGCATTAAACTGATCAAAAGTGACAATAAAGACATTTATAATGTTACAAAAAAAATTATATTTCAAATACATCCTGCTCTTTCTACTCATCAGAGAATCCTGAAAAAAAAAATGATCACGGTTTCCACAACAATATTAAACAGCATAACTGTTTTCAACATTGATAATAATAATAAATGTTTCTTGAGCAGCAAATCAGCATATTAATATTTTTTTCTGAAGGTATATGTGACAGTTATTTTGAACTGTAATAATATTTTATAATGTTACTAATTTACAGTATTTTGATAAAATAATGCAGCCTTGGTGAGCATAAGAGAGTGTTTTTGAATAGTAGTGTACATAGCAAACTTTATAACTTACTGTTCTTGTATATATCACTGTTTAATATTACATTAAATAAAAAAAAAAGATTCACATTTTGATTTTGATATAGATATGATAATAGATATGATAATCAAAAGATAATTAATAAAATAGATATGCACTTTTACAATTTTTAAATAAAATAAAATAATTTGTATATACATTCTATATAATATATAATTTTTTAATAAAAATATATTTTATATTAATTTCAAATACATATTTTTGGAAATATAGTTACAAGTAAAATACTAATCTATGAAAATCTAAATTTTTAACAATTTCTATGGTTGTTTCTTCTCTGGTCTAAAGGAAAATGGCAACATACTTTGAGGAGGTTCGCTCTCGTGCTACTCAGAATATGGAAGATGTGAAGGATCGTCTCGAGTCTTACTTCACCTCAGTGCATCAGCGTGCTGAAGAGAAGCTGAACACTCTGGCAGATCTGCTGAGAAGCCAGGGAGAAGGAATAAAAGAGAAACTGGAATCACAAATGCAGGACCTCAAAGAGAAAGTTGAGAAGAGCACAGAGAATATGCGTAACACAATTCAGGAGAAGGCAGAGGAGATAAAAAATTGGTTTGAGCCCTATGTATCTCAGGTCCAGAAGCAACTGGAGACAGTCATGGAGGGCTTGTAATACCAGTGTATAAGAATGAGGTTTTATAGGAAAATTAGTGGATTAACTTTTTCACTACACTTTGCTTACAGAAATGAAGGTATTGGAAATGTTAAGTAATAAGTGAAATATACCATTAGTACTACATGGATGTAACAAAAGATGTAAGCTATGCAATATAAAGCTCAATAAAACCAGCACACACCAATAAGTATAAGTATCCTGGTTAAATGAACTGTCTGTGTATAACAAGTTTATGGGTCAATGACATCACTTTTTTTTTGTCTGAATCTCTTATTAAAAAATAAATAAAATTTACATGATAAACGTTTTAATTTCTGAATTAGTGTCATTTTCATATTTTTGTGGGTCTTAAAGTTAAAAATGTATAGGTCTTGTAAATGTCTGTACTGTCTGGATATGAAAAGAAAAGAAAAAAATTAAAAGGTTTGGAATTTTTTGGAATATATATATATATATATATATATATATATATATATATATATATATATTAGAGTAGTCAGCACTTTTATTATTATTCTTAAAAAAAATTTATTATTATTCTTAAAAAAAAAACACTTTGTAACGGTTTTCAAACCAGCATAAAACATTCCAATTTAAAATCTAAATTCTAAGGATTTGACATTTAGAACGATTTTGACCTAGATTTTAAAACGACTCTCCATTTTATTTTATCAAACATCATTATTTGTCATTGACCCATATAAGACATTATGATATATTTTGTGGGTGTTTCTAATTCTATAATATAACAATATTTAACTTTTATGCACTCCCAGTAAGTTACAACACAGTAGTAACATCCCGAGAAGTGTCCCACACACACAGACCTCTCGGTCTTCCGGTCTATTACGGATGTTGTGTTTGGATACAGCAGGACCCCACAACAGACCACCACGAGGAGCAAAACCAGATGTATTAAATAGGGGAAAAAATACACGACACGGATATTCATACAGTAGCAACGCTCTGAGACTAATGGACATACTTGTAATAACCAATAATAAATGACCGTGCGCGAGCCGAGGACTGAGCGCGCAGAACACATCGGTGAGTGCACGAGCCCACTGTTTTTTCTCTCAGTGGCTTGACGAGAAATTTTTTTAATTCTCAAAATTGGCCTACGCGAACTGCTTTATACCGTTCATCGAGTAGATGTCTACTGGGGCTTTAACTTACATTTAAGTCGTGTTTCATGTAAATTTATATAAATGCAGAAATGTTTAGTTTGCGAATTAGCACACTGCTAAGGTTCAGGCGCGACCAACAAACAAACTCAGTCAATCAAAACCTTTTAAAACGAATTACTATTTGAATACTATTTATGCACTAGTAGTAAACGCTTTTGAGGAATATTTTATGGTCGACTGCACAAGAAGCCCTACATTGTTTTGGAAGTAATTTAGTAACGTTCATAAACATTCCCCCTCCCCCTGTGCTTTTAAAATGTACATGAAAAAAATCACTATTATAATGATAATTTCTGTCACTATAAAAGTAATCACCTAGGGAGTTGTGTTTGTTAGGATGCATAATATAGTCTGAGTTGTTTGTCAGTGTTTGTTAATCGTGTATATATAAATTTAGGTAGGGAAACAGAAAACCAAAATAAGTAACTATGCATGTATACAAGTTGGTATCAACATATATATATATATATATATATATATATATATATATATATATATATATATATATATATATTTAAAAGAATCATAATTGTATCAGCCTAATTAAGATTTAATAAAGAATTAGTTCGCACACTGTAAAAACAAAACAAATAAAAGGATGAAGAAAATTTTATTGAAACTTGCAAAACTGTAAATTATGAAAATTAAATGGACGGACACAAAGATATTACAAAAATTTGACTTACAGTTACTTCCTTACTCTACGGCATAGAGGTATGTCAGATATGTTTGGGCAGTTTCAGACTTGAGAATGTTGCCATACGAGACATAGATTGTTATGGATAGATATGGAGATAAGTAAATATTTAAAAGAGAGCATTGTATCTTATGCAACAGTCAAAATGGTCATCTTCAGGTCTTGATCAAGCAGTCTTCTATTTTCTGACAGATAAAATATGCAGCCAAATTAAATTAAAATTAAATAGGTTTTTTTTTTTCAAATCTTCACTTTAATATGATTAATAATGTTGCTTGTAAAAAAAAAAAAGGCACAACAGACACAATAATAATGAAATGAATATGCATAAATATGCTTCTTCAGAAAAAGTTTCTGCTATGTTGTCATGTTTAACACTATATAGCATGCTTTGCATCATTTGCGTTTGAAAACAGGCTTCTTTGCTAAAATACCGGCACTTAATGTCTGAAGACATCTATTAGTGATTTGCTTGTAAGGAACTCTGTCTTTAAACTAAATCTAATCTCTAAACTTAGAACTAAATCTAAACTATTTTCCCTCCCTCACAGGCATTTCATAAGAACATTTTAACTCAAACAAACCACTTGGGTACCATGGATGGCGAGTTACCACCATGGAATAAACATGGAAGCCATAACAGCAGGGCTCCCTATAATACAGCAGGGGAACATCAGGAGGTAGGTCACATTAATTATATTTCTGTACATTATGATAAAATAATGATGGAGGAGAATTATGTTGAAAGACCAGAAGAGTTCTCTCATGGTACCTGGCTCCGAACACGGACAAAGGTAGGTGATATATCAATTGTAAGACTGAAGAGCAACAATATAAGGTTGCATCCAATTCCTCACTTCCTCACTTATTTTTAGGAGCATGACGTAATAGGAGACAGCTTTGCTGCTGGAGAACCAATGACATCACTGTCATCTTGTATGAGTGGTGCATTTAAGGCTTTGCTACCAGATTACCAAGGAACTTCTTCAGCAATGTCAACAAACTCTGATAAATATTCCTATTCTCCTGATAATCGTCTCGTCAAACCTGGCACTGCGGTGGATGACAAGATAGCAGTGGAGAGAAGAGAAGAAAGTGACTTTTTGAAAGACCCTTTGGGTGAAGCATCAGCTAGCGTCACACATATGCTTCCTCTCAGGTGTGTCCAATATGTGACACATGAAAAGGTATGTAACCTCTACACTGCATAACCAAAATAAATGTTATTTCTCCCCTGTCACTTAATATCTGTCTTTTCAAAGAACCGAGAATTGGACCACGGAAATGGTAATTGGACATCAGTGATCAAAGATGCTTTAGAGATGAGTAATGGAATGGAAATGGAACAGACTTTATCCATGGATGAACGTGGCCCCCTAATGGACTATAATCCTATATATAAAGTACCTGAAACTGAGGCAAATTTTAGAATGAAGGACCACTATCAGATTGCAGGATCCAAACTAAATGAGAAGCAGGATGGGCAAGGAGTAAAAGAAGAACCGGACTCATTTATTTCATTGTTGTCAGATGACATCAGTAAAAATAAAGATGTTCTGGAAATGGTAGGTGCTGATAATAAAAATCTTTTGAATGTAGATTTTATAAAACAGAATGTAAAATAAGCCATCAAAGAACAAAAAATCTATTTATTGTCATATATTTCATCTGTTCTCAGGGGAAACATGAGGAGCCAAACACATTAGATGTTGGATCATCTCTAGGAAAAGAAGAACTTGGAATTACTGAAATCAGAGAACATGAGCCAGGGTTATTACCAGGATTTAACAGGAGTTCATACACTCCTTTTTGTTCATCAGAAAGTCTCATGAAAAGCGAACAGTTTCCAGGTATTCCTTTGGACAACCAGTCTGTTGATCACACCCTCCAGGGAACAACACAAGAATGTGGGCTGTCGTGCAAAGATGTCAGTCCTAGAAAAACTGCCAGCACTAATACTGGCTTCAAACACGCAAAAGTAAACAATGAAACTGTTCCTGAAAGTTCTACTGTATATGGTCTTCGTCAACTTGATCTTCAAAAGGGCTGTCACCAAGCAGAGGTTACAGGTGGAAAAACTTCAGTTAATTCTCAGGATCATTCCTCACAGCATAATGTGCAAGACAAGAGGGTAAAGACCAGCAATCCGCATGTCTCTGAGACTACAGTAATAAAACATAGTGCTGCATATCTGCCAAACAGACAATACTTTGGCAGTAAATTAAAAAAGCAAGTTCATGATCTTGTACCCACTTCAGCCTCAGTGGGCAGTCAAAATACAGCTGTGGTTGAATGTGAAAACCTAGAACTGCGGATCCCAACAGAAGAAAGGATCTCTGAGAACAGTCTACCTGTGCCAGGAAAAATTGAAACTATTGATTTTCAAGAGATATCTATTAACACAAAAACTGAACTCAGTCTAAAGGTAGAAACAAAATTTGCCCCTGAAATTCAGAACTCTCTACCTGTTGTATGCAACAGAATTCACACGGATTATAAATGCAGAGATTCTCAGTTTGAACCAGTCGAAAGTGGCAAATTAAATGAGCTTTGTTTTCAAGAGAGCAATTCAAAAAATGTGACACTGACACTTACCTCAGCTTCTGCGTTTACTGAAAAAACTACAGATGAATGTGATATTAATGTCCAAGAGAAACAAACCCCAGCAAGTCAAAGTACGGTTCTTCTGCTGTTTAATGAAAATATAAAAAACTCTGAAAGAAGTGAAAAGGTATTTCTCAACATTACTTCAGAAAGCAGTATTCCTTCATCTACTGAGAATGTTCAGGCAGCTCCACCTTCTCCCACATCAAGGACTGACTGCTCCTCTCAGCATAACTTACAGGAAGCATTGCAAAGGCATAAGAAAGCAAGAAAAAGAAAAAAATCTGAGCTTGAAGCATTAAAAGGACCGATACACAAATCTAATAAAAGAGATGACTGTTCTGTGTATGGATCAGAAATATTAGACAGTGCTATCAAACTAGACAAAACAGGATGTGAGGAAGTTAATCAAAATGTTTTATTGGCTGATCATGACAACACTGCACCGAAAGAGGACTTAATTAACCCACCTGCACCTAGGAAAAAATGTCGGATGGCACAACTTGAGCTAGTGGTAGATACAGCAGAGACCTCACAAAAGCCAGATCATAGGTGCTCTGAAGCCTCACAGAAAGAAGTACCATCAAATGCTCGGATCAACAGGAAGGCTGTATCTAGAAAGAAACTCAAGAAAAAAACAAGGTTACATTTAAAGGCAAAAAACTGTGCTACCCTTAGCAATCAGTGTTTGTCTCAAAGCAGTGTCTTGTCCCCAGAAGAGGACTGTACATCACATTTTCAGGTCAGTGACACCACTCCGATGACAGGAGTCAGCAGTAATCCAGTAGTAATCCAACATGCCATCTCTAGTTTAGAGTCCAGTCCAAAAAAATTACAAAAATCCAGAAAAAAGACTACAAAGCAAACACTACAAAGCAAAAATGATCCACATAAAGATGTTCCCACATTTTCAGAACTTGAGGAAGATATCAAAACGTATCAGAAGGTGAGAAGATTTCCTATAAAAGCTTCTAAAGGAAAAAATAAGAATGCAACTAGTCTGCTGAATAGACAGTCTTCACTAGACCCTGAGGGTCAAACAGATTCTGTTACAACCTCAGTGACTGAATCTTCAAACATTCTAAGCCCTCAGAATAACCCAAAGAAATCAAAGCAGAAGAAAAGAGCACATATCAACAAAGCAGCAAAAACACCCAATGTGTGCCCACAAGAGAATATGGAAAACATGATGACTTCTAAAACAAAAACTGTGAAAGCAGAAAGTCCTCTAAAAAAGGCAACTAGAACAGATGACAATGAAACTACTCTTTTGGACACACAGTCTTCTACAGCCACTATTAAGGAAGCTGATTCTGTTTCAAATGTAGGAAATGAAGTTGAGTCTCCTGTTGTTCTCAGCACACCAAGAAATTCACCGAAAAAGAAATTGTCAGATATTGAATGTGAAGCAATACATATACCTGCAGTTGCCCAAACAACAGCTCAACAAAGTGTTTTGAATCCACTTTCAGAATCTGATGTCAGCATTGTGCAACCAACTACAAAGAGATTCAGAACAAGAAAAACACTTGACAAAAAAGTTTCTCATAACATAGTTGGTGAGAACTGTGAACCCACTCATTTGACTCTTTCTTCAGTTGATTCTGTGTATGTAACAGAAACTGACTATGCAGGTGTCAGCCAACAGAACACAGAAAAGACATCAAGTAAGAGAAGAAAGACTACTATTAGCCAACAGGACGACGTCACTTTACCACCCTCAGAAGATTTTTCATCTATTGTGGTTTCAAATCCAGAAAAGACTGTGAAAGCCAAAGGATTTTCTAGAAACAAAACAAATGGCAACCACTTAAATGGTAAATTGGTTGAAGAAACGTCTTTATTAGCAACACAAGAAAGTTCTATTTTACCTGCAAAGACTGACTGTTCAAGCAGTTTTAGACTAAGCAACACACTGAAAAAGCTAAGAAAAAAGACTGTAACCAAAATCAAAAACGAGGCAGCAGAAATACTCCGTGAAAACCAGTATGAAGATCTGGTTGCAGTACCCTCAAAATCTGGTGCAAACATATTAGCCTCCAGTTCACAAATGACTTTAAAAGAAAAAAGAACTGTGGAAAAGGCAATTAGACAGGAAGTGAAGGATGACCATGCAGTTGCTCTTTTCGAAATGCAGGATTCTACACTTGCTCTGCAGCAAACAGAATGTTTTTTAACTTCAGATAACAGCACAGCAAAAAAATCGAAGAAAATGTCTGACATTAAACGTGAAGCAGAACATACATCTGCAGTTGACCAAGCAATGCAACAAGAAATCTATCCATTTGATTCTACAGCAGCCACAGAAATGGATAATTCAGATGTTCTCAAACAAAAAAAGACAAAAGTGAAGATGAAAAGACAGCCTAAAAAGGCCACTAAACACAAAACACACATTAGCCAAGCAATCAGCGATATTAGAGAACAGTCTACTGTGCAGCAAGGAAGTTCAGTTTCAAACAGAAAGACACATTCAAGGTCAAAAGGCACGAGAAAGAAATTTATGAAAAAGAGAACATCAGCACTGAAAGTCAGAAATCAACCAGAGGACCATGTTGAATATTCTACTGTTTTGTCACCACTTCTGCCTCCACCAATATCTCAGAGTAAGGATGCAACACAAGACCCTTGCATAAAGACAGATACTGTGAATGAAACAGCTGAAAGTCATGTTGAAAACCAGGTTTCCATCACTACTGAAGATGCTGCAAGCCCTCAGAGCCTGCCAAAGAAGGCAAAGAAAAAACAAAGGAAAAAATTGCTAAAGCAAAAAGAAGAGAATGAACAAAGCAATATCCTAGAGCTGGCTCACAAAGAGAACAAAATGTCATATGTCCCATCTGTTGTGAGAGGGGTAGCCTCTGAGGATTTTGAAACAGACAGCTGTGACCAGCATTTGAAGGTTGCTGAGAAGAAATCCAAAAAATCCATAGAAATTGCAGAAACACATGGATTTACTAGTGATTCTTTGTCTCAAGAGAAAAACACTGGAACAGGTGAGGCAGGTGTCATGGACTCGTATACACAGGTTGAAGATTTCTGTAAACTGTCTGATAGTCAAACCGTAGGATCACAGCAGCCTGAAAAAGATGACGCTGTGGTTGATCAAAAAGATCTCAAAGCCACAAAAACCCCTAAGAAAAGGGGTAGAAAACCTGGACGAAAGAAAAGGAAGATGGCATGCTCAACCATTAAAGAAGAGGAACATAAAGATATATGTTATGACAACAGAATTGCCTGTGATTTTAAAAACAACACACAAATTCAAATTTCTGAAATTTCACAGAGGATAACAGATACTCCAGAAGAACCAGTACTGAAATCAAGAAAATCAACCCGCACACAAAAAATAAACTCAGGTCCAGTTGTTGAAAATTTGTTAACACAGGGCAAGAGCACAGTCTCTTTAGACATCACTGAGTGTCACACAACACTTGGAGAGACTCTTTCCAGTTCCATGCAAACTGCTGATTGTGAAGACCAATACACTGTTGAGAAAAAGCCACCAAGACGAGGAAGACCCCCTTCAAAGAAAAGCAAGAAACAGAAAATATTTGTAGCACATTTAGAAGATAACACCTCTACATCTGTCCAGATCTCAGATCTCTCTGCATGTCAAGACAGCACAGAAAATATTGTTAAAGCAACTGCAAGTCCAATAAAGCAAAAAGATATGGATAAAAATGTAATTGTTACCAAACAATTAAGGACTGATCCTTTGGAATCCCTTCATAGTGCTGTTGATCTCTTGTCACACAGTATCCCTACATCTGGGCGTAAAAAAGGGAAGAACCTTAAAAGACCAATAAGAGACCCAAAGTTATCAAGCTTGAGAGTATCCAGCAGAACATCTGAAACATCAGTCAAAGGTTTTCAAAAAGCAGACATAACTTCCCTCCCACAAAACTCAACAGACGTTTTTAATGAGGAAGGGAAAACATTTTTGCCTATGCCTGGGACAGTGAAAAAACAGAAACTCTCTGAAAAAACTGCTATACAAGATGGCGATGTGCTGGCAGATATAAAGATTGAGAATAAAGCAACAATTAAAGTACTGAAAGGAAGAAAACGTGGTCGGAAGAGACGAAAAATTAAAGATGGACAGTTTCAAAGATTAAAAAAACAAGATTATTGTGAACCAGACAAAAGTTTACTGACAAAGTTCAATATAACCAGTAAATTCTCCACTGAGGACCAAAATAATATAGTCACACCAGAGAAAAATGATAATGAGAAAACCGAGTTAGACAGTGTTGAAATGATCCCACCAATAACTGCAGGGACCTGCAAGATAACACCAAAAACAGATGTCCTATGCAGTTCTCCCACTGAGCTGTCCTCCAATTTAATGAATGAAGTCAAGAAGTATAAAGTGGAAGAACAAAGTGCTGAGCTAACCGGAAAAGATTCACTTGAGGTTTCCGTGCAATCTTACACTGATGATTCAGGAGTCTCATTAGGAATTTGTAGTTTAATTTCTAGTAATGTGGTCAAGGAGGAGTCAGAACAAATTTCTCTAGATACAAAATTTAAACCCAACACTAAGCTGAAATGTACTCAGGAAACAGATGGACTAAGTGTGGAAACATCAGGGAAAAAAGTACTTGAAAATGCACTTCAGCCTTCTACAGAATGGAAGGTGGATGGTTTCACACAGGATGGTGAAGACTCTGTTGTAATTCCAAACAAAGTGGCTAATAACAGGACAATAAGATCCAAGCCTAAAGAAATAGTGAAGAAACCTCTCACCTGCAAATATTGTGGACTTTCCTTTCGGCACATTACAGCATACACCATTCATCAACGCATTCATACAGGTGACAAACCCTACAAATGCAAGATCTGTGGAAAAACCTTTGCTCAACTGTTTAAACTAAAGTCCCACCGTAACATACATAAACAGGATACCTCTTTTCCTTGTCCTTGCTGTAGCCGAAGGTTTTTGCAGAAAGATGATTTGCTATGTCATTTTAAAGTCCACCTGCAGGAATCAAAAGCATACAGTGAACCACATAAGCACATAAAGAGCAAGAGAAATACTTCATCAAATGTGTCTTCGGAGACCCCAAACAATTATGGACGCCTTATTTGCAAGAAAAACTTTGTAAACCATGTCAAATTGAAGAATCACATGCAAGAGCATGAAGTGGAAAAGCCCTTGACTTGTAAAGACTGTGGGAAGACATTTTGGAAACAGTCAAGCCTCATAACTCATGAAAAAACCCACTGGCCTGTTAAACCATATGCTTGCTCGATTTGTGGAAAAGGCTTTAACCAACTAAAAGCCCTAAAAAAGCATTCTCAAGACCATGCTGGTGAGACACCTTTCTCCTGCTTTCACTGCGGTCATGGATTCAGTGCCCTGTCTACACTTAGGACACACCAAGCATCCAAAACATGCATCGCAAGGACAAATGATGAGGCGAGCAGTAACATTGAGGGCTTCATTGTAAGTCAAGGAGTTGATGGTCAAGTGAACACACCAGTATTCTTCAAGTGCCAAATATGCAAACAGCTTTTCAGGAAATGGTGCCAATACACTCTTCACCTTCAAACACACACCAGCTCTCCCCCATGCATTTGTTTTTCTTGTGGACAGTGTTATGAGAAGGATTCAGAGATGAATGTTCATTGTGAGGTTTGCTGCCAGTCAAGTGGGGAGGAGAAGATTTGTGGTGCATCACTCGCTGAAATCATGCAAGGTGTTCCCCAAACCTACCCTCTAAAGTGTACCTCATCTCAGACTCTACCAAGTGCAGGATTTCAGTTGAATTCCCAAATGCCGACCAGCTCAGAACAGCTCCCGCAACTGCCTCGAGTAATAGATGTGGAACCTACACAAACAAGAGATACAGATCTTTCAAAACTTCCTAAAACGTATTCTGCTCATTCACCCATCAAGCTCCCAAATACCCAATCACCCGCTCGTTCCGAAATTAACTGTACTTCCCCAGGTAGCTCTCTAGAATGCATTGAAATCACTCAGAGTCTTTGGAAATTTAAGTGTTCACGTTGCGGTCAGCGATTCGAAAGGTACAGGGCTTTGAGTGCTCATCTGCAAACGCATGCTCCTGGTTTCAGATATACTTGTGCACATTGTGGACAGTTCTTTGAAAGGTGGAGTAAATTGTGGCTACATCAGCAACGTCATCGCCTAAAAAGCCGTTGTTACTCCTGTACACAGTGCAATCTGCAGTTTCGTTTCTTTAGCTCTTTTAGAGAGCATATGATTGACCATGCAGGGCAGAGACCGTACGCTTGTCCGCTCTGTCCCAAAACCTTCATTCAGGAGGCAAGCTTACATGCTCACCAATGTGAGTCTCATAAACTTTGTAAAAGTCTGAAATGTGATGTCTGTTCTAAGACTTTCAGTAGTTTAACAAACCTAATCAAGCACAGTCTTCTGCACAATGGTTCTACCTCTCACATTTGTCTCCTTTGCAATCTCTCATTCACAAATACAAGAGTCTTAAAGGAACACTTGAAAACACACACCACAGACCACGGACCGACCCTACCTGGTATTCCATCAAAGCCACTTGATTTTCCTCACAAATGCAGGAGGTGTAAAGCTAGCTTTTCAACTGGAGATTTGCTCTACGCTCATCAGATACGCCATTCTAGAGATGCAAAGATTCATATCCGTCCAGCAGTAGTACCTACCTCAAAATTGTCAGATTCTTGTCGTAATGACACACCGTCTACCCCCCCTTCCACTCGCAGGAATCATATATCGAACCTCAAACTTGATGGCATACCCAATGATGACAGCCTGTATGTTTATTCCCACCCTGACAAGCTTTATGTGTTCCCTAGTCGCAGAGTACAGCTTCCAGTCATTAATTTGGACCCTGATGAACCAGAGAAGGTCTCAAACTCTCAGAATCCTGTTCCTGAACTTCCAAACAGTGAAATCACTTCTCAGTCTGACAGCACACACCTACCTCAGGCCACTTCAGATCAGGAAACCGCAAACCTAAATTCAAGTGAAAGCCTTAAGATAATGGCAAATGGTCAACATAATTACAGCCTCAACTGTCAGAGAAGCTCTACATTTGTGGAGACAAGTGTTGACATGGAAGTAGAAACACCTGCTCAAGAAGAAGAGTCAGAGGAAAGTTTTGAATGTGCAGACTGTACTGAAAAACTAACCAGCGTGTTGGGCCTTTATGAACATTACATACTTCATGCAATGGGAGATGCATATGTACAAGTACGTTGATCATTAATAATGTTAGAAGGCAGACATTTTTCCACAGATATTATGCTTCAAAACGAATGTTTTGACACAAGTATTTGTTGATGACATCCGTTTTACAGTTAAACCAAATATTGGCAGAATGCTTAACTTGTATTTTCTACATCTTGAACAAAAGTGGGAAAAATTACAATTATTACGACTCTTGTAACATGCTTTTTCAACCCTTAGGTTCATTCAGTTTAAAAGCTGTTGCCCACTAGCCACTCCTAGATACAGTATTACTGGTGTCATGTCACTATGCCTTATCTCAGTTATCTCTGTACTGCCATTTATCATCTCCTTTTGTGCCTTCAGTGACAGTTTTGGTTCTGTAAAAGATCTGTAAATAGATATACATAATCCTGTATAACTCCACAACCTTCTAGTCCTTCCTCTATAAAAATCTCATGGTTACGTTTTCAACACCTTTTAAAATTCAGTTTTATAATATTGAGAGGTGGTTAAATGTAGATTAACCTTGAGCGTTTATATATGAATGTCTGGAAGGGACAAAAATATACTGTAAATTGTAAGTGTAAGTGTGTAGATCTTGAGAACATTAGAATATTTCTGGAAAAAAATGGCTTTGAAGAGATGCAAAAAATTGTATACTTTTTAAGTGGATTCTTTTTTTTCTTTTTAAATAAAACATACTACTTGTCATGTGTAATATGTATTTTTTTGTCAAAAATCCTACTGACAAGCCAAGGTAAAATGTGTTTTATGTGTTTGTTCTAAACAAAATAAACTGTAAGGCTTGTGATCAGATGTCATGTTTTAATGGCAATAGAAAAAAGCAGAAACCGTTCAGATTACGTTTTGCATGGTTTTATAAAATATTTAATCAATTGTGCACAGAGCAGAAGGGGGAAAAGATTGTTAGCAAGCTATGTGTGAATTTTTGAGGTACCACACAACATTGCAGTAATTTGGTAGTGAATGTCTTAGCAACTCCATATGCATCTAAAACTGCTTTTATAAGGACTTCTGATGGCCACTTCTTGAATGAACTCATTTCACATGTCAAATGGCTTGTACATCAATCACAATCAGTCACAGAACACTTGAATTTATTTCTTCTTCTCATCTTTTTTCCCCTCTTGTTTGTTACCACTCTGAGACGCTAGGGAGCCCATGGCATTACGGATGGCCTCATTGTTGGGATCAACACCAGGTAGATTCTCCAGGACACTTTGGAGGAATTCTGGGTCCTGCATTACATCATAATCATCCTCTTCCTGTAGAATCAGTTAAAAAGTGCAAGAGAAAAGACAAGTCCGTAGGGAATGTAAGGGAACGGTGTTCTGTCACAAGGAAAAGTCATGGGTATATATAATGAACAACAAAAAAAAGCATTTTTTTTTTTTCAGTAGATTCCTGCTCAGCAATTTGACACTATAAAATACAAGCAAATTTGAAGTATGATTTCTCAGTATCCTGAGACTGTAATGAGCCTAACACAATATTTTTAATTACCTTAGATTCTGCAGTGTCCATTGGAGCTCCCGTATCCACTGATTCTCTGAATTCTGACATAAGAGGGATAATGGTCAATATTGCATACTGTGTCAAGCACAGCACATATTCTAAGACTAAGAAGGTACAAGAAGGCGGCACAAACCTCCACCTGCCAGGGACATCTGCATGGCATATGCTATCTGCTCTTCCTCTGTCATGCTGCTGAAGTCTGGCAGTGCTGCCACACCACTCTCAGGCTGAGAGGCAGACATCTTCAGAAGAGCTTCCTCTGATTCTGAAGGGGAGAACAAAAGTGGCACAGAAAATCAGGACTCAGTCTTGCAATGGGAATCAACTAAACGGTAAATAAACAAAATATGGAGGTGAACAATGACAATCTGTTTAATAATAAAAAGCAAACAATATTTTGTTTTACAACAGTATTACTTAGTATTAAACAGTATTAATTTTACTGCTTGAAAATGAACAGGCTGCACAAATGAATCAATAACTGAAAAGGTTATTCAGCATTAGGACCAAGTCACCATGAAAGTCTATAAAGGTGAAAGACGCTTGATGCTGCCAGATGGTGTAGTACCAGCATCTACCAGCAGGGGCTTACAGGGTCACATTAACCAGCAAGACCTAATACACAATCCTTTAGATTTTGGTCAATTTTAAAACCTGCAATTCACCCAGTGCTAGCCCAGAACCACTATGCCCACCATCCTTCACTACTTCAAACATTTATGCACATCCTTACCGTCAGCGGTTGAGGTGGGAATGCCAGCTTCAGCTGCTGATTGGACGGCTGCCCTACGAGCTTCCTCTTCCTGCCTCTGCCTTTGTTCCTCCATAGATACACGAAGAGCCTGTGGATCAAGATCAACTTAAATATCAACCCTTTCAATGTCAATAGAATTGATCAAGTGAGATTGAACTAAAAGTACAAAAAAATGTTTCTGACTTAAAGTTGCTGGCAAACAGTTAAAGCATCACAGAGATTCAGAATTCACACATTTGATAGAAATAAGCCTATAAATGCTTTAGTCATTATAGTTCTGCATATTAAACATATGTATAAATAGTTTCACCTTTAAATAAATTACACATTTAACTTGTAATTTTCTTGATTTGTTTTTCAGTGCAGTTACTCAAGAGATGCATTTGTATCTTACCAGGGCCAGTTCTGGGTCCGCACTGGGGTCCACTCCAAACTCAAAGTCACTTGCACCCAGGCCCATCATGGTACCACCCTCACCAGCCAGGATGGGAGAAGACAGAAGGGCATCAGCCAGGCTGGGCCCAGGGGGCACCGTGACCAGATGAGAACCTGTGCCCTCCTTTCCATTCAGAGTGTTCACAAATGCAGTCAGTTTCTCTGTGTTTACCTCCTGAACAGATTAAAAGAGAGAAAGTGAAAAATCAAAGCAAGAAAATCTGAAAGATTTTGAAGTTGTCAAAAGAAAGGTTTTATGCCAGTTACCTCCTCTCCGAAATTTATCACATCTACATTGACTTTTTCTTTTTTCAACCGCTTTGCCAACTTTACCAGCTGGAAAAGATTTGGTGGGGAAAAAAAAAAAAAAGAGTAACTTGTATTACCCAAAATATTCACAATTAACCATCAGTGAAAGATGAAAATCATTTGTCATTCATGAAAAATAAACAACAACAACAAAAAAACATACATCTTTTTCGTTGTCCTCTACTGGGCTGCCCACAAAAGCAACAATCCTCATCTTGTGGTTCTTGCCTTGCCTATGCTTTAGTGCCAACTAGATGAAGACATACACAAATGTAAATGTTAGAAGAATAAAATACTACTTTCACTTTTTTTTTTAAGGAAATTCCCCAAAGCCAGTACGAAGTTCTTCCCTCTATGGAACACAAAAGGAACTATCTTTAAGTGAGCTACCGCTTTAGGCATCTATGAATGTACTTACATGTGCCACCCGTATGCTAGTGCAGAAGGAGATTTTTCCCAGCGGCTGAACCGCATGGAGCTTTGAGAGAATGCGGCCTGTGTCTGCTGTTAAAGTGGTGAGGACTTCACAATTACTGCACCAAACCAAAAAATGTGTTATTACATCCATACAACACCATTATCTGACAGATCATACATGTATGAAATAAAATACAACGCTGACATACTTACTTTGCCATTGTGATTAGGCCCACATTGTTCTCTGGGTTACTACGGGTCTTTGAGTGGCAGACAATGTTGACAGCATCCTGCTGTGACTGTAATCTGGTGGGCAAGAAATCACCATTCCTCATGTATTCACTGTTGTCCACACTGTAAAGACATATGAAGACAATCAGCATCCAATGTATACAAGTGTAAGAGCATAAACTGAGTGCTGACATTTGTAAGAGATAAAAAAAAAACACTAGCATTTGGTGGTCCAGCTAGAGTAAGTAAACTGGATCTCAGCAGTAGAAAACAGCTTTAGATAAATGTCTGTGAATCAAAACCAAGTGAGCTGCTTATCTAGACATCTTCTGATAGCGTTATACCAACAATTCAGCTCACTAGAGACACAGCCAGCATTGCTTCCTGACAGCTCTAGAAGACTAAATAACACGCTATCAGACTGAGTTCACTAATAAGAGATGATTGTTTATGGGTCATAAATGTGTTTTTGTGTTAGTGGTCTGTTTCTTTATTGCAGAGATACGTGCTAAATAATGACTCGGGAGAATGTCATTCTAACCAGAAACCGACTATTAAAATCTCTTACGTGTTCTCAACTGAGGGCTCAAAAGAGTGACAGAACAAAAAACCTATGTATTTACAGTAATTCTGAGGAGTATTAACTATGTAAAAAGCGCAAATGTATCTAAAACAACGCGTTTGTTTATTTCTTACCAGACCATAGTACTTTCGAGCACCATCTTGGAAATCCTCTAGTCCGTTTCCCAAAGTCACAGCGTCGCTGATTGGCTTACAGATGTAGAACACTGACGAGATTTGTAACAGCGAAGCTGATTGGTTGACAGTTCCGTCGCTACTTCTGTTACAAGACGCGGTGTAGAAATGCGTTTGTCGCGCCCACATGCGGTGGGAGTTCGCGTTGTTGAGGACGTTGTTTAATTGAAGAGATACCCTGTTGAAAAAACCAGCAGGTTAGGTATGTTTTGACGCTGGGATGCTGGTCATGTGCTAGCAAAGGACCAGCATAAACCATCAAAGGACCAGCATAAACCAGCATCCCAGCGTCAAAACATACCTAACCAGCATATGCTGGTTTTTTCAACAGGGATAGTTCACGACAAACATTAAAATTGCCATAATTTCCTCACCCTCATGTTGTTCCAAATTTCCACGGAACACAACTGGATATTTTATGGAAAAGGCAAAATGTTGGGGACTAACAACCTGAGTCACCACTCACATTCATCGTTACTTCTACACATAATGAATGTGAATATTACTTCTGACTAACATCTCGTGTTTCACAGAAGAAATAACATCATACAGGTCTGAAACAAGTTTAAGTTCAGATGTAAACCACAAAACACTTTAACAGGCTTTGAGATATCATCTGTTAATAAAGCATAACACAGGAAGTTTTACTTTTTTCAGTGTTGTTTATTTCATTCATTTGCATACAGCATGAAACGTTGCAATATTTTCTACTCCAAAAGTCTTAATATCCTTTGAAAGAGAGCAGTAATACATGAATGTCATTGCAAGAGTGAGGAATATTTTCATTTAAAGCTACTACTTAAGACCATTCTCAGTTTGATAAGACAATAAGAATGAAGGCAGCATTTTCAGAGTAAACAGCAATTGCACAAGAATCCCCGATCGTGAGTGTACAGTAAAAAAACGCATTCACCTTCCCAAACATTACACAGCCACCAGATATCAGACACTTTGGAAGTTGAGATAAAGGAATAAATTACATGCAAACATACAAATAAATATGACTTTGTACAGGAATGTTTCTTTTGTTTATAAAAATTGTCAAAGAAAAAAAAAAATCCAGCAATGTTCCCTTACCTATTTGAATTTAAAAATATTTACATCTTCATTACCAATGTCTCTGCATTCAGACTTACTGATTAGCATAAAAATATTCAAAAATAATGATTAAAAAAAAAGTTTTGGTTTAGAATTTAGTTTTCATAAATAATTTCATAAATTTGGTTTAGAATTTAGTTCTCATTTAGATTTCAACACTCTTCACAAAACCAAGGCTTTAAGAAAAAAGTTCCTATTCTAACCAGTTTATGTAAACATAAGAAGACACTGAAGACAGTACAGATGCTATATGTTTTACAGTAGCTAGTCTGCCAGGTATGAAGTATTACTGTGCCCTAAAAAACAACCATTTTAAATTCAATGCTAAACAGAGAAAAAACTAAAAATTAGTCCCGCAAGTCGAAATACTGAATTTGGTCTTTCATATATGGTATATATTTTTTCCACTGTTACAAAAGTAATCTTTTTACCCTGTGTGCTTTTGTTTGTTTTCTCTCTCTCTTTTTTGCAAACAATGTAAAGCCAAAAAAAAAAAATTTGGAAAAACATTTTCTTGGCAAGCTCCAAATACGTTTTTAAAATAAGTATATGATAATAGTCACGTCAACCGACTGTTTTTTTTTTTTTTTTTTCCACACTTGAGGAGACCATGCAATTGTGCACAATCAACTCGCAGGCATCATGCATGGTAAAAGTCTTCCTGTTCATGACAAGGCAAAATAACCCTTGTGATTAAGGCACATTTAAATATCCAATACAATATCACAGTACTGCAATCGAATCGATTTATAAAACCAAGTCGAATACATTTTACAGATTCAGATTTGAACAAAAGTGTCTTATTTTGTGATTGTTCAGGCAAACCATGCCATATTCCTAAAATGTCTTTAAAATAGGCAATAAAAACTCACAATCAACCAGATTTCCTCACTTCCCTTAGCAAAGTAAATAACATTACTCCTGTAGATTCGTCTCCTTAGCAAACTAAGAGAAAAAAAGATGCATGGTCAAATGAAGTCCACTAGAAAACTCTCAGCGAGGTACTCAAAAGATCTGTTTGTTCTCCAAGAGCAGGTCACATGAAGTTCATCACTTTACTTCTGCTGTGAACATTATCAGGTTCTGGAAGTTCTTGTAAATATGGCACTGTTTGAGAACAGTGATATCGCACTGTTGAGGTACTACAGTGGCATCTTCTTTTGGTTCCATTTCATAGCAGCAATATTGGATGCTGTACTGCTGTACATCCAAAAAATACATATAAAAAAGGGGGTAGAATAACTTTATCATTACATCTTTACAGTTTAATGAACGTGCACTTCTCTCTTTTGTTATACGAATTCTCTGGTTTCCACTTCCCCAGGTGTTTACAGCAAGTCCATCTCACTTTAATGTTGTTCTTTTTCTTCCTGTTCTGATGTCCTTAAAAGAGAGTCAATCTTTTCCCTTGAGGCTTTATTTTGTTCTGTTCATCCAAAGTCTTTCACTGCAACAGCAAGAGAAAGAATAAATTAAACTTCGGCAGAATACAACAGAATGACTAAGGCAAGTAATCCAGCAACACATGCTTTGTAAAAGACAGCTCTCACTTCCTGTTATCAGCAAACAAGGGCTATTAAATGACAAAGATCACATTGCAATCAATGATTTGTAAATGTGCATGCACTCTGAGGACAAAGAGAACCTTTCATTTCACAATCCTATTCGTTGGCATGATAGAGCAGCATTTAACAAATGGTTTGATTTTATATTAGATATGAAGTGGTGACCCAATACGGTAGCAAAACAAGTCTTAAAATGAAATATTAAAATGCATTAATATTAACATGCTTAGCCTGAACAATATGCAAAATGATTAATATGACAACAGGTTTTATAAGTCAATCATAACTGTTCGCAATTGCAACCAACTAGTTGAGAACCACTGTCACAAGACATTCAAAACTCTCCCAAGTGTGACTGTGTTGTTTAGTCTAAACTGAAACAGATTGCAGCCCAGAACAAAATGTCTCTTACTTCTGACGTGCTTGTCTGAGGAACAATCTCACTGAGTGAAATGACTTCCACATCCAAGCTTGATTGGGCAGCTATACTGCTATGACTGGGAATGAAATGAACTTGAGTCATTAGACATATCAGTATATGTTTATTATGTGTGAAAAGACTGAGAGCCCATCAGCACATGTCATAGAATCAATACATAGTATTATTTAAAAAAAAAAAACTAATTCAGCCAAATCTTGTTAAACCACATACCTCAGAGCTGGAGTGTTTGAGAGCCGAAAGCTTACAGGAGAGGTTGCTGACAGGGTCGTATCAGCAGAGCTACTTGTGATCTCATCTTCGTTAAGCTGCTGTGGGAGCAGGTCAGGACGAGCAGTCTGCACATCTGAGGAAAAAAGAGAAAAGATAAGCGCTCCTTAGTCAATGATTTGAAATGAATAATGAAAGGAAAGACTGAACTACAAAACTGCTTTTCACTACTAGCTGATGACTCAAATTAGGCCTCTAAAATGTCAGATGATTCAAATGCATAAACTTTTGAGAGAACTGAAGGCTTTATTGATTCCTGAATTATGAGAACAATGCTGACATTGTCCATGCATGTGCTGTAGGGGGCAGACATTTACAGCTTTCACTTGCTCTGCTATCAGCACACAAGGGCACCTGACTATCAAACTACACAAAGGTATCATACAATCTCTGCTAGCACTGAAAACAAACAAAGCATAGCACGAACAACACTTTCAATACTCTCAAGGACAAGTCGAGCAACCATGGCTTAAGAGTTGTCTCAAGTAGCTTGAATGCAAAAAGTAAGCTCTGCATAGAGGAAATGGTCATTAGCAATCATGAAAATAACAATTAGAGATGTACAACATATCAGTGTCATATTATTTAGGCCAATATTTTCTTCTAATATATCAGTATCAGTTACCATTAAAATTTGCAATTAAATGGAAAGGACCTTTTCTTCCGTATTTTAACGTATATCTGAGTGTAACAGACTATTATTAAAGAAAATAAGGTAGGGACATTGTCCTATTCATATTTTTTGGGATATGGCCGTTGCATTCAAAAGTGAAAGCAGATGAATGTGAGCTTGCAAAGGCAGAGTGTAAGTGGATTATTTATATTTCAATAAAATAAAAATTACAAGGTCAAAAAGTAAAAAAATAAATAAATAAAAATAAAACATGCATAGATTAATTGTTTGCAAAAAAGATCAATAACATGCATTTCGAAAATAGACGCAGGGTGAATTTTCATGCTGACTTTAATTTTGCATGCACATTTCCTCTATTTGTACATGTAGATTACCTTTTGCCTTTTTAAATTAACTTTAAAAACTAAATAAAACTTTTAAATGCAATCTTTAGCAAATCTTAAAATAAACATACATTTTTCATACTGTACGTTATAATGTTGTGATGCCTAAATTCACTTGAATCATTTAAAATTATCCAGTTTTCAGTGTTTCAGTTTTTGTTTTATTTTTAATCTATTCAAAAAACAGTACAGAATTTTACTATTTATATCCCAACACTGAACCACCAAGGAAACACAACAAAGAAGATTTCCTTGAGCAATCTCAACCAGTCTAGAAACATGGCTAATGATTTACGTTTAAGGAATTTAGAAGATATTATCACAAGAGAATGATATTGGAAAGCACAAGCATTTAAAGCCTCATTTGACTGCTATCTTGATAGGCTATCCTGCTTATCCTTCCCATTTCCCTCCTATCTTTCAATGCCTTCTCATACCGCTGTCTCCTTGAGTGTCTGGGCTGAGGGACACAGCTCCACTGCTGAACAGCTGCGCTGTAGTCTGTTGTGGCTGTGTTTGTTCTGCTGCTACAGGAAGGGACTGTTGTTGTGATGGTCCAGATACTGCAATGTTTGACTTCTTCCCAACAGACACGGTTCCTACTCGGCTTTTCTTTGAGGGAGACATTTTCACTAATAGAAGAATAAAAAAATCTTTAATGCATTAGCCCTTTAATGCATCCGATGCAGATGTTTCAATGTGACTATCAAACTTACAAGTAGGTTTTTTGAAGACTGTACTGCACATAAACTTCTGGAAACGATCTGCGTAGAAACTCGGCCGGTGCACAGATACAGTGTCCTGCAGAGGAAAACATCAAATAGAGGAGAGAGAGGGGGAAAAACATTAAATCACACAAAACACATCTGTAAAATTAGTCCATGCAATGTTTGATATAAAGTACGAGACATACCCCATCATGCAGCAGAGCTTTCCACGAGTGCTCCAACTTCTTTGCAAGCCTAAACATAGACAGTTATTAGCAAATTACAGGAAGTTATTTTGGAGAAAATGCAAAGATATGGAAATACAGTTTACCTATAAGACTGAAGGATATCAATGATGCCAATGAAAACCAGCAATCTTTCTCCTTTTGAATTAAATGCTGGAATTCCTCCCATGCTGCAAATTAAGAACAAATATCGCACATTAACAATTGTGCAGGCACAAACTAATTATTTCACAGCAACAATATTAACAGTAAAATTGCAGCTCTAAACCAAATAAATGCAGTCTTGCTGAGAGACCTATTTTAAAAAGAAGAAAAAAGAAAAAAAAAAAAAAACTAACCAACCCCAAACTTTTGAATAATACTGTAAAATGTTCTATAGCATTACACATTCAGCCTTGTGCTATTTTTGAGTGTCCCACCGGGTGTTTTGCATATTCAAGATGCCAGCCGAAGGTGGATCACTAACCTTTCATAAGGCTGTGGTGAAGTCTTGCCCTTGGATTCCCCCTGAATAGACTCAATGGCTGTACAGTATAGGGGCTTCTGGCCTGGTGCCTTTTTCTGGGTATCGGGCACTGCAGTAGACGCCTCTTCACCTGCCTGGTCCAAGTTGTGGATACCCACCAGCAGACTGTAGTCCATGATTTTAAAGCTTTGTAGTACCTAAACATAGAGGAACATAGAGAGGCACATGTAGCAGATGTAAATTGAAGAGTGATTCAATCAAACTGTTTTTTAAAAGAATGGATTAAGCTACCACGTATGTGCAAAATGCATTTATTACATATGTATTTACAATCAAGCATCTCAAGCGCAGAAAACATAGCTGGATCTTGAACCATGAAGGGCACAGAAGCCGTACTACTTAGACAATTCAAATTTTGTAAGCCAAGGACAATGTTGCACCATCTTTGCTTACGTTCTTTCTTTTCACAATATGTCAACTTCTGTCTAAAACACACACACACACTCAGGGTTGCAAACTCATCATGGGTGAAAAAGGTGACAAAAGACACACAACACCCCCAGTGGCCCAGTGTGTTGTGATCTGTTGATGTGTTGTGTGTTGCCTCTACTGCGTGTCTGAACGTGTCCCGCCCCTCACCTCAGTGGCATGTGCTGCGGTTGTATGACTGTCGTCTATATTGCTTATCAGTTTGAGCCCGATTGAGACGCAGAGGAAATTAGTGGAGAGGATCGCGCAGAACCTGTGCAGGCAAGGCTTTTAATGGTAGGCCTATGGTTTTTGTTTGTTGTTGTCTCATACTTTTAGATACGCTGTTATTATGCTACTGCTTATGTTAGCTTTTAATATACGGTTTTATCACGATTAAAGTTTTAATACAGTACGGCAACCGCATGCGCGTCCATGTTTAACGCTTGTCATTGCTATGTGAAAATAAGTGTATAAATGGAACAGTTTATTGTTGGTGCTCAGCTGATCTGAGAGAGAGAGAGAGAGAGAGAGAGAGAGAGAGAGAGAGAGAGAGAGAGAGAGAGAGAGAGAGAGAGAGAGAGAGAGAGAGATGCAGAGCAGGGCAATGCGAGGAACAGGATGAGAACCGCTGCTTTAGAACACTGATTTTGAAACTTGTGAATCCATTAGTATTGTTAGAAGACAGAATCCCGATTCATCCAGTTTATGAGTATATTTTTTAGTGCTGTCAAAGTTAACGCAAATTAATTTTAACTGCACTCTAATCTCAACAAGACCAGATGAAACTTCTAAATTATCTAAGCGTGTTAAAAATGTAAAAGATTGGATGACCAATAATTTTCTCCTATTAAATTCAGATAAGACAGAGATATTACTTATTGGACCAAAAAACAGTACACAATCTCTTGGATTATAATTTGCAACTAGACGGATGTACTGTTACTTCCTCTACAGTCAAAAATCTGGGTGTTATATTAGACAGCAACTTGTCTTTTGAAAATCATATTTCCCATGTTACAAAAACAGCATTCTTCCATCTTAGAAACATTGCCAAGCTACGAAACATGTTACCTGTTTCTGATGCAGAAAAGCTACTTCATGCATTCATGACCTCTAGACTGGACTATTGTAATGCACTGCTAGCTGGTTGTCCTGCATCTTCAATAAACAAGCTACAGGTAGTCCAAAATGCAGCGGCTAGAGTCCTTACCAGGTCAAGAAAATATGATCATATTACCCCAATTTTACAGTCTCTGCACTGGCTACCTATTAAGTTCCGCATCAGTTACAAAATATTATTACTTACCTATAAGGCCCTTAATGGTTTAGCTCCTGCGTACCTAACTAGTCTTCTACCACGCTACAATCCATCACGCTCCCTAAGGTCGCAAAACTCTGGACTTTTGGTAGTACCTAGGATAACAAAGTCAACTAAAGGAGGTAGAGCCTTTTCACATTTGGCTCCCAAACTCTGGAATAGCCTTCCTGATAACGTTCGGGGTTCAGACACACTCTCTCTGTTTAAATCTAGATTAAAGACACATCTCTTTAGCCAAGCATTCACATAATGCATCTCATAATCTTGTACTGCAGTTATATCTGATCAAACACACATTATTGTTCTTTAGCTTGGATTGAACAAATAATTTTTCCTTGGGTGGAACAGCAGCTACGCTAATTATGTCTCTATCTGTATCTCTGTTTCTGCCATGGGATTAACATCCTGTGGTAACTAGGATTTACACAAGCTTCAGTCTGGATCCAGAACACCTGAGAAGAGATGATGCCAACCCTCAGACAACATACAGAACTACCAAATTTCGCCATAAGTTAAATATATTAAGTTTCTACAATATATAAATATATTGTAGAAACTTAATTTCCTGTAAAGCTGCTTTGCAACGATTTGTATTGTGAAAAGCGCTATACAAATAAACTTGAATTGAATTGCACTAATTTTATTAACGCGCGATTAACGCAGCGCGCATTTTCTGTTTGACCCGTGGCCTAACCCTATAGTTGGAGAAATGGAAATGGATGGAGATGCTGACAGTGTTGCCAACTTAGAGACTTTTCAGACCACTTTAGCAACTTTATTTTTTTTTTAATTTGTTTATTTTATTTTTATTTTTTTAAAAAGCACCTAGCAACCAATCTTTATAGGGTTTGCCTAAACCTTATTTAGTTTCTGAGACTCGTCGGTACTGCCGCACGAGCGCGAGGTCTATCTTTTCTGCTGCACACACACCTCTTTCTCTCTCCCTCCGTGTCTGCTCTGTTCAGCGCGCGGATGAGAGGAACAGCGCTTTCAGTTAAAACAGATATTATGTTGCTTCTCTAATTTAACATGCAAGTATAGTCGAAATCACAGCACAGCTATTGTCTTTATCTTATGTATAGCCTATTTGATTTTATCAGACGATGGCTGGATTATAAATCAGGATTTTTGTGCAGATTAACATCTTTGAAGGGAGAGCTGGTTATTTAGTCCTATGGGTCGCGTTTCAGTCACTATTTCATATTCATTCCGTTGTCTGACAACAGAAACAGTAAAATATATAAATGAAAAGAGTTTTATTGAAAATTTAGCTGCATCAAAATACAGTATGTGGGCACAGAGAGGCAAACAAATGTAATAAATAATAAATGTACATTTTGCATGTTCAGAAGAAGTGAGATGCTCTGTCATGCGGAAATGTAAACAGGTTTGTGTAAGTAAATTGCTCAGTGCAAAGAAAGAGAAGTAATGGGAACCTGGTATTTCTTTTATCATGTGTCTAATAGACATGAGCAAGTTCTTTGAAAAACATCTATGATCTTTGAAACATGTCTAGTCTTCAGGCTCTGTTAACTATGGTTTCACTAATAATAAACATATTGCATAAAGAATCCATATTTGTCATTGCCCATGTTGATTGGAGTATTTAAAACATGAAAAGTATTAATTTAAGGTACATTTAGAACAGATAAAAATGTGCGATTAAATTGTGATTAATCGCGAGTTAATTCATGACAATCATGCGATTAATCGCGATTAAATATTTTAATCGACTGACAGCCCTAATATTTTTGTGTGTACGTGCACGTTCTTCCTCTTCTCTAAAGCAGCGCAGCATGGCCTCGCCTCCTTCGTTGCATGTTCCCGGGGGCAGGGTTTATCTGGGTTTATGATGTCATTAACCCGGAACTATTTTGTTGTAGTCTCTTACCAGCCATTCGCTGTAGACGATGCTATGCTAATTCTGTAAAAGACAATTTCTCCCTTTGCATGGAACTTTGAGCTTTGTAACTTTGCAGATGTTGTTTATGCTCACACAGCTACATTACACACTAACAAAAGTTAAAAAGGTGAAATCGTACTAGATGACCCCTTTAAAAGTCTTTATTATTATTTTTTTTTTAACTCTACAGTTGTGCAGTAAAATTCACTTTTCATTCATGGAGATGACATGAAAAAATGTGCCAAAAATCCTGGTGGAAAACAAAGACTTTTACGATGAAAATCACATGAAATTACCATTATATCCAGTAGATGGCAGCAGAGGATCACTCATTAGCTCGCCATTTCCACTCCCTAGTTTTCAAGTCTTGCTTTTGGATTTATTATAAAATGACTATTATAACAAATTTTAATACTGTACTGAAGTAGTATAGCAAATACAATTAAATAATAATGCATTAAATATTTTGAAATATTTTTAGATTTAATTTAAAAACTAAATTTTTTTAAACATTGCCTTAAAAAGGACACATAAAAAAAAGTGCTTAAGTTTTATCTTTAACTGTAGAAGCTGCTAAATATATTCAACAACACAGACTTGTTGCTGTTATAGTTTTGTTACTCTGAATTTACTCTGTATCACTTAATGCACAGGTCTATTTTTGACATCGGCTTGTCAGATGTTATCACTGTCAATCATACCAATGACTGACGGAAAAATTTAACGAATTCACTCGCGTAATTTTTTACACTCGCGTTTGTCACTTCTGAAACAGTATACATGGATGTTCGGTCCTTTAGACAAACAAAACTTTTCTTCAAATTGTCAATGGATTACTGTATGTAGAGAAACCGAGCAAAGGGCTACTCTTATAGCGCAACTGACCGAGCTTACTCATGCGAAAACTGCTGATATAATCAATGACTAACTACACAATCTCTTATTTACACAGTGTATGCTTTTTTCTCGCTCTCGTTATAATAGGTAGATCTGCGAGCACACAGAACTCTGCAAACTTGCGAAAACAAAAATTTGTTCTGACTAACCTACAGAACACACCTCTGATTGGCCATTGCTTTCAACAGAGATGCCTGTGATTGGCTACAATACTCAACGCTCCAAAAACATGTTGTAAATAAACTTGCGGTTTTCAGGCATGTGATCGGCTAGAGACAAAAAAAAAGGAAAATCTGACCACGCCCCCAAGTCACGCCCACAAGCCACGCCCCCAACACTTATTATTAAAAATATAAATTTTAGCACAAATATATTGATATATCTTATATTGTAATAATACATACTGTTGTCCTGTAAAAATAAAAAGCAGCATTTAATAATCACAATATAATATATTATAATAAAGTACTATATTATAGTAAAGTATATAGAATTGTTAATTATTATTAAAGTACCTGCCAAAAGTTTGGAAATATTACAATTATTAATGATTTTGAAATAAATATCTTCTGCTCATCAAGGCTGAATTTATTTGATCAAAGTAAAAAAAAAAAAAAAGGAATAATAATAAAAGCAATATTGTAAAATATTACAATTTTAATATATTATAAAATGTAATGTTATTCCTGTGATGCAAAGCAGAATTTTCTTCATCATTACTCCAGTTTTCAGTGTCACATGTCACTGTGTGACATTGTCACTTTTAGAAATCATTACAATTTATTTGACTCTCAAGAAACATTTCTGATTATTATCAATCTTGAAAACAATTTTGCTGCTTCATATTTTGTGTGGAAACGGTGATAAACTTTATTTTTCAGGATTTTTTGATAAATATAAAGTTTAATGAACAGCATTTATTCGCATTTATCAAATATATTAATTAAATTTGTTAATGTATTTATTAAATATAAATCATTGTCTTCACTCACTTTTTATCACTTTCATGCATGATGAATAAAATCATTAATTTCTCTCTTTTTTAAATCTTATACAAATGTTTGAGTGGTATCATTGTTTACACAAAAATATTAAGCAGCAAAACTTTTTCTAACATTGATAATGAGAAATGTTTCTTGAGCAGCAAATCAGCATATTAGAATGATTTCTGAAGGATTGTGTGACAAACTAAACGTTTCTAATGAGGAATGTTGAGTTCCCAAATGCAAATTAAAGCGACTCAAACCAAGCGCAGCTAGCACTAACAGTGACTCGAAACTAAAAACATTACTGTAACAGCAGACATGTAGCGCGTCAGACAATAGCCTATTATATAATTACATCACAACCGTTGCGCGTTTTATGACAGCACTAGCAATCTCAGATTCTCACCGTCATTCATAAAAAGTCACCGGGTTGAGTAACACATTTCAGCGCTGAATCTACTCGCGTTTGGTGCTTTGAATCATTTGAACGCTTTTAACTGTCCTGCAGATGGCGCCGCGAGCTTGTGCAGCGCTCTCAGGATCATTCCGTCCATTATGTTTTAGAAAACAATCGTTTATTTTAGGTAATAGCTTAAGGCCATTTGCATGACTTCAATCATCATGCAGTAACCCCCCCCCCCTCAAGAGGTCGGAAAATACGGAAATCTGTTTATACGGAAAAATCACATCCCTGGGTTTTGTAACTCTGAACAACGACCCCCCTCCCCTCCCCTATTTTGGACCTATTAGACCTATTTTGATCTCTAAAAGCAGAGTTGTCAACGAAAGGTGAGGAGTTAGCATCTATGCACACTCTTACCCGACAGTCTCTCTGAATGGTCCTGCAGAGGGCGTTGTAGTGGTCACTCTCCAGCAGTATGCCCTCAGGCATGTCCTGCATGAAGTCTAGGTCTTTGTATGTGGGCAAATTCTTGGCCTTCTCTTTCGGTGAAGCACGTCGCTTGTATGTTGAACCCTTAAGGTCGAATTTAAGGTGCATGGGTACAGCACGTGGCAGCAAGTTGTTCATCACTACAATTCGGATGTTCTTCCCCTCGGCCTGAACGCAGTAGAGGCCGTAGAACTTAGGAAGCAGCGTACGCATGTTCTGGTTCAGGTTCTAGAAGATGGAAAGTGAGTTACACAGTGGAAACTATTACACTTAATATGTTATGATAAAATGAACAAGAAATGTTGAGTTTTTTTAATAATTATATAGAAATACACATTTACCATGAAGTAACCTGGCAGGAGTGTTTGCAAGAATTCCGCCTCTTTGTGTTGTACCGTCTTAATGATAAACTCATCATCACTAGATACGTAGAAGAGAGACCCGCTCGCTCCAGGATTAGACAACTCGATAAGGGGTTCAGTACAAAGAGAGTACTGCAGAAAACACACCCACACACACAGCAGCTAACATATGACTGGAGGGTTGCAGGTGCCCATTTAACTAAATGTAGTGTCACTGAGAAGCACTTTTGGCTTTTCCAGATATTATTTTCAGAATGCCATGATAATGAATCATTCACAAGTTTAACTCTACACAACAGCAAGTTCTAGCTTACTAAATATTTCAGACCAGTTACAAAAATGAATATTCATCAAAAATTCCAATGACTATTCCACACCTTTATAAAAAAAAAAAAAAAAAAAAAAAGTCCCCTGATTTTTCCAGGAAACTGAAAAACCTATTTATTGAACAAACAAGATTACCAGGTAGTCATCAGGTCGGATCCCAAACATCTCTCTGAAGTAGCGGAATGCAATGGGAGCATATGTTTTAAACTTGAAGTCACCATGATGATGACCTGGAGTTGAGTTACTGCCTTGACTAAGATGGAGACAAAAACAAGCACATTTATGTACACAGTGTAACTACTAATGAAAAAGGTTCTTCAGGTTCTTACTTTTAAGCAGACACACATACCTGGGAAAGAAGATGCTTTCTACCACTTCGAAGTCCTGCATGAGCACGTCTCTTTCTGGTTTCTGGCTCAAGCTTCCCACACTGTGTGTGATGCCCAGCTGAATGGCACCTTTCAGAGCAGATGATGTGGTCTGAAGTGTTCCAATGGAGGGCACATGATGAGAAGAATAAAAATGTGTTAGTTTGCAATACAGAAAATATCAAGACAGTTCTTCTGGAACTAGGGTAAACGTACCTATTAAGCTCACGTACCCATTAAGCACACTACCATTTTGAGCTCAGATTTTAAAAAGAAAGTAATGTATTATCCTACTTAATGTCTTAACCAATTGATGTGTTTGTTCCTACATACCTCCTGTAATTTCAAGTCAATCAGATAATTGCACACCAAGATATGGGTCTCCATGTATTCACACCATCTGGCGGCCATTTTGAAAGCTGTCTGAAAACTTTCACCAAAAAGTAGCCCCTTAAATGTGCATTTTTTAGATGTTTAAGCCTTTATTTTGGGTAAGATTCACTGCTTACTATAAAATTAAGAGATTAATGTTTAGACTTTTGCATATTATAAACTGGAACTTGGATGTGGGATATAATTACAGTTAAATCCAAAAGATAGTTTTAGCAACACAGCGCAGATGGTACAGAACACAGTTAGCTGACTAGCTGTATAACATTGTGTGCTATGCTAATATATTACTTCACAGGCATTACTGGCTTGTACTTTTAAGTCCATAATATTATAAATTGACAGTTTATGGCTGGTCTGTGGTTTTACACTGCTGTAATTTTTAAAGATTTCATATTATTTTAAGGAGAGCATAAAGGGTGCACTATTATGAAAATCACAGCTTCAGTGTGACATCAATAAGAAAAAGTAGAATTTCATAGATATTGTCAATAATAGTTGCTCATATTAAAATATGTATAAACTTAATACATGACCTAGATTATTTATTTTGCAAAATCTTGTCATTTTAACAAATAATACACAACCTTTATTAAAAATTGTTGCTGCACCCATTAAGCTCAGTGTGCTCTCTTTAAGCTCTTCCACACTGAACGTCTGCGTAAATACTTCATAAACAGATTTTAAATATTAACTAAGGGTTGTTACTTTAAATTAATCTTTATAAAAATGATTAAAAACTTATTTTAACAGCTTTAAGATAACAAAATCTAGTTGTAACTATAGTTTATGCCCAAAGATGAAAGAGGCATGTCGTCCGTATAAAGAAGGAGCCATCAGAAACCAGTTGTATCCATCCAGGAAAAAAGTGATTAAAGGCTGGAATAAACTACACGACTTATAAAATTTGAACAGATTTTTAAAACACCAGGCATCATACGCTTACTGAGTTATAATAGTACTGTACATAGTCACAAAGGAAAACCGGGCATCATTTACTAAATGAGTGAGGATGATACACTACCAGACTTTAAATTTCTTCAGATCACAACAGACTTACATAGAAATGTGGACATTGCTGGAGACACGTGACAAATGAAAACTATGTATTCTAAAATCAGCTGAAAATATCAAACATGTTTGATCTCCTCTGACTGGATGGAATCAAAGTCTGAAGCTAAAAAATTAGTCTGCGACCATCATATGTGATTTTCTATGGAATCAGTCAGCTCAAATCTACAGATTGGCTCTGACCTTTGCCAACTAGCATCGACTTCTCCAGACTGTAAATCGGTGGAAAATCGGAGCAAAAAATTGCGTAGTGTATTCCAGCCCTAAGAAAATATAAATAAGTTGACATCCATTTAATAAGAGGCTTCATATTGAGGCTAGATTCTGTGTTCATCCCCATGAATTAAATGTTTTATTGATTTGTTATTAGATTTTTGAATGTGTGTTACTTATATGAAACATGGAAAAGTCTAGATGTTGCAATGTGTTTGACTGACACTTTTGAATACTATGAATATACTAAAACTGATCAAACTGGGTGCCTTGTTGCTTAATTTTAGTGTTCTGTTTTTTTGTTTTTTTTTGTGATTAACTTTGTACCTTGAAATAAAACATTTTTCAATTATTCTTTAAAAAATGTCCTTAAACAAGAATTTTTAATAAAACATTATGTGAGCTTAATGAGAACAGGGGTGTGCTTAAAGTGTACAAAAATGTACCCATTAAGCACAGCCAGACTTTTTGCATTTAATGATGTATATCTTAATTGAAATGCTTTTGTCATTAAAATAAAATTAAATATTATTGTGTGAGAGATTAATATTTTATTTTAACAGAACTTTTTGTACTGAAACCGATAACTTGTGCACTAAAAATGTCTTAATGTAGATTTTGGTGAGCTTAATAGGTGTTTACCCTACTTCAGATTAATTTTAAAACTGAATATAACACTGATAGATGCATCTTGTTTGAAAGCCTCCAAAAGACACGTGTGATTTAATAAAACTGAAAAGGCGGAGCAATAACAAGGCCTGCTGGTCTTATCTGTATGTACCTGCCCATGCCATTTATTAGGCTTTATCTTCTTCATGGTGCCTGACAAAATAACAGAGAACACAGGCAGTTGCAGGCAGATCTGACAGATTCAGGAATGTGCGTCGTGACACAGAGAATGGAAGGTGAACTGGCGATATGTTTGATCTGGTCCCATCTCTAATAAACTTCTATTTTTAAATATTTACATTATATATGTAGCAGTATACAAAATGAGGATATAAATCTGGATATCCACAGCTCATACCTTTTTATATGTGGTTTCCCCAGTGGGGTCAATTCCTCTGTGGCCCATGGTCTTTTTGTTCATCTGGGATGAACCAGAGATGCTGAGAAGCTGAAAGATATAGGATTGCTCAGTAAACACATCAGACAACAAGACAAAAACTCCACAGTATTTAAATTATTACTTATGACAGAAAAACATTTTCAGCAAATGCTAATGACATTAAAACCTATTTGAACCAGTTATACAATGATGCGATTCTATAATACATTTCAGCATCACCGATTCCACTAGGGGATTTTTCTGTATATTCTGAAAATGTATTTAAAATTGTGATTTATTCAAGTTCCAAAAAAATTCAAAAGAGAAAATACTGTTTATTCTCAAAGCAACAACAAAAAAAAAAAACAAAAAAAAAAAAAAAAAACATACAAACTTAAAGGTACAATTTGTAAGATTTTTTTATTAAAATATCCAAAAACCACTGGAAGAGTGTTATATATTTTGCTGACTTGTGTCCTTACTAGGGCTGCACGATATTGGAAAAAACTCACATTGCGATATTTTGTTTTTCTGCGATATATATTGCGATATGAAAAAAAAAAAAAAAAAAAAAAAAAAAAAAAATCACCAAATGACTTGAATAGCTCTATTTGGAGAGAGAAAAAAATATTGATTTTGTAGGTGAGTAAATCAGCATAGGAAATAAACAATTTACAAGCATAGATAAATATAATAGAACAAAGATATAAATGAAATAAACAGTGCTTTGTATTTTTAAGGCAAGTCCAACAGTATTCAGGTGCAGAAATTGAATAATAAAATGTAAAATAACACTGCATAATACAGTCTTCATTGTATAAATTAAATCTAATAAATCTGTGTTAAAGCTACAAAAGTGATTTTTCTCTGTTTTGTTGTTTGATTATGACACAGAAAGCAACAGAGACATTAAACTGCTGTTATTGTTATCCTCTTTCTTTCTCAATTGTTTACCTAAGACATAAGCAACTGGTTTTTTTTTTTTACAAGGATACTTGGAGACATGCATTTTGACACGGTTTCGCGCATATGTGTCGTACTACACTGGATGCGGCGCGACACGACGAATCCCCGCCAGTAAACTGATATGCCTCGCTCTATTTATGACGTACTGACACAAAGTTGACACGATTGGCAACGGTCGCTTTGTCGCATCCAGTGTAGAAAGACTTTGGGGCCGTTCACATGGTGCATCTACAAACGCGTGGAAAACTCCCGCCGCGCCACTTCCTCCTCCTTTCCAAAGCGCTCGGGAGCTTGCGCTTTCCTGGCGCCTGCCGTTGCTAAACATCCGTGATGTGCTCTCCTCGACGACGCGGAAGTTTCAACAAAGGATAAATGGATTTCCAGCACTGAAAATCGCTTGCAGTAGCTCTGCTACTAAATTTATTTAAAAATGGGTATCTCTGTGCAGCTGTCGCGTCCGGAGTAGACACGGTGTCTGTGTGTGAGCAAAGAAAACGATCAGTATAAATATAACGATCAGGCCTACTAAACATCGCACATCCTGCGATGTGACTATCGCGGATGCGCACATCGCGATATCGATGCTGAAACGATATATCGTGCAGCCCTAGTCCTTACATTATCCCAAATGTTTCGAAGAATGTGCAAATCCAGAGAAATAAGCAATTTTAACTACTGACACGGACCATGTCCATAGTGTAATTGTGTCGCCTGTCAATGACACCATACACCCTCGATTTACGGTTTTGTTTTGTAGAAATCATGTAAACACCAAAGACGTTTTAATATGTTATGCGTTTTATTAGACAGATGACGACCACACAGAGTAGCATTATAACAGAACTTTCAAATGTATCTAGTATGATAAAACAGCTCTGCTTTGCCACGCATAAGCACGACCGGAAGGAGCGGAAGCGGTCGACTGTGGCATAATAAAAGCTCCGCTGCTTTCGAGCCGTGTGTCACACTCGTCTCTCATTAGCAATTGCTTCAGCGGCCTCGTTTTGCTTCGACGGCTTTCCACCTCATTCTGCTTCATACTACGATGTTAATAAATCTTTAATACATTAGCGCATCCATGAACATGATTTCTGCCCGAGTCCCGTCGGATTGCATCGGCTGTGGGGCTGAAGACGACAACTCCCATGATTCCACACTCAGTCACGACGTCATCAAACTACGCTAGGGCTGGGCGATATGGCCTAAAAAAAAAAATCTCTGATTTTTTCACAAAAAATCCGATTTACGATTTAAATCAACACCCCCCCCCCCCCCCCCCCCCCCTACTTAAAATCAATCTGCAGATGACAAAGAAATTGTTCAAAACAAGTTTTAACTTTATTTTATTTTGATTTTCCCTTCTGGGATTTGATCTGGATTTCCCCCTTGAGGTTAAAGTGCAATCGGAAACAACAAGCCAAAGAGACAAGATGGCAGGCCCTGCCATTGTAAATAGTGAAAATGTAACATAACATATAACACAAAATGTAACATAAAACATAAAATTGTGACCCTTTTTGATAAGTTTTCTTTAAACACAAGTGTAATATCTTGCTATTCAGTAGATAGGAGGTAGTTCTGATAAACAATGGACGATGACATCGTGGGGGTTAGGGGGTGTGCCCGAAGCGTGAATCCATATTCAGAAAGGCACGGAAAACATAACGATTGCTAACGGTTGCCTGTTACAGTTACATTACAGTACATAAAATTTCACTTACCACATAAACAGAGTAAGGAGAGATGACTCAGGACAATGACAAATGATTTGCAGATCATGAGCAAAACTGACAAACATTTAATCTTGTAAAATGTACTGCCGCTCCATAGTATAAAAACGGACGTGCGATCACCAATCTCGAAAGTGAAAGTGAAACTAAAAAGCGATCGTGCATTCAAAAACAGTTGCAATGCATAATAGCGGCTCCCTGATTCCCGTAATTTTATAAACAGTATGATGATCACCCAATGATAAAACTGAGGGGGAAAGAAATACACATTTTCCTCCCATCTCGTATTTATTCTCCGCAGTGAGTCAATGTCATGGACGTAAGGGCAGAGCAAGTTTAAATATCTTTCTAGTCTATATTTCCATCTTGTAATCCCGCTGTTTTGGGTATTTAAAAAAAAAAAAAAAAAAAATTATTATTTGTAATAGAGCAGACACTGACTGTTCAAGTATTTGTGGCCTCATTTGGCGAGACGGCAGACGCTGAAAACACCGCATGCTTCAGTATGTGTGTAGTAAACGAAACTGCGCGTCTGTGCATTCATTCATAACGAGACACGCAGGATTCATATTTAAATAATATTTTTGCAGCTTAATATTTACATATACTAGTTCATAATTGCGATTTGATTTAAATGTAATGACCTACTTTTGATTTATTCATCCAAACTTTGACAAATTCAATGACATTCCGCGTTATACAGTAAATTCTGTTTTTATAACTAGATTCCGCGATTCCGTCCGCGTTTTCCACATCGCAGAAATCATAAAGCCCTGATCGCACCGCGACGCTCGCGTCCGGTGTAGACACGGTGTGAGTTTTTTAATGGGTTATGTTATAGCCCTGCTTGTTTTTATGAAATCTCTGTATTGCTCATATCATCGTATATTTACTGCCATGCGAGCCACAAATTAAAGCTTGGCGAGCCGCGCAATGAGTAACTGCTTTAAGGGATCCACAGTACACGTCATTTTTTTTCCGAACACGTTGGGATGCGGCGGATTGCGGGGGGGGATCACGAAACCCTACCTAAACTCTAATATGGCAAACGCGCGGGGGGAGGGCTGAGCCCATTCGGGACTACGGGAGCCCAGAGGGGAGCGTTGGTGGATGTTAAAGAGAAAACCTATTTTCATTCAAACAAATCGATGTAAACTACACATTCGAGTTAATCGATAAAATCGATTTATCGCCCAGCCCTAAACTACACCTTTGTTTCTTTTGAATACGCACCCTCTAGCGGCGAAAACTTACATACTGTGCCTTTAAATCATCTCAATACACTAACATAAGTACTGCATACGTTTTGCAGGACATATTGTGAACGCATTAAGACCCGCATCAAGAGCTGTGCCGATTCATGAGAAATCAATAGAAATAAAAGAAGAGGGCACAGAGTCCAACTCACATTGTAGACAAAAGTGAGACGTCTGCTAGCACTGATTAGGAAAACAGCTACAGTATGGAGCCATAAATAAATTGGCCAATAATCACAGAAAGTGGATGAGACAAAAAGTGAATGTGAAACTACTATTAAAGCAATAGAGAAGCGTATAATTACCTCTGAGGAAGCCATCTTTCGATTTCCAGGAGTACCTATGGAGTACGAAAAAAATGAGGAATGTTTAACCCAAATTTCATAAATCCATGCAAATTAATCGTGGAAAAAGCCATTAGGCATTATGGTGCCCTCTGATTCACTTATGGTTTGTAGCTAGCTTTATTACAATGAACAAAAAGTTTCTTGCCAATCAAAAATTCAAGAATGCACAGCTCATACTTCAAGTATGTGAAGCATGAGATTGTACTTCTTAGACATGACCTAAAGGTTTGATTAAAAATTCAGTCTAGATCCTGCGTTGTTTCTTAATTTTGTGAATTACTAGCTAATGATATCCATGAATAATGCTGAAATAGTTCACCAAAAACTTAAAATATGCTTTAAATTTACTCACCTTCAGGACATCCAAGATACAGAGAAGTTTGTTTCTTAATGAGAACAGATTTGATTCTCTGCAGTGAATGGGTGACATCCAAACAGACGATAAAAACATCACAATAATCCACATGACTCCAGTCTATCAGTTAATGCCTTGAATTAATAAAATATAATAATACTTCCTTTAGTGAAACAGTCCATCTCTTGTCCCCTCACATCAAATTCCAAGTGAAAAATGTCTTGATAGGTTTGTTTATTACAAGCAGTCAGTTTTTCACTTCACAAGACATTTGATGGACTGGAGTCATGTTGCAGCTTACTGTGATGTGTGATGTAATTTATCAGCTGTTTGAACTCTCATTCTCACGGTACCCATTTACTAGAGAGGATTTATTGGTGAGCAACTGGAGTAGTGGTAAATTTCTCCAGATCTGTTCTGTTGAAGAACCAAACTCATATACATCTTAAATGGCCTGAGGGTGGGTTTTTGCGTGAAAAACTACACTACAAATAAAATGCAAAATAAATGCAAATGCTAATGCAAAAGAAAGCGGTTCACACTGAGTTGAGATGTGTCGTTAACCAAAACTATGAGTGTAAGCATGCAGCATGCACAGACACCTGGGTTTCAATTCCTTTGTTCTTCCAAGAAAACACTGTAACCCAATCACACCAGCTGTGTGCGTGGTGGCACTACGCTCAAAATAACAAAGACGAGCACAACCCAGGCAGTCACAGGCCTTTTACAAACAGTCTACTACAGTGGTTCCCAACCACGTTCCTGGAGGCCCCCCAAACACTGCACATTTTGCATCTCTCCTTTGTCTGACCCTGCGTCCCAATATTCATACTATCCATCCTAAATAGTATGTGAGATTAGAATAAGTGTGTCCCAAAGCATAGTATGTTGAAAAGAGTATGCCAAAAGTCCCCGGATGGTCTACTATTTCAGGTCGATTTTTGAAGTGTGGATCTGTGCACACTCTAATGGCTAATACTGCCCACAATCCATTGCGCTTTGGCGAAGGATTCGGTCCAGAACTACAAACAGGAATAAAACGCATTAGAAAAACTATAAACGTGTCGGATGCGCGCGATCGACCGTTAGGTAGAGAGGTTTACAAAAAGGGGTTTGAGTTACTAATAATCAACATTTAACCTGGTAAAAAATATTTATTTATTGTTATCCGTGTTATATTGCATCTGCGACAGCAATGTGAACTTTTATAAACATCCATTTGGTCCTTAACTTTTAAATGCATCATTATGCAGAAAATATGAGCAGAGTTCTCGGCATGAAAGACCCACGACTGACAGATCAACGAGGTACTTCTTTTCTCTCCAATACGATAGGAAGTTAAATGAAAAGTGGAGGATATTAACTGTGACAGGGTGATTGACAGGCCAGTTTACAGTGACAGGGTGCGTGTAACAGGTGCGATAGAGCGGTCCATTAAAGACGCAGTTGTGTGACGTGATAGTATGTCCCAAAGCTTGCCTACTCTTCTACTGCACACTCAAAAGTAGTATAAGTAGGCACATTGGGACGCAGCATGACACACCCATTTCAGGCCTTGGAGTCTGTACTAATGAGCTGGGGCCGGTTGCACCAACTTAGCCTAGTTTTGACGTAAATGGGCACTAAGTTACAACTTACGCACTACTAAATATTTTTGCGTTGCACCATTACACTTAGTTGAAGTGTAACTCTACGTATAAACTAAATATTTACGGAAGCATCTGGTCAGGAGTAACGGTTGGAATAAAATAGCAGACAGAGGGAACTGCATCAATATGCTCTTCTTTTACTCGACAACCTTCAATCCTTTAGGCATATATGATGCTGCTGATATTTACACTCATACATATTAAGAGAGAGAACAATATGTGAATAAACATACTTTGTTTCTTTTTTAGCGAGTCTTCAACACCCCATTTACAGCGTGCCCCTGTGCGCTTCGGTCCGTGTTTGCGCATGTCAGATGAAATAATAAATAAATGGCATTTCTTATGTTTCTTTCAGTATTTATTGATCCTTATTTATTTCAAATAGAGTTTCTGAATGTTTTTTACATATAAAAATAGCTTACATGTAGACTAATGTTATTAATGTATCGTTTTTAATGGAAACTTGTTTTTACCGTTAGTATACATGAGGCAAAAGAAGTTAGAATGAAGGATAAATTAACATTCATAGCATTTAAACAAGTTTTGGCTCGCGTATTTGAAGGTTTCTATTGGATGATTTAGGGTAAACGTCAATTTTATGCGACTATGCATTACTTTACGGAGAGCTTACGAACTACTAGCTACATCCTGCCTTACAAACAACTGGTGCAACCGAATAATGTATAGATTTAGTTACAAACTAGCTAGTAGTTACTAAGCCTCTAGTGTGGACTTAACGTTCTAATTTAAGTAAGAACTTACGAATGGCTGGTGCAACCCTACCCTGATGATCTGAATCAGGTGTGTTTGAACCACTGGTCTACAACACTGATATTCAAATCGAGATCATATGCAAACATGGGCACACGTGCTTACGCACATTCATTTACCTCTCTGCTGGAATAACCTCCAAAATAAAGACAACTGAAGACTGATAACAGTGGTTCAAAAAAACAAAACTCTACTCTCTCTAATATATGGAAGCCTGTTTTGTCATGAAACCAAAACAAACAAACAAACAAAAAAAATAATAATAATAATAATAGTGACTTTTTTTTCTTGCAATTGCAAGTTTATATTTCACAATTATTACTTTTCTTCTTTGAATTGAGTTTATTTCTTGCAACTCTGAGCTTATGTCTCTGTTTTTTTTTTTTTTGTTTTTTTTTCACAAAATTGTGAGAAAAATTTTTTTAATTGTGAGATAAAAAGGTCTCAGTTACCCTTTTATCTCATGGAAGAAACGGGCTCCCATACTAATGAAATAATACTTAAAGTGAGCACCACTGTCATATCTGACTTTGTTAGAAAGCAAACATCACTTATCCGAGCATTATAATATACATTTATATTATATCTGTGCCGCTAAAAGCTTTGGGAACTACTGAATATTTGCAAAATTCATGCAGATTTAGATATTATGACTAGAAGATCATGTGTGCTAAACTAAAGGCCCAGAAAGAAAAATGTGAGTATATTGAACAACATCCTGCCAACACACATCAAAATCTTCACCAGGTGAACAATAAAACAAACTGCTCTGTTTACTATTATAGTGGTGACTGCTTCCACATGGGCTCAATAAAGCTCAATAAAATCTAGCTATACATTTCTTCCTATAAAGCACAAGACTGATTTGCATGATATTCATTCTTTGAAGCCAGAGCACAATAACTTAATCAACCTTACACTAATGTGTCAAACACCAAGAGGAAATAAAATGCTTTCTTACTGGAGCTCGCTCCATCCGTGGAAACTACAGCCGGCGCAGCCATTTTCTGGCGGAAGTTTCATATGGTCCTGCTTGTTTTCACTTGTGGTTTATGCCCCACAGCCCTGGAAGATGAGTATGTTCAAATAAAGTCTGTTATAAGTATGTTAACTAACTGGTGGAGGATTACAAAAGTTACTTAACTTAGTTTGGTAATATTCTAGTCTGACATGTACTAGAGGAGCGTGGTAGTTAGTACCACACTACTACCTGTCGTACTTTCTCATTTAAAACAATCGCTAAGTATAAAAAATAGTTTGCTTGCTTGCTTGCATGCTAATGGTTTAATGGCTAGAGACCCACAACAACAACAGATAACGTTAAAAGCGCTTACCTCAACTTATTCACTTCGTTTTTTTTAATCGAGGATCAAAAACAGGGCCGTTAAACTTTTGTTTACGTTCAAAGAACGGCTCGATACCTCGTGCAAATCTCTGAGGTACTCGAAATTCTTGTTTTTATTACTTTAACGAGTCCATCCGAAGTAAATAACCAGCTGAAACGCACGGAAGCGTCCTCGTTCCTCAAGCCTCCCAAACAAGCGGAAGTGACGCTGTTGCGCCGCACTGTCCTGCTGGGCGCGGTGGCCGTTGAACTCACAGCAGTAGAATGGCTCATTCTTGGACAAACTGGCTTTCTATTATACAGGGGGCGCTCGACTGATACAGACTGGTTCATTCATAAATTTAAACCTTAGGAGATCAATTAAAACGATCAATTACGAGGGACTTGAAACGCACGGCCTCTTTTTTGATTTCGTACAGTGACAACAGCTATGATGAAAGACTCAAATGGTCAAGCCTGTATCTATTACTAATTATATGCACAAACCGCACAAATAATATAAAAATATTAGCCAATCTCTGATTTTAGAGCCAGAACTATAACTGCAGCTGATATTTGGTATTCTTTTGAATGGAATCGTTTAAAAGTGTCTTATATGATGCACTCGGTAATGGTTGTAAATAAAACTAAACAAGGCCACATGCCCATAACATAAAGCAATCTTATATAACTAACTAGCTGAAAATACACGGGAGATGCACAGCAGAATTAAACTATATTTTATGAAATGGCTATCTAAGGACACCAATAACTTTCTGGTAAAGGAACATTACTATATTTCTATAACCATGCCAGTTTTTGAATAGCCCTACTATTATTGTTGTATATCACTGATTTAGGTGTCAAGATGCTGAAACTGTTTTCTAGCCTTATCAAAAGATCATTTCTTTCCAAAATTGTTTATTTACTTTTGAAGGCAGTAGCAGAACCGCTCTGATTCTTTCACAATCCTGCAAAACAAGTACTCTGGGATCAGACAGAATGGCAGCTGTATTGATGATCTGTTATTTATTCATGACATTTTCCCCCAAATACATATGCCCTGCAAACAATGTGACATGAAAGATCACATCTTAGTAGCAACCCTTATTTTTTCAAAGGAAAAATCAAACGTCAATACTTTGAATCATTTTGCCACTTTGGAAATAAACTGACACTTTATTTTGAACTTCAATTGCTATGAGCACATTTTATTTTGCATATTTTTCTATGGTATAAAATAATACATGTGAAAATAAATGTATTGATACACAGGGTCATATTCCAGCTCTTCTAGAACACTGATTATGTTTAATTTACTTGAAAAGCATGCTATATTCTGCCTCTTGTGATTCACAGTTGATTAATTGACACAGGTTGTGCTGCTAAATGAAATACAAACATATGGCAGCAAGACCTTTAACAGGTGTTTGGGTCCCAGGTGAAAATCCTGTCTTGTGGAATTATGGGGGCAATGTAACCAGACAGGGGTTGGTAGGAAGGGTTAGGAGCCTGTTTCTCAAAGCAGTTCCATCGTTCTTCTCCTTTCTTCTCACAGCACTCATGGACCAAAGTCTTGGTGGCGTATTCCTCAATACAGAAATAGGACAAGGCTGTTTCCCACTGCAAACACACAGAAAAAGACACAATTATATTTCTGGTTATCAGTGCTGTGGTAAAATGACTTCTGTTTGGTGCATGTTTCTCATTCTGTGTACTCACCGCCTGTTCCGCACAACAAAGGATTTGTCCATTACCATGGACCAAACCTCCATAGCAGCACTGACCGAACCAAAACTCTAGTCTGTTTACTGCCTTTCCAGCGCGACGAGCATAAGCATAACTGGATGAGGGGAAACAGCTGGCAGGATATCTAGGACGACCATTGCCATAAAGACAGACTGCTCTGAGATTGTCTTTCGAAGGTCTGGCTGGAGGAAAGGATGATTCCAGCATTATCTCAGGGTCAATGTTCTGTCCCCCTTAATGGAATAAAGACAAGATATAAATACATATTATTAAAAAAGTCACATCATCAAGGTCAGAGAATGCAGCTTCAACATATCTGAATGCAAAGTGCGTGTACCACAATGGACATTGTTAGAAAATATATCTATTTATGTTTACATTTATTCATTTAGAAGATGCTCCAAAATTATAAGACAATAAACAGAATAAAGTTTGTAAATAAGGCACATACCTGCCAATGAAATTAGATGAAGAATCAAAGTGGCAAGTGTGTTTTTCCAAACCATAACTGGTTGCCTTTTAATTTAAAAGAAAAGGTCCTTCTTTCTTTCTTCAGTCTTAATGGGAGTTTTAAAATACTGCAAGGCCGTGTCTAGATTTAAAGGGATGGAAGAGGAGTGAGAGGCAGGTCAAAGTTGGTGGGTCAAGCAGAGCTTGAAGAAAGTAGATAAGGGCCTAATGTCATCTGCCTTTATTTTATATAAACTCCCCCATGGTACTAATTCAAATGTCAAAATAGTGGATATTCAAAACACGAATGGCTAAATCAGCAAAGTTACGGAATAAACAGTGATATCAATGTCATGCCACACATTTTCTCAGAAATGTCAATTGCTTCAGTGTACAAACGGGTACTTATTACAAATATAAGAAGGAAATGCTTCTGAGATTTCAATAATATTACAAACAATTGCTGAAATCAATTCCTTGATTAGATTTAATATTAGATATTTGTAACATTATCTGATAATATGGCAAAAGCAATACTCACCCTAATTTTTCACTTTTAAAATTTAATTTGAATTTAATTTTCAATTGTACACAGGCCGGTTTATAAATCTTTATGTGACATTCTGCCAGGATTCATGTTTCCCGTATTTTAGTCGTAAGTAACAGGTGATGTGTTTAGGGAGGATATGAGGCTGACTTAGCAAAGAGTATCTTAAAAATTTGCACAGATAAGCTGTGCACGGCACAGAAATGCATCATATCAGCTATGAGGAATCTATTTCTTCTGACCATATTATTAATAGCAATTCATGAGTAAGAAACACGTAAATAGATCTTGGTTCACGGAACACAGATCATGCTTATCTTCAACCCTATTCTAAAACGTTGAGTTTATTCACACATTTTATCTAATTAAAAAGGCTTGCTCAAGTGCATGAGAGAAATACTCCCATGGCTTCTTGCAAACCAGCCAGTTTCGCTGGTAATAATGTGATGTGTCATGCTTGAGGAACTGAATTGAGAAAAACAAAATATCTTGACGTATCCCACTGCTGGCAGCTAAACAAAGCAAGACAAATACCAATTTCAGCATGGAATTCTGAGAAATTCTTTTAAGTGTACAGTATCGAAACTCCCTCCAGTGCAGACTTACCAGCTGCAGGCACGTGCACACATAGACATAAAAGGGGGCTTGAGCACCTGCCCTTTTTCTTCCTGAGAGAAAGTGCCCTTTTTCTGGGGGTGTTTTTTTTTTTTCTATCTATTTATTTATTTTTTTAAATAAATGAATATATGCAGGGACGTGCACAGACATTTTGAGGGGCTGGGGCTCAAGTTAAGCTATTTTCTCCATTAGAATTAATATATATATATTTTTATTGCTTTATTTATTTACTACTTTTTAATAAATGCAATATTTTACATTAAAATAGAGTGAAGGCATTTAAAATCCATTTTTTGAAGTGAGAATTGGGCCATCTGGAGGCATTAAAAAATAAAAACTTGTGTAATATTGCGTAACCTCTTGTATTAGCACCCTATATAGATATATACAGAGGCTTTTGAATTCCCGTTGCTTTTTAGATATAATTTCTTCATTTTTTTTAGGTTTTGCATTTAGATCTATATCTAGACTTTCTAAAAGACTACTTTTTGTCAAGGTTTAGATATTTTTGGTTAGATAAGTATCAGGTTTTACATTGATTACAGTCAAACATTAAAATCTTGTTAGAAAGAAAACACATAGAAAGCATTTTTGTTACTTAGTATTTGATAATTAAAACACTTTATACAAACATTTAGCAATTAATTGATATTTTATTCGATGTAATTCAATAAATGTGAAAACTTCAGAAGGGAACAGCAATTATGATGAAACACATAAACTAACAACAGCAAAACAATCAGTATCAAACAGTAGATGTAAAAAAGAGGAATAAAAATTTATAATTATAAACAATTTTAACTATATATATATATATATATATATATATATATATATATATATATATACAAATTGTAATTATTTTATGCATTGCTTCACATGCAACAGATATCAGGAACATAGGCTAAAATAAGATCAAAACTATCCAAACAAACAAGTAACTGTTGCCAGTTTAGTATCTTCATCAATGCCAGTTTATGTTTCTTGTCCCCCCCATTCTGTTTGATGAAATTTACGCCCCTGGTCTGAAAAGCATACCATAAACACTGGGTTTGTTTGTATGTTTCTTTACAGCGCGCCTCTGATCTGCACACGTGTCCAGCAAGCGCTTCTCCAGCACGTGCTTTTCTCCTGTGTTCCATATAAACCCGCGCACTCGCATAATTTAAAAATTAACGGTCATTTTGTTTTACTGACTGACTAACACTTGTTTATTGATCTCTTTATTGAATAATTACTTATAATTAATAAATATTCGAGAGTAGGCTAAATATTGTGATTTCAGAGAGATTTGACTAGTAATTGAAGATATGATATTAACCGAGAAGTTTTTGTTTACGGACCAAAAGAGGGAAGCACATCATCCTTAATTCAGTGGTAAGAAATGAATGTAATATTAAAGTCAAATAAATGTTATTCATTTTTAATGTCTGTAAAAATAAAATTCACATTTTTAAAACCCAATATTTTGTTGAAGTCATTGTTATTTGGTGCTTAAGAAACGTAATATCTGGGTTATAATGTGGTGGTTATAATAAAGAAATCTTACATATTAACGGATAATTCAATCTCATTTAATGTTCCTTATGATGGTTAAATGTGCTCTGATTATCTTTAATGATTAAACAATAGTTTGAAACAAGACATGGTTTCTAGTACTGATTATTGAGGTCTATATCTGTCCGTCTTCCATGCCGCTTTTACTGTACTCGGGACGGGAGTGCTGGATGATTACTGACAGCAGCGGTATCGGAGTAAAGAGGTTAGGAGAATATTCTGGGAACCTTCTAGGAACGTAAATAGAACGTTCCCTTTAGGTTAGAAAAACGTTCTGGGAACCTTAAGAGAACTTCCTGGGAACCTTCTAGGAACGTAAATAGAACGTTCCCTTTAGGTTAGGTGAACGTTCCGGGAACCTGCCTAGAACGTTTCCTGAAGGTTCTGGGAACGTTCCCCTAACCTAAAGAGAACATTCTATTTACGTTAAGAAAACTTTCCTGGCTTCCCAAAAGGCTTTCTGGGAACGTTCTGGGAACCAAAAATTGTTAGCTGGGTACTAAACTTTAGCTAACTTACATGGTAGCTCTCTCATGAGTCATGGATGTTACCAAGACAAATTAACCCAGCAGGCACAAAACAGGCACACAACGTCATAAGACGTTGATATTTGGTTAAATTTCGGTTGCGACGTCGGGTGACCAAAATTCAATGTAAATTCAATGTCTAATGTCAATGTTAAATTGATGTCCAATACCGACGTCAGCTGACGTTGAGATTTTGTTGTTTTTAGGTTGTGTAACCAAAATCCAACATTAAGTCAACGTCAAATTGACGTTAAATATTGACGTCAACCCGATTTTCATTTTCAACCAAAATGCAACGTCTGTCCGACGTCACGTCCAACGTCAACCTGACGTTACATAGACGTCTGGTGCCTGCTGGGTAACTATTTTTGTCTTTTGGATAATTAGCTGTAAATTCGAGGCACAGGTAGCTTAGTCTGTTGTTCATTACCACTCACCTCCACACCAAGACAAACACAACTGGAAAGGGAGGAAGGCTCTCTGCCTGTCTGTGATGTGCATGTGCTGATCAATGTGTGCTACACTGCTGTGCTGAGCGGAGACACAGAGGGGAGAAAGTCTCAACATTTACTGACCTGACCTGACCTGATATTTTGATTTTTTTATTTGTTTGACAGGGAAAGCTGAGCGCAAACAGAAACACACACACGTGCACATATATACATATATTCATTTATTTAAAAAAAAAAAAAAACACTCCCCAGAAAAAAGGGCACTTTGTCTCAGGAAGAAAAAGGGCAGGTGCCCTTTTATGTCTGTCTATGTGTGCACGTGCCTGAATATATGTATATATGTGCGCGTGTATGTTTCTGTTTGCGCTCAGCTTTCCCTGTCAAACAAATAAAAAATCAAAATATCAGGTCGGGTCATGTTGAGACTTTCTCCCCTCTGTGTCTCCGCGCAGCACAGCAGTGTAGCACACATTGATGGAGTGAAGACATTAATGGCCTTAAACAGAAGCTCCAGCACCGTAGTCCAATCTGTGCCTTTGTGAAGATTACTGCAGAAGTCTTCAAGAATGAAACTATCATAAAAATGACTTTTTGAAGAATTTCTTCCTCCTTCCTACAGATATGAATGCATTCACGATATGAATACTAATCACAAAGATGAGTAAAATATTGAGCTCAGAGTTTGAATTAATCTTAAAATCTGTCTTTTCTTTTTTATCACAGGGATCTTTGCCCTCAAACTCAAATTGCAGTTCAAGTTTAATTGTGAAAGAATACCAGCGGTCTGAATTCAAGACAGCATTCTATAACAGGAATTCTAAATTAAATAGATTACTAAGATTAAATAAATTACATAATTGAAAAAGTCTTTTCTCAAGGGAAAGTCTAATGTCTTTTAGACTGATTAGCAACCATTCGGCAGCTTTAAAATGATGGATTTATATGGATTTACATGTTTTATAAAGCTATTGATTCCTTATTATAAATTGGTTGTTATATTATTGGTAAACTGTAAACTGCTTTGGTTAAAAGCATCTCCACAGAAAACTGAAGACTACTTTTTTTGGGGGTCAGTTTTATTGTGGGTCTTAAAAACATTGGATTTCCATATAAAATTAAAGCATGTAAACATTTTTGATTAAACATGATAGTTGCTTCAATATCAATTTAGTATCAAAAATTGATACCAAAGTTAGTATCTTCATCAATGCTTTGGGATATGGATTTTGAAAAAAAAAAAAAAAAAAAAAAACCTTGTTAAGTGGATGCCATGATAGTCTTTATACTGCCATATACTTTATATTACAACATGTTGCTATATTATACTATGGTATTACTAAAAGAATAAAAAATCTGTTTCTTAAGAGTTCTACTTCAGTACTTATTACTTATTCCCTATCCAAAACCCTATTCCCTGTCTGTGTAAAGTATAATATTATAAATGATTTATACAATGGATTATAATGGAAAACAACTCAGTATAAAAACAGCAAGAATATTTCTAAATATTCTTTTTAGTTTGATTCTGATGCACTAATCCATGAAAACTTCACACAAATGCAGGCAATGAACTGAAAGACACATGGATAAAAAAACTGTAATCTAAAGAGTTACAACTTGGTAACAGAATATTTTTGGTGTGCGTGTGGTTTAGCTGAAGTTCAAATTGCTGCATCATGTTTCATGCCAAAGGGTATTGGAGAAAGTCTTTTAATGTAACTTGAATAAAAGAAGTCCGCCACCGATAGATGTCAGAGATATTAGAGGCTAATAACTTGCATTAATTGGCTTATATTCATACCCATAACCAAAATAACAAAAATACAATTCCATATAAGTTTGTATTTTCCACAAAATGTTTTTATATGTTGATTTTTTGCGCCTCTATCGATCTCTCAGACAGCTCAAACAAACCCTTTCATTCTAACCACCTGTTCTTTGCTGCCATCTAATGGGCAAGAACTTTTCTAGTGAATTTTCATCATTGTGGTGTGACAAACCACACGTGAGAATCAACAAATGGAACAATAACGCGATGTCTTCCCATGGATGATTTTCTTAATTTCAGTCAGAAGGTTTTCTTTGTTATTTTTTATGTTCATTCCAGCTTTATCCAGTAGCTCCTTGATCAGGTCCCTGGAGTAGGGCCCTTGGAAGGTCTCATATTTATGCTTCCATCTTTCAATTTCAGCTATTAAAACGACATTTGTGAGCTTTCATGTTTGGCTTTTCTGCACAATATGGTTATAAACTTTTTCATCTTGACTATATTCATTTAAACATTAAATAACACCAACAACAACAACAATAATAATTACTATTATTATTATGAAAAATGAAACAATCACTAAGCAGTAGTTGGACATTACCCTCACAGTTCACGACGTTGAAAAGTGGAATATGAATTACTGTCAGTTTATTTTGGCCTTTAAACACATAAAAGTCCTTTGGAGCAGATTTCTCCTCTTCTGACATTTCAGGGATTTCAGGGAAGTCAATGTGCAGTTCTTTGCATGTATGATGGGTTTTTGTCAGTGACTGTGAATTAAAACAGTGTATTAGAGAATGTATGTGTGGAAGGAGGGGATATTATTAGTAATTATGCACTATGCAGATTAGAGAAACAGTATGTAGTTGTTCTACCTCGAATGGGTCATTCTCACTGAAATCGAGTGAGACAATGAGGTCAATGTGTCTCTCTTTCCTCAGCAACGGTAAAAAAGGTGAGTTGTTGGCGATCCCAGCATCAACATATTGCCTCTTTTCCTCTTTACAGATAAAGGAAACCTCTTCCGCTGGGGATGATGGTAAAATGATTTAAAATTATTTTTCATTAAATACAACATATCTCCAAGAGATGAAAAATGTACTAGTACAGTAAGTCTATGGCCATTTAGACGTGATGCCAGTACTATAAATAACACTCAACTCAATGTGCACTTAAATTTTAAATTATATTTTGCTCACCTGCCATGTTGTACAGAAAGTTGTATGTAATTCCCCAGATCCAGCCAGTAAATAACTCTAAACATTTAGCAATAACAGTCCATATCCCATTGCCTAATTTGAGAGAATGATTTCCGTGAATTACAAAATGTAATGGGTCCCTTTCTTGTTATCATCAGCATATAAAATAACTAATTAAGCTGGCTTTTTTTTACGCTCCTGATCACAATATCAATTACAGAACAAATTACAGTATAGATTACAAATAAAGTGAGTTTTGCATTAACTACTAGGCACATAAAAGGAAAACTCACATGTCTGACTCCAGAAAGAATGCAGGTTGCATATATACAGTGTGTAATATTGAACAGACCTCTTGTTCATTTCTTCTGACATGGTGATTAGTTTCCTGTATTCTTCTTTGTTCAGATTTCCTGAAATACATAACATAATAAGATCATGTACTGAAATTTGTAGCACACTTTCTCTACGGTCTTCACTACAGAATATGTGGAATTACATCCTTTGAAGCAGCCTGTTATTCATTAATGCTCAGCCATGGAAACCAGTGTACTGGATCAGAGTCTGATGTTGGCAGGATTTTAAATTGGGTTTCATCAAATCAATAAAGCATGTTTTCTCACTTTGAAACCCACATTACTAAATGTTTTTGCTCCTGTGCTTAGCCCAGTAATGTGATGGCTACCTTTCAGTAAGTCGTTCAGAGTTTTAATTTGAGATGAAGGATCCTCCTCTCTTAAGACCAGAAGATTCACTTTCACAAGAGACAGAAGCACTAAGCCAGCCTCGTCCACATTTATTTGTTTTATGTCTGAAGATGCGTGGTCACCCAACAAGTCTGACTCACCCCAAATTAGATCTAAAAAGAATAGGTTTTATGCATCATTTTACATTTTCCAACATAATACAGCACAGTTAAATATAAAAATAACACTTAAACAAGCCAGTTTACTATAGTGGACATTTTTATATTTTCTGCTTGTTTGTGCAGAAATCACTGCCACAGTGCTAGTGTGTTGCTATATGATTCTGAGCCCATCTATGCCTTTTATGATTTGAAGTAGGCCTATCATTCATGTAGCACATACAGTGGCCGAGAGAGCTCAACGCGCTGGAACTTCAGAAAACACATGCAAATAGAAAAAGCACCAGCAAATAAAATCATCTTCATCAGTTTGACAGCAGGTGCTGCAAATGCTCACAACGCAAACAAATAAAGAAATGCGCTGCAAATGCTCACAACACAACCAAATAAAGAATTTTATTTGCAGCGCGTTTCTTTGTTTGATTGTGTTGTGAGTATTTGCAGCGTGTGTGTTGTCAAATTTATGAAGTTGTTTTCTTAACTTGCAAGTGTTTTTTTCTATTTGCAGTGCGTTTCTATATTTGGTTGTGTTGTGAGCATTTGTAGCGTGTGTGTTGTCAAATTGATGAAGTTGTTTTCTTAATTTGCAGGTGTTTTTTCTATTTGCAGCGCGTTGAGCTCTCTTGGCCACCGTAAGCACAAGCACTTACACACCACCACTTTAATAGTTAGATAGTGTTTTGTTCAAGTCTTAAACTGTACTATGTTTCCATCTAGAAATTTTGATGCATATTTTGGGATTTTGCATTTAAAAAAATGCTGGGTGGAAATGGCAAGATCCACATAAAATCTAATATAATCTATATGACAGTGCTCCACCCCCTTGTTACCCTTTGTTTCAGTCTTTGTTTGCCGGTGGTTGCTTTACTTAATGTAAACATCACATCACTAATAAATTGTGCTGCATTTAGATCCTCACATCTTCCTTGCCACAAGCATGACAGATAATTAGCACCAGTTGCCCAGAAAGTGGTGATTTAGTTTTTTGGGGGGGTTTTTTGAACACTTGGGATGGAAACAAATTATTGATGTGATATTCCAATATTTCGTATACGTTAACTTTGCAACTTTGAATGGAAACATAATAGAGGTGCATGCCTTAGCCAACACTATTTATGAAAGCATCATAAAACTCAAAGTGAACTTACCTTTGATTAAATGTTTAAGTTCCTCCAGTAGTTTTTCAAGACTAGCAAGGCCACTGCCACACAGACCTGCAGAAAAAAAAAAAAAAAAAATCAGTGACAAACAAAATAGACAAATGAATGGGAGATGAACTAAAAAATAAATAAATCATCCAACCTTGTAGGAACAGCTTGTCCATCTCGGGCTGGTCTTTTATTTTAACTCCTTGGCCAAACTGACTTCCGAAACTGGAAGTATCTACAAAGGCCCCAGTGATGGAGTAGCCAGTCTCATGTGGCGTGATCTCAATAAACGTATCTATGACAGAACACTGTAAGCCTTAGACAGTGAAAACACATACAGCTCGCAAACACACTGCCATTACCTGCTTTTAGGCCATGATCATTGCTTTGTGTATCAATCACGGTGTAGATGGGATAAGGATCTTGTGTGCTCTGTTTGGTCCTCATATCAGAGAACGTTTGCTCATCTATCTGTAGAAAAACTTAAAATCAGTTCAAATATAATGTATCACTGATTCTTGAGACATGGGACAAAACATGTCCAGCAATTGTAACTGCTATTAGGTTCAAAGCAGTTTCAAAGTTGTGTCCCCACTTTTTGTCAACACCGTCAGACATTCATTAAAATGTACAAAAATCAGGGAATATCAGGAGCAGCTGTCACTCTAAAGGACCCCCTTTCCATATTCCACCTCTGCAGAGTACATCAATGTCAGACAGGCTCTGCTAGGTTTTATATAGTTTTAGAATATTTTCAATCCTAATGTTAATATTTCCTGTGTCACAACCATAATATGTCAACACCATCTTCCAATTTCTGAGGAAATTATTTGAAATGTTTAGATCATTTCACTCTCCTGAAGCAGGTTCTATTAGCATCTAGCATTAACAGAGAAAACAAAATAGCAACTACATGAACTCCATTTGTTTTGTGAAAGAAATGCCAAATTTGTCGACAACGTCAGATGTCACCACCATAAGATTTCCTGTCTGACGGCTGGTTATATTAAATATAAAATAGTGTTTAATTTTTCTAATAATGTATAAATACTAAATATACAGCACCTATTGCTTTTGTGGATTGATAGTCATCGTGTCTAGCAGAGTAAAACATTTCTATACATAATACAGTTTGTTTGTATTCTGATCGTATGTGTTCTGAGAATTTTTGGATCATTTGTTACGATGTTTAAATGTGAATATTAAGATCCTGGTGAATGTAAATGGATAGAGGCAACAACTAATTGTTCTATTTGTTCATTTAAAAAAGTTACCTTGTTACCATAGCAGATGCACAGCAGACATACTGTTCTGAGATGAGAGAAAACAGATCATTTGTGTTCCAATGATATATCAAAATACTTGTATTTGTTGTAATACAGTAATTGACTGATTCAATGTATTTGATAGTTAAAATGACTACAAATTCAGGTTTTCGTCACCACCGTCAGATGTATCAACTCTGTCAGGCCTATGTCATCTTTGTCAGATGAATATTTTGATAATATTTGATTATAATATTTTAGATTTGTTGAGGAATTGTTGGTCACGTGAAAATGTAATCTGTCTGCTAACATGAGAATGTGTTTTGAAATGTTAAAGCTAAAATGATAAGCTAAAAAACATATTTTGATAAGAAAGAGAAAAGTTGGGAGGTTGTATCAAAGCATAGCTCAGTAGCTTAGTACATGTATACAAACATGTAGTTTCATTTATCTGAGTACAAGGTTTTATTTTTTCTATATTGCACCCAATTTTGTCCCATTTCTCAAGAATCAGTGGTATATATGTTTCTGGTCAGTAAGATTTAAAAAAAATATCCTTACATTGACCAAAAGTAACAGTAAAAACTTTTAAATAGTTGCAAATTCTGATACTAATTATATTTTAAATGAATGCTACTCTTTTGAACTTTATACTAATTAAAAAGTCCTGAAAAAAGTATCATAGTTTCCACAAAAAATATTAAGCAGAACATCCATTTTTAGCATTCCTATTACAAAAAATAAGAAATGATTCTTGACCAGCAAATCAGCAAATTAGAATGATTTCTGAAGGATCAGACTGGAGTAATGATGCTGAAAATTCAGCTGTACCATCACAGAAATAAATCACATTTTAAAATATATTAAAACAGTTATTTGTAATAAATACATACCTAACACTGATTTTAATGTAGACTAATCTGGATGAAATTTAAATGAAAATCCACAGAACAATAAAATGTCAATACAGTGCTCCACTTATGCTAATAGACATGCTAACATACATTCTCATGTCTAAAGTATTAAATGTAAAATATTAAATGCAATATTATAAAAACAAATATCCCTAAAAACATTTAGTAAACTCTTCCAATCAGGGACTGCAGTACTGCGCATCATGCCTAAAAACACCATTTAGCAGTAACAACAATCAATAACATTAAATTATATTTCATGCCTTAGGGCTTAAATTATGCAAACAAGATTACTTTGGTAATTATTAGTATTTCTCTCACCTCTTTCACAATTTTGGTTATAAATAGCACTGCCCAGATGTCAGTCAAACTGAAGTTGTCTTTTTCTCTGTAGTATTTTTTGAGTTTTGAAATTTTGTCTTTGAAATTGACACCAGGACCAACAAGTTTCTGTATGATGTCATCTTTCACTGCTTCCAGCTTGCTGGACCAATTAGGTTCTTTGTATAAAAATGCCATGCACCTTATAAAGAAAAAAAGGTTCAGTATTTGTTTATATTCAGCTGGATCTGATGAGCTAAATCTCATGTGCTTGTTCATTTACCAGGTCGATCCAGAGAGTCCAGCAAGATACAGCACACAGTCCAACAGATCATTTTCAGACAGCACATCCAGTGATCCCAGCAAACCCACCATCGCTCTTTCACTTCCTCCTGAAGCCACCAGTGCGATGTTGGGCATTTGTTCCTGTAAAGAATGCAGTAAAACTACTGTATACTAATATATATATATATATATATATATATATATAATGCATAAAATGCCTATTCTTCTGTAAGGACTCCAGTTTCAGTTCAGTCAAGTGAGAAATTTGTTACATGACCTGCTCAAACCCTTCCAAGATAAACATTTCTCTTAAACAGCACTTCTATCTGCATTTTTACGTGATTGTCAGGGTTTTAACATTATCTTGTGTTTTATGTAATGTTTTATGAATGAACAAAATCTGTTATAATAAAACAAGTCTCTATGGCTTACAAACTGCAGAATATGGTTTAGTCTGGGAACAGTTGCAATACAGTTACCAGGCTACACTGTATGTCGTGTCTTTTAAGACACTCCAGAGCTGATTCTCTCCTGCTGGTCACATATTTCTTCTCAGCCTCGTTCAGTGAATGACTGATTCTCACTGTAACGCTGTAGAAAAGCAATCAAGGACAGAACTGTTCACGGAAGGTTTCGAAACAACTCAAAGTAGAATTCAAATGTGAATAATTGCGCATGTCACGTGACACAGCATTATGGAAAAAGAGCAAAAACTGTTTCAATGCTATCTAAAATATATGCAGTATTACCGTTCATTTTGATTTCCTTCAGACATCTGTAAAAATTACATTTTTATATGTTATGAATATTCAGAAATATTTAGTTTCGATTTGTTATTAACTGTAGTGATTGTTTGCCAGCATTGTTAATTTAAGTTTTTCTGTTCTCAAAGCATTAAATCTTCCAAATGCAACATTTTAATGAAAAGATATGCAGAAAGTGATTTTTATTTTTAAAAATCTGTTTTGAAGGCACTTACCTTTGCTGGCAGCAGTGTAAGTCTGCAAACCAAACTAAATCTTATTGAGAGCAATGTGGGAACAAGGAAATATAAGATGTGGAACAAGCAGATCAAGACTGACTGCTTAAAACGTAACAATTTGGTTTTCAAGTCTGAGCAAGATTTGTTAGTATAGCAGATATGTATCCAAAGTACAGTTTTTTGATACTGTGCAACAGAACATAACATTAAAATTTGTAACAGATTTTATAACTTCTGATGTAGTTTTGTGTGAAAGGTTTAATATTTGGTACACCATTAGTAGGCAAAGATTCACAATTACAGTTCACTGAAAAAAATGACTCATTGAATTTACTAAATTTTTTTAAGGTAAGTGGTTGCAATCAATTTATTTTAGCTACATTTAAATAAACAAATTTAATTGATTAACTTTCAATTAAATTTGTTTATTTAAATGTAGCTAAAATAAATTGATTGCAACCACTTACCTTAAAAAAATTTAGTAAATTCAATGAGTCATTTTTTTCAGTGTTTGTACTGTATTTTTGATCAAATAAATGCAGACTTGATGAGACTTCTTTCAAAAATGTTTTAAAAAACTGACACTTTTGAATGGTAGTGTACTTTATTAAATTATTATAATTTTATTCAATTATTATATTTTATATTTTTAAGTTCCAAAACATTCATCACCCCTTTTTGGGTTTTAAGGAACAATACATACCCTTGTGCACACTTGTCTAAAACTGTTATATGTTATGCTTATAATTTGCAGAAAGACTTTGTAGCAATTTATTCTCTCTGAGTTTCCATGTTCCCTTACGAAAGTTAGCCATGGTTTTAACACCAAAAAATAAATAAATAAATAAATAAATAAATAAATAAATACAAAACATGGTTCTTGTAACCATGGTAACCGCAAATTAACCATGGTTTTGTTACTTCAAATAATATACAAAGAAGTATTAAGACAATTTTTTTTTTTTGTGGTTATAAAAAACCCTAAGCCAACAATAGCCTTTAAAATGACTTAAAATGCATTATATAAAAATTATATAAAAACAATGAGGCAACCCTGCTGAAAAAAAAACAAAACAAAAACAGTAGAACCATCACAGAAAATTCTAATACCATCACAAATGAATCACAAATAAATCACAAATACCATTACAAAAATTACAAACCATCAACTATTAACCATTAAAAAATGGTTTTCTGTAGTGTGTTTTGGGACATATTCCATTATGATTTATTGGTTTTAACAAGCCACCAATAGAAGGTGATCAGTTACCAGTAGAGACCCACAGGGTCCATTACAGTTCCCATTAAAACCAATACAAGTCCCATTATAACCAGTAAAATCATTACAAATTTTGTGATGGTGTCTATTGTTTTTTTTTTTTTTTTTTTTTCAACATTACATGTTATTACAAATACTTGCAAAGGGAGCCAAAGGCCTGGTAATTTTTGCTGTTATACTAACAGGACGATCATATCCTTGTTTAATAGGCTATTGACCAAGCATTTAATTCAAATATCCAATTAATCTTTCATTTTTGGCCACCTTTTTGCTGTAGATGACACAGCCTCTATAATTTCTTCAACAAAAAACATGTGGACATCACAACCCTTACAAAAATTAACCATGGTTTTCATGGTAAAACTGTTTAATTTTCTTTTGCAAGATTTCTGAATGCTTGAAACCATAAAATCAATCAGACAACTGTATTACTGCCATAGGTAACTGTCTAGAGCTACAATTGTAATTTGTAAATAATACAATTTAATTGCAATTTATATATTTATTTACTTTTATATTTTATTAAAGTTCTATTTTGACCCCTATAGTAGGTGTTTTTTTACTTCCATAATATTTGACGGCGGGGCACAACAATACAATCCTGCTTAGGGCACCCATTTGGCCAGCAGCGGCCCTGTGTGTACAATAATACTGTGCAGTAGGTGTGTTTGCATTAGCAGTGCTGTAAAGATTAAGACAAGACAGACAATAAAAGACAACTGTACAAACACAATCTTGTCTTCCCAAACATCTCTTTACACTTACTTATCTGAAGCCCCTGAGATGAGTTTATCCACATCTCACTGCCACAACAATACATATCGAGAAAGACTTCCATATTCACTAATAAATGACAAAAAAATACATTCAGTCAGACACACAAAGGTTGCAAGAGCGATCAATGACGTCAAATACACTGCAGGCATGTTTGCATGTGTGTGCATGTGTATGGAACACACAACAGCATGTTATCTGTGTGCATGCAGACATATTTTGTGTACAGATGCTGTTTAACACACACATAAAGACTCAGACAGTGACGTCAACCCTGATGATTAAACACAATCCGGTGAGTGACCTCTCCGATGTCAAGTCAAATATCATCAGCATCTAAGAGTTATAATGTGACCTCTGACCTCTGAAAAGGCAATGTATGAGGTAAGTATAAACCACAAGCAGACACCTTTGTTACAATTATGTAACCACTGAAAAAGCAGTATCTAAAAGACATTTAACTAGTGCAATCTTGAAACAAGTTTTACATAGAGTACGTGGCTAAAGCCAATGTATTCTTTTTTTGGCAATTGTGGTTATAAAAATACATATAACATAACATAATATAATAAGACTTAATAAGACAAATATTCAATGTTGGCAGCTGTGGTTCTAAAACATAATAATATGTTGCTAAAGACAATTTATATATATTTTTTTTTTGGCAATTACAGTTGTAAAAATAATATAATATAATATAATATAATATAAAAAAGAGTTACATTAATAAAAATATGCAATATTTTGGAGTTCCTGAAGCCAATTTGTCAATTATGGTTCCATATAAAATGCATATAATATAATAGAATGCATATAATATAAAAATGTATATAATATAATAGAAAACTTAGCAATTTAGGCAATTTAAGTTCACCTATCTTATCAGGAGTAAAACATTCTGTGTGCACAGAAAGAAAGAAAACAGCGAAAGAATAGAGTGAGGATAAACATAAATGACAGAGTGGGGGAGAGGTGAAGATGAGAGGATAGAGATCCAGGTATATAAAGCTGCTGTGTGACAGAACATCAGGGAGAACACATGAACACACTTCCAGACAGAGAGCACCAGAACAGGACAGAGGACGGAAACAAGAAACCAGGGAAAAGGGAAGAATCCTGAGAGGTAAGAAACTGATTTGGCTTTCTTTTGATATTATCTCTTTAACAATGTGATGCTAAAAAGATAATCAACTTTCCAAAGACATTATCAAGAAGATAATATGTAAAATAATAATAATATAAAATAATAATAATAAACTTTATTTGTATAGTAGCTTCGCGTCGGGCGGTTCTTTGCCTCCACGTCGTGCATTAAAATCCTTTAATGCAAGGCAAGCAGTTGATTATCCCTTACATAATGTATTCCAAATACACATTTTACACTAAATAATGCAAAATTGGTTTAAAAAAAACAATGATACAAAAAAGAAATGATAAATAGGAATCAATTTTACAAATTTTTTTCTCTCACAGTTTTGTTTTGTAAACGTCTCGTATGGAATAACTGCTACTTTGATCCACCATGTAACAAAAATAATAATATAACATTCTGATAACATGAACTAAACAAAACTAACAGTCAATACCACACAATCCTGTTAGTATGTTAAAAGCACACATTCATTTTTAACTAATTTATTTATTTTTAACATGCAATTAAAAACACTAAAATATCTGGTAGTTCACATATCCAATAATCCAAACAACTGAGAATAAAAGTATAGTTTTGCTCATTTACCCTCCGTTTTTCCTTCTAGACATGCAAGCAAACGAGATGAACGTTTTACTAGCTGTGTTTTGCGTGGTTAGCATCCTACAAGTAGTATCCAGCAGTGGAGAATGCTATTTCAATGCAAAAGGTAAACTGGACTAAACAATACAATAATATAGGTTGGGTTAAATATGATGTGTGACCTAAAGTGTTAATGATCACCGTTTCGCTGCAGCCAGCTGTGAACACAACGGCCGTGTATTTGACATCGGGGAGGCCTGGATAAATGACCAATGTTTCCAGTGTGTGTGTTTCGAGCCTTTTGGAGTGGGCTGCTGTGAATAGTGAGTTTCAGAAGCGCATATATGACTACAAGCACAGCGCTCACTACATGCAGCTGATGTTGAAGCTCATTGTTCTTTACTGTCCTCTAGTGGAAAGCAGCCAGTCGATTACCCGCCCTGGTGCGAAGCCATTAGAAAACCAGATTCCTGCACAGTTGCTGTGGTGATGAAGACCAACCATAAACTCCCCTGTCTGTTTGGAGGGAAGAACCGCCTGTGGAAATCAGAGAACGACCCACTCTTCTAGACTGCACTACTGAATTCACTCATGCAAAACACTAATTACTTTAAATATACTGCTTATTTACCATGTTTAACAATATAATAATGTATACACACACTGTTCAAAGGTTTGGGGTCAGTGAGATTTTACCATTTTTGAAAGTCTCTATTTATTTATTTTAAAATAACTATTATAGTTTTAAATTTAATTACTTTTTTCAATTTTTTTTTTTCAAAAAAATCTAATTTATTCCTGTTGGAAAAGCAGCCATTACTCCATCGTTCAGTGTCACATGATCTTTCAGATTCAAAAATCATTCTAATATTGGCCTACCAATTTGGTGCTCCAGTAACACATCTCATTATCAATGTTTAAAATAGTTGTGCTGCTTAATATTTTTTTCAGAGGATTTTTAGGATTATTTGATTTAAAAAAAAATAAAAAAAACACTTACTGACCCAAACATTTGAACAGCACACATTGTTTGCATATTGTTTAAAATTATGAAACTACTGAATCCAAGTACAGTAGGGTCTTAAGTGTCTAAACCTAAACATTTCAGATTTTAACATTTTCCAAAGTTTTCATTTTTGCTTAAATTAAATTTAAATGACCCGCATGCATGTACAATAATGACTAAAAACAAAGCTGAAACTAGAAATTTTCCCCATGACGAACAAGCAGTACTGATGTCAATCTCAAAATTGATATTTTTGTCTCTATAAATGTATATCAGTGACTGTTTGAGAAAGCCTCTCAGTCTTTGTTTCTAGAAACCACACTATTTTAAATATTAAATATATTTTAAATTGCCATATAAAATAAAAATAACCATGTTCAAGAAAATGCATGTGCAAGAAAACCAAAAGAGATCTAGGTCCTGAGAAACACGGGGGTTCAGTGACAGTAAAAATCATGATCTTTATTTATAAAAAAAAAAAGAAAAAAAAAAAAAAAGAATTTAGGTATCATTACACAAGATACAGACAGTAACAAAGTGATTACACATCATTGTGAGCTTTTTCCAGTTAAAACTATGTGTTCACCCCTTTTTAATCTTTATACTATTAAGTGTTACATTTCGCTCCCATTTACTGTGTTCATAATACATATTTAGATCTGCACGGCTTTTGGACCTTTCGAATCTGGCAGTGCCACTGCTTTGAACTCGGTAAAAAAAAAAAAAAATTCATAATCTTCAACCTTTCATCCCTGGGTAGAATATGGCTCTTTAAAGCAAATAAAACAAACTGAAAAATAACAAAACAGGCCACCTGAAGAAACCATGACTTGGCCTCCTCTGCTCAAAAGATGTCCCCCAGAAGCCCATAACAGTGCAGGATATCAAATAGTGGTTTGCAAAAGTAAAGTTTTATGTTAAAATGCAGGGGGATTAAACCCAAACAAAGAATACATATATTACTCAAACTCCAAATGGAAGCAAATGATTTTAATAATAAAAACCAAAACAAAAGGTCCTCGCGGCATGGTTGTGCATACTGTTACAGACCACATGATGTGGTTTTGGTCCCAAAAGCTGACGCCAACAAACAGGCAGCAGAAACTTGTGCAGGACGAAGAGAGTGAGGAGGTAAGAGGAGAGCAGTGGATCAGGCACCAACAAGACCAGCAAAAAAAACAAAAAAAAAAAAACATCCTGTATCACATGATGAACAGGAAAAAAAAATGGATCTAAAGCCAAGCTGAGACTGCCAAGAAGGCTTTTATGGCACAAAATGTTACGTTAATCAGCCTCCAGTAAAATGAAAAATAATTATTGAGAGTTTTGGCTGATATGTGGAAAAATCTTGCCACAATCGTAAAGCTCTGGTCAAGGACCAAAACAAAAAGCTACCCTAGGGTTAGCATATAACATTTGACACTTTAGGAATACCATAATAGATTGTTCGTGAAATCACTTGGGATTTTCTGAGGAGATGAGCAGTGAAGCTTAATAAGTGCTCCAGAAAGATTAAAGTACTAATGAAACATCAAGAGGCACCACATTTTTGCTGGTTGGCTTGGTGAGCCCGTCCCCCAGCAAAAAAAAAAGAAAAGAAAAGAAAAAGGGATCAGAAAACAGAAGAATCAGATGTGCAGAGACAAAGAAACCAAATGAGATGAGGGTGGTCAGGAAGGGAAGGGGAGGTTTTTTTCCAGCTCCAGGTCTTCCTTAGAAACTATTGAGCTCACACAGGGTCTGGTCCAAAGTGGCATGGATCTTGATGTTCTCCTCTTTAGCATCTCTCAGTTTCTCTGCAATGAAAAAAAAAATCCCCCGAAGGACAGCAAAAAATTTAATAAACTGCAAAATGAAATTGAAATTCAATATTGTATGTGGTTTATTATTATTATTATTATTATTATTATTATTATAATAATAATATAGACAAGTTAAGACTTCCTTGGTTCCCTGAAGAACCATTATAGATGGTTTTCTAAGCAACCATATTAGGTTGTAAACTCCTTTTTAAAAATGATAGAGCATTTTGAGACCATAACGTAACTGGATACATTCGGATACAATGTTAAGCTACCACTACAAATCCTCTGTATCAGCATTATATTAGCATAACAGTTCAGTTTTAATAAATACTACTTGTGAAATCACTCAAATTTATGGTGGTAGATACTGTAGATAACATTCATCTCAAATATGTTGGTTTTGTATCCCACAGTCTTAAAATTGCGCAACACTGGCATGTCAATGCTTTGCTTTCACCACAGGACTGGGGTAAAAATAACTAAACCATAAACCAATTTTCAGAGAACTTTCAGCTGAACTAGAGCCTTTTAGTTTTGCTCTATGGCATCAGGCCATCTATTGAGACCTCAGAAAAATCAAGGACTCGTTGTTCAGTAACTTTCAACAAGGCCACTGGTCGGTTTTTAGTGAATGGCTAAAATCTTCCTTAATGTATTCATTTCATACCTTGGTAAAACAATCACATTGCTGTTGCTTAATTGATCTAAATTTTTCACAAGTGTTGACAGCTGTTCAGCCATTTTGGCAGCCAGCTTCCATTTCGAAACGGAAAGTGTCCTTTTTGGAAAAAGAAACAGATCTGAATGGGCAGCAAGAATCAATGTTTCTAGCCTAAAGAAAACGCCAGCTGCCTGCCCCCTACCATCTATAATCTATAACAACCACTACATCTATCCGACTACATCTGCTTTTCTAGCTCCCTTCTGTTTTATTTAAAAAAAAAAAAAAAAAAAAAAAAAAGAGGGCAGCCAGTCAAATGAAAGGGAATTTCTGATAGTTAATTCTGTTATTAAACTAAATAGTACCACCAGTACTCAAAAAGCGCATTTGTCGAACTTCAATTTACCTTAATACTCCTCTTGCAAAATAGCTGATTGTATTTAACACTACAGTTTGTGTAAAGTCTTATTAGGTCTTAATGCATTAAACCCAATTGCAAGAAAACCACAAAGTGTTAAATATTAAAAAAATATTATGAATGTTGTGCATTTGTACACAAACTTAAAAGTTAAATCACATCTCTTTTTAAGATTTTTTTTTTGCCTTTTTATTTCAGATCTTCAAATATGTGGCCTTATGCACCAGTGATAAACTTAACCATAGCTCAAACTCATGATTAATCACATTTAGTGATGGAGAACTTATCCAAGCTTTTATCTTTTAGCCACAAGATATAATTCATATGCAATCTAAAATTGGTAAATGCTTGGTTGCCCAACACCAGCCCATTGTAATAAAGAGGAGACAAGCAGACATTCAAAAGAGAGCAGAGCTTTTTTCCTCCCTTCAATAAACATGGAGACAACAAGGCATGAAAAATACAGCAAAGGTCACAAGAGAGAGCAAAACCAGGGACAAACAACACAAGTCTCTGAATACACTCAGATCCAGATAAGAGGAAGATGTTGGGGCAGATAATGAATACCTAAAGAACAGAAATTCAAAGAAAGCAGAAACAAAACAGGGTTTAAATAGAGAAACTGAAACTACAGACATGAGCACATGGAAAAACACATGAAAACGGAAGTGTACACAGGAGATCAGAGAAGCAGTAAAGCAACAAATATGGACAGTCAGAGAAGATGAAGAATTTCTTGAAGTCACAGTCAGCCGCAGAAAAGTCCAGAAACTCTTTATCTGTAAATAGACACCAACGGTAAACACCTCATGACAATATTTCTACATTTCAGAATGAGGAAAGCCACAAACCAAACATGCAAGTGTTAAGAACAAATGTTAATTCTTACATCAATAAAAGCCAAACAACAACAACTCAAAACATCAATTTGTGGTTAAAAATCCTTAGTAGTATTATTAACATGCGCCTTAAAGGGACATATCATGGAAAACAGGGTTGTTCAGGTCTACAAGACATTCTTCCACAATCCAAAACGCCTATTTATAGAAAGCAAGCCATAAAATGGGCCATTCATAATGCTGCATGGTTACGAGGTCAGAACTATTAGCAAATTAACATATGACCACCCACATTTGTATATCCACACTATTCAGTATTCAGAAACACGGCAGGAGTCGGCATTGCTTATTTTTCAAGTAAGGATGTTCAAAAAGGATGTTCATTTATATACAAAACTCAAAGGCACAGCAAAATCAGTTTAATGGAGAGTAGAAAGTGTCCCCTTTATCTGTAGTTAAATATGAAACCATTTAACACTGTTAGCATATTAGTTACTTGACAGGTGGGTTTCAGTTAGAATCACACTGTAGTTATTGCCCAAGTCATGACATCATTCACACAAAGTCAAAGCAGTTTAAAAGAAACGGTGAAACGACGGCTCCTGTCAACTATTAACTCCTTGCAGCTGAGCTTTATACTTTATAGTAAAAGTATACAATCGGAGATTATGAAGTTCAAGGTTAGGTAACCTATTCAATCACGAGACTCAAAATCCGCCATTGCAGCAAAACCCAGCTGACCTAGCAAAAGCAAACTAAGTAGCAGAGCTTCACACACATGCACAAGCCTATATTTACATAGAGGTCATGTCGTTGAGGGCATGATCCAGCTCCTCACTAATGGCCTTATACTTCAGTTTCTGAGCGTAAAGCTCATCTGTTCACACACGGAAAGATAGAGGAAGTAAGAAGTCAGACGAGGGAGAGAGTATGAAGGAAATATAAAAGGAAATAGGAAAAAACAGCAAATAAAGATTATGAATGTCAGAGCAGAGAGGAAAAGGACAGGGAGATAATGCTATGAATAGAGTACGACCAGTATAAAATAAAAAAAAAGGAACATTTTAGCTAATGGATGGAAAGTGTGGTAAAGAGAATGACACAATCATACCTTCCAAATCATCAATAGTTTTCTCCAGTTTGGCCACAGACCTCTCAGCAAACTCTGCACGGGTCTCAGCCTAGCAGAGAAAGACATGTGTGATCAAACTATGAGCAAAAATCTGCATAAAAAAAATGAAAAGTTGCTGAAAATTAATAAGAATCATGAAAATCCATTTATTAAAAAAAAAAAATAATAAAACAAACTGTAAATGACAATAAACACAATGACATTTATAGTTAATCTAATTATTCTAAAATTTTAAAGGTAAAATGTTACATTTTATAATGGAGAAGAGTGGCTCAAATGAGTGTAACCAACAGTTATGGGGCAGGACTACCAGTTTGTTAAACAATGGAAGACAGAGAATTTGAAATTTATTTTTTTGCTTTTCTGTTAGGTGATGCCTTTAAATTTTACTCTAAAGCTACATTTAACTGTCAAAAAAAGAATAATAATAATAAAAAAAAAGAATTAAAAAAATGCATACATATCCTAATAATAATAATAATAATAATAATAATAATAATAATAATATTATTATTTATATATATATATATATATATATATATATATATATATATATATATTATACACACACAACCATTAACCTAGGTCAAAAAAACCTGGTATTGTATATTTCAAATACTGTTGGCTCCTTGACTTGCTTTTGTTCCTCTTTACTTTGGATGAAAATGTATGCTAATGACATAAATGTAAATGTAACAGATGTTTTCAGTCAAAGTGACTTAAAAATGAGGAAGCCCTAGTAATTTATTTCTCCATTTACTGATACATAATTATGGGATTGTTGTGTGTACACTGAATGTGGACATTTGTGCTGGTGCTTATGGAAAGGTTTCAACTAGTCTGACCAGTCACTGAACCAAATGAGGACAAATGTAGTAAATAACTATACACATTTAATATGCAAGTTAACATTAACTTTGGCAGCCCTACTAGAAACCAAATCTCCATGTGAAATTATCTCACCTCCTTCAGCTTATCAGTGAGGATCTTGATTTCTTCCTCATACTTGTCTTCCTTCTGGGAATACTGTAGGGAAAAGAGGAGAATAAGTTGGGGTGGGGTCTTCTGAGAATCTTACAACTCCGCATGCACACACACCCTGTGAGTTTGCCATTTTGGGTTTGGCAACCTTCAAACAGACAACCGATTTCATGACACTTTAACGCTGACATGTTTCTACAGCAGCTCTTAAAGCGAGAAGTAGCGCAGCTGTCTACGTTATGACATTATGAGGCAAGTTTTTCCCCTCTTATTCTCGAAGTTTCTATGCAGGCTGGCTGAGTCCTGGCCTGCTGCTGTTGTGCAAGGCTTGTGACACGATGGCTGAGATTGCCGCTGTGTGCTGCCAGAGCTTTAAACAGATCAGAACATGTGTGCAGGAATGCAGCTGCAACATCAACAAAACACCAGGTACCATAGAAAGAGAAAAACAGCCAGAATTCAAGGAGGAGAGACTCACAAAGTGCATAAATATAAAAATTATAATAATTTAAATGTATATTTTTAATATTTTAATGCTCTGGCTGATACCTTATGAATGCCTGATATTTGATATCAATACTATTTAGTAAGTTTTATACACTACAAGTGAATCAGGCATTATAATATTATAATATACAGTATAAAAAAGACTGGAACATAACTTTGGGGGGAGGGGGAGAGAATAGTAAACAGTAGACTTTCTATAGGCTGTGCGCTTCTATAGTATACCAACGCATTGCTTATGCAAACCATAATGTGCAACAAACAACAGATTTGATTAGGGAAATAAATGAGATCCAATAATAGGATTCCATCTAAAATTCTACTGTACTGTAACACAGCATGCCGCTGAATCACATGCAAATGAATGGGCGTTTCTCTGTCATAAGTTGAGCTCATGCAACACAGCGTTCATTAGTGTCACTTCTGCTTTATTAGTCTAAAGGCATCCGAGACCGGCTGCACTTGATTCTGCAAGGGACCAAAATGGTGACACTTCATTTCATTATGCAACAGTGCTTCAGGCATTTCACCTAATGGTGATATGGAACATGAGAGGGGAGTCTTCACTGTATTCCTTTGGCCAATTACTGCTTTTTCTTGACGTAATGGTCTACCGCTGCAATCTGGTCCGACGTATGGCCTTTTGCTTTGGATGATGATATATAGCTATACACCAGGCAAAAGGGCACTTGTAAATAAGGGCGTTCATGTTATGCTCACATGACCAGTTAGATCACTGGTTTGGTAATTAGGAAGCCTATATTTGATTGCCTGGAAGGCAATTTGCAAGGCACATTTGTGGGGATTGAATCAGGTTCCTTTGAGGGTTAAAAAAAAAAAAAAAAAGGATGAACACTGCAACCAGTCAGAGATCGTGCAGAAGGAAACACACACACACACACACACATGCTCCCTACCTTCTCAGCCTGGGCCTCCAAACTCTTAAGATTGTTGGTGACATTTTTCAGCTCCTCCTCCAGCTCAGCGCATTTGCTATATACAGAGCAGCCGTTTTGATTTTGGAGGAAGCAGAAAAGAAAGGGGCACAGGGCAAAGGGAAGACATGAAGACAAGCCAGCAGCAGTGGCAGAGTAATAGAGATGATGTTAAACACATGAACAGTAGAAGAGAGGCCTTAAATGACTGCTTTGTGAGGGAAAGTTCACTTAAAAATAATACTGTTGTTTACTTGATCTCATGTCATTGAAAACCAATATCACTTTCTTCTGAAAACACAAAAAATAAGATATTTTGCAGCCCTGTTTGTACATAACCATACAATGAAGGATTGAGGAGCTCTAAAAATGACAAAAAGAAGAAGAAAAAAAAAAAAACTAAGTCACACTTTTATTTTGGAAAGACATTAAATTGATCAAAACATTTTCTTACACTGTAATAAGTTTACAATATTAATTTGATCAAATAAACGCATCCTTGGTGAAAAAAAAAATAAATAAATTTTACCAAAACATTTTTTTTTAATGTTGACTCAGCAAATAATTTAAATGTTGTTCCTTGATGGCTTTAGAAGATTCAAAGAATATAGTGCACATTGCATAATCAACTTTTGTGGTACTTTGTCATTTTTGGAGCTTGACAGCCCTCATCATCATTCACCATCATTATATGAAAACTAGGAAAATCTGCAAACTATCTACTGAGTTTCACAGAAGAATCCTAAGCGTTTCAAACAACATGAGTAAATAATTTAAATTTTTGGATAAACTATCCCTTTAAAGGGTGTTAAAGTAGTGCATTTGTGCTGTTGTTCTATTTCAAAAGTGCTTGGTTTTGAACTTATTGCACATAGGGAACATCTATAAACCCTCAGACTATGTGCTAGTGTGTGGTGGCATGAGCAGATTTTAAGTGTCAAGGAAGCAAAACTACTATGATTCTAAAACTGAAAGCTGTCATGAGCTGTTCTAAGCAGTTTGTTTTGAAACATGAACACATACGCTTTGGCTTTAGGCAGATGAGACATAAAAAAGCACAACGACTGAAGCGTGTTACATGAATATGCACATCATGCCACTATCAAGTAAACACGACTCATGCGGTTTACGAATGATATCTGGATGGTTAGATGAGTGGAAGGAAGGTGGAAAGATGAAGGGATAGGGTGGAAATATGAACCAGGTAAAACAGTAGAAGCACAGATTAAAAACCAGTGCTGGAGGGAGGAGTCCTGTTTTTATGCTCTTTTTCCTTGCTAGTTCACTTGCTCACTTTCACTCAAGTATTCAAAATCCAGATCCAGCTAGAAAGCAACATTCTGCCAGCTGTCTGTACGTCCCACATCTCCAACAAACACATAAGCGGCCACATAATGTCCGACATATAAACACAGAATTTTGCAACTAGCAAATATACCTTCTCCTCTGAGGCCTGCAGACTCTTCAGTGTCTGGTCAAGAGCTCTCAGCTCCTCCTCCATCTGCTTGACATGGCTGTTAGTTTGAGTGGGGAGGGGAAGGTATGTCAGGTCAAAGGTCACACATGCCCAAACATAAATGAGAAGGGAGGGGGACATATGAATTTAAGATGGAGTCAAACCAATGAATTCACTCACTCACACACACACACACACACACTCACTCACTCTCTCTCTCACTCACTCACAGACACAAAGAAGGATTATGGTTATGATAGAGCATTCCTATTGTCATGCAAACTGAGGCATTTTCTCACGCTGAGAGAACAATGAATTTGAGTTTTTAGGACTAAATGGACACTCTAAGAAAAAATATGAGCTAAAGAGGACAGTATGTGTGGTCTATACTCAAGAGTAAATGTGTTCGATTATGTGTATGTATATTTTCATTTTGAATGCAAAATTAACCTCTCAGCAAGCTCTGCTCTCTCCTCTGTACGCTCCAACTCTCCCTCAACAATCACCAGCTTACGAGCCACCTGTAACAAACGTCAATAATTCATTGTCATGAAAAATTTTTTTTTTACTTTATTGCACGATTGCTTAGAAAACATTTATGCAATATTAAATCTAACTGAGGAATATGGTGTAGTTAAAAGGAGCTATTAAAAGGCTTCTTTTAACTGAAATAAAGGTGAAATAAATGAAAATATAATTATAAGATAAAAAAAAAACTACATGAAAATTAGAAATTTTGCCTTTGCAACTGAAGTAAAGTTTTGATTAAAATACTAAAATTACTAAACCAGTAAATAAATAAATAAATAAATAAATCCTAATGAAAACCAGCAAAAAAAGACAAAAAAAATCAAATTCAAATATTAATAAATACTATATAAATAATACTGAAATAACACTGGTCAAATTACCTCCTCATATTTGCGGTCAGCCTCCTCAGCAATGTGCTTGGCCTCCTTGAGTTGGATCTCCTGGAGCTCCATCTTCTCCTCATCCTTCAGAGCCCTGTTCTCAATCACCTTCATCCCTCTATTCCATAGAGAGAGTGAATTAAATGGAAGTAGGGCAAGTTAGGGAGGGAAGAATGAAGATATAACATCACTCTGAACACGTATGCCTGACTAGGCACACATACCTCTCGCTCTCATCTGCGGCCTTCTCAGCTTCCTCCAGCTTCTGCAGGGCTGTGGCCAGTCTCTCCTGAGCACGATCCAACTCTTCCTCAACGAGCTGGATACGCCTGTTCAGAGAGGCCACCTCTGCCTCAGCCTACAAGGCAAACATGACAAAAACAACAGGAGATTAGTACAGATACACTATTCCACTGAACTTCACACAGGGAGCGTGAAGTGATGTGAGATAAGAAACAGGAGGATGAGGAAACACTGGGATAATCTGGAAGAACCAAGACGACTTGGCGACAAACGTGGAGTCAAAACTAGAAACTGGAACCAATGAGACAATGGAAAAACATCATGTGGTGGAATAATTTGGGAGCTTCTGCTTAAGCAGAGCGGCACCACTATGTTTGCAATGGGCAATTATTTTTTGTGATGAGTGAGTGTACACAGTGACTAAAATTGTTTTAGCAAGGCGGCACTATTAATAATGCTCTGACTAAGGACAGGGATTATTCAAATCATTGTTCCAAACAAAATTTCAGCATGGAACATGTCGCACTCTTTGAGCTACGGACATGAAAGATGCCTCAAAATAAAAGGTGTGCTATGACTTCGCTCAACCAGTGGACGAAATAAACAGGCAAAAATCCCCCAGACTTAAAGGAAATTGATATCTCTGGATCACAATATTGTAAAGATGTAGTAGTGGGCTTTTTTGACTCAGATAGCAAGCAGTCATTCACAACACTATTGCAACTACCTAACCACGCCCTAGCAACCAGACACTACACCCTAGCAACCATATAACAACGAAAAACATCATGGAAGGGCCCCAGCACCTAGTTAATATGTACCCAAACTCCTTCAAACAGATGTCAGAATCTTTCAAGATTGAATTTCCTTCAAGATGAATCAATTACAAGGTTATCATTTTAATTCTAACAGCAATATCTGAAATAGCTGCTAGTATTGTGTTACAAACCACAAATCCTGAGGTATTTTTTGTATAGGAAGCGATAAGTGCCTTTCATTCAATTAGTACAACTGAATAAGGAGGGGCACTTCTGCAAGTTTATTGAAATAAATTCACATTTTTAACAATACTGAAGATTTACATGGTTTATACAGTAACACCGACTGTCTAAGACCACTGATAAGTTTTACTCGGTGGGCCCGAAGCGATAAATCAGGCTCGCGCCTCGTCGGCTGAGAAACAGCGCTCGTGCACGGCTTCCGGATATGACGACACCGCTAACAAACACTGGAGTTTCGCTCCTAATAAGGACCGAGGAACCTAAAGTCTGCGGGTGAGTTATCTCACGCAATGCCAATGAGACGGAAGGCATGGTTGAGTGACAAGCGACTTCAAGCAAAAAATATCCAACCCAGACGAGTGTATAATTCAATTAAAACTCAAAAGTTGCCAAAGGTTAAAATAGGCTGCTAAAAGCCCAGGTGACATGCGTGAACAACTCAAAGTGCCGAGATGAGCACCTGATGACCCAGATGTTAACGTGCTCGACTGATAACGTGCCAATAACGCGGAAAACACTGTCTGAACACAGAATTACACAAATTAATGATTCTTTAAAAAAATAACCAAGAATGACTGATTCAGCGGAAACTATTTTGTTACTTCCTTTAGGCCTCACCCGCAAAAATCCAGCAAACAATGTGAGACTAAGAGGATGAGCTAAAAACCATCTGAGGTTAGCACATCTAAGCGCGCAAAGTGACATGTCATCACACGATTTTTGTATCTATATACACCAGTATATCTCTCTCTAGGTTTTGCGTTAATCTTATGAACTATAAACGCGGGTACAAACGAAAATCTTGAATGAAGATGAGTCAATATGCGCATTAGCCTGTAGGTTTTGCAATCTAACCGGCCCATTTTTTTCTTAGACTAGATGGTTTAGAATAAACATATCGTTGTCGCAGACCGTCCTAAGCGCATACTTAATGTTTATTAGATATCGAAATAAGTTTTATAGAGTTAAAAACCCATAATTCTTCATATTGGGCGTTGAATCTGGGCGTGAGAGTAAAAACGCACGACCTCCGCACAAATGCATGTGATACAACGTAGCGATTGTGTTGAGAAATGAGACGATTTAACGTGAATAAAGGTATCGCGGTGGATACATTGATACACTCACCTGCTCCCTGGCACGCTTCTCTTCTTCGACCTGTCTCTGCAAAATCTCGGCTCTTTCTTCTGCCTCATCTGCTTGCTGTTGTAAAACTTTGATCTTTCTCTTCACTGCATCGATGCTGTTGGATCCGGCCATTTTAATGTGTCACTTTAGGAGTAGTGTGGTCGAATAAATCAGATTCCTCTCGAGCAGCGTAGTGGACCGAGCCGCGAAGAGAAGAAGAAGAAGAAAAAAAAGTCCAAGGCACCAACGCCCCGCCAACAAGTCAAACGCAGAGCGAGAGAAGAAGTAACGTGAGGATCAGATGTTTCACGCGCTTGTCTCTTTGATCGGACCGATGCTTTCTTTAATTTTATTAAATACAAATAATAGTGTTTGTAAAAAAAAATAAATAAATAAATTAAAAAAAAACAGGAACGAGATATATTGTCTTGTCCAGGAGGTTTTGAAAGTTGAATTTAGCGCGAGCAAGGACGTGGCAAGCGTTTTGATGTTCAAGCAGGCGTTCGGTTTCTCATTCGAATTAATGAATGAGTTTTAATGTCATGAAGTCTTTCTCCCCTCCCCTTGCTTTCTCTTCACCCAATTTGTTCAGTTGCCTGAACTCTTCCTTTTTTTTCGGCTCACTTCCGGATACCCCACCCAGTCCCCAACGGTTTAAGGACTGAGAAATGTGGTGTTAACTGATCCTGGATCAGCGGCAGCGCAGAGTCAAGTCAAGTCCCAGCGGAACGGGTTCACGGTTGATCTCCGGTCAGCAGGGTTTTTTTTTTTTTTTGCGGTTTGCGTAATTCTTACGGAAGAGCCACCCTTGTTTTACACGTGTCCTGGCCAGGTAAATGACGTAGGGCAAATAAATCATTGGCATTCCAGGCCACTCCTTAAAATCCAGGAATGTGCTCGTAGACGGTGTTAATTTTGACATTTTTGATTTAGTCTTAGTCTTAGTCTTGAGACGAAAATGCTTAATAGTCTTAGTCACATTTTAGTCTATCATAGTTTTAGTCGACGAAAAGTCATTACATTTGTCAACTTTTAGTCATTACTTTTAGTCAAACTGCAGTTACCAACATTTATTTAGGTAGCTATTTTATATGTAGTCTTCTAACAGAAATAGTCATTAATTTTTCTCTCTTTAGACAAAATCCATTAAGCTCATGAGAAATTTGAATCAAGGATTGAATTTGGAAAAACTGGAATGAATGACAATTTTAATTTTTGGGTTGAGATACAAATTAAACTAATTTTTAAGATACAGTAGGTTTACTTAACATGTTTACATTTATTTAACATCTTTTGTTGATTAACATTAATGACACAGATAGGTATTTAATTAGGAATGCTGTCCCTTTAAGACGGAAGGCATGGATGTAATACTGACACACATTCAGTTTTCACCCACCTGTTTACATTCACTTAAGCCATAACTGACTGTATTTATGTGAGATACCCTACACGATGGACATTTGGACCGCTGTGTGTGTATTTGAGCACTGAGAACTGATCACGCGCTGTATGAGAACTGAAGAAGTGGAGCGTGCGCGAGAGAGAGCACTTCTATCAGCGCCTTCACTAACTTAAAGTTAATGGAATTGGAACGAATTGTGACTCCCGGGAAAAACGGGACGTCAGGTCACCCTGTCTCTAACCTGAGGCCATTGTTTCAGATCGCTAGTTCGCGTTTTGGTAGCCTGTCCATCCACTGCGGCTGCCATACTGAGACTAGATATGCAAACGCCCTTCATCCGATCGCAATCCAATGACGGAGACACACAATTTGAAAGACAAGACAGTTAACTTAGCCTTTAGGATATATTTTGAATGTCCGGTAGTCCTCAAATAACATTCTAGTTCATTTCGTCATAATTTTTTATCATCAGATATTAGTTTTAGCTCGTCAACGTCTCCTCTTAGTCACAGAAAAAATATTCGTTAACGAATAACGAAAAATATTCGTTAACGAATATTTTTCGTCTTCGTCGATGAAATTAACACTGCTCGTAGATCAGTGGGAAACTTTTAGGCTATTGTGATTATTAGAATGTTAAGAATTTTGAGAAGGAACAGAAGGGAATTGAGTTCATCCGGTCCATGTCATTTTCTTAAAATAGTAGTAAATTATCCTTAGTTTATATCATATATTTTGGAGTAACTATCATTTTTTCATCAACAATCATGATTTGCCATGATTTTTCTTATTCATTGAAGCTCAGTTGTTCTCAATAGGGGCTGAGCCTAGGGTGACAACTTTAAATGATTTAAAATAAGTTATCTTTAAATGTTTCATCAGCATTTTAAAAAATATAGCCTACATTTAAAATTTTAAAACGTCAGGTTGTTGTAATTATTTATATAGCGATTTATTCAATACAGATTGTTTTAAAGCAGCTTTACAGTATTAAACAGGGAAGCAACAGAATGAGTGATGCCAACTTCAAATATAAGACAAGTCTAAATTCTGCTGTAAAGCAGCTAATGTCGTTATTCAGCTTGAGTCAGTTCAATTTTGATTCAATTCAGTTGATGTTGCAAAATTCGTCAGTTACTAACAAATTTGATTCAGCTGTAAAGCAAACAATATCATTCAGCTCAGTTAAGTTCAAGTTTTGTTCTTGTCCGATAGTATCAGTGCAGTCAAATCGACAATATTACGTCTTTAATCTCCAACTAAGCAAGCCAGAAGGGCCACAACAGCAAATTAATGTTAATGGAATCAGTTAGTATCTATATCATTATGAAATGATTCATTATTACATTTTCGTGCTTTTATGATAATTAAAATGATGTGTTTTGGTCTTATGTGCCATTTGTAATCCTTCAGAACCAGCATCCACTGAATTATGTCTGGCGTATTTAGGCAGTAAACGAGAACAAGTGTTACAAATCCTTTACTAGTCATTACGTGTATTGTCAGAGTCACAGTTAGTTCCCGTGCTCTTGAGCAAACAAACCCTGATTCAGAGTAATGACAAAACCACAGTCATATATTTTCATGTGTCAATGTGTCTGACAGAATGCCGCATTGGAGTGATAACACAAGTGTGGACATTGATAAATCTGTTGTTGGCCTGTCTGTAATAGAAACAGACTAATTGGTTTGACTTATATTTTAGTTTTTAACCAATATTCATACAATAATAATATTATTATTATTACTACTACTACATTGATGATTGCACGTAATATCAGTTATTACATTTAAATACTTAAATTTTATATTTTATTATTATATGTTATGTTTGTATTGTTGTAGATATACTTTTTGTGTAAAAGAAGTAGAGATAAATCAATAATCTAAAATTCTTCTGCATTTAGGTATTTAAACAAAAATAATCAGTATTGGTAGTAAAAATATTCGTCTTTTTCTAGTATATTGGTCTGTCATAGTTACTATAGATTATTTATGTTGTGTTATATTGAATTGTGTTGTAAATAATATGAGAGATTTGAACAATGTGTAACTGTATCTTTCTGTTAATTCAAGTAGTCTGACATTGTGATTTGGATTTAAGACTATTGACAGATTCCATTACAGAGTGAAGTCATCAAAAAGAATCCAGTGAACAAGTTGAATTCACAGGCCTGGGCAAAACCGAACAAGACTATAGCAATGCTGCCTGTTGTCTGTCTGTGCAGTCTTTCTGGTATCCGTACGCTATGTCCTGAACACTGTTTAAAGTATGCCCAAGGGTATGGTTTTATATGTTGATTTTATAATTCTTATTTCAAAGACTTTTAACGGACCCTAATGGTTTAGCCTTAGATCAGTGAAAAAGGTAAAGGAATGTTGACTGATCCTGAATCATTCTGCAGTAGAAAAGCACAGCATGTTGCATCATCATTTCCTGTTTCACCCTTCCTGCCTCTCTTCACTAGTGTGGAACATGTTCCAGACTCCATATGTAACTTGGGACAGGACCTTTTATCATATGTTGCCACCATCTCACCAGATGATGGCGCCAGATGATCTAGATTTGACACAACATGAAACCCCACTCATTTAATCATATACTACTTTTCAGCTATAAATGATTGAAATTGTGCTTGTTTTTCATTTATATATAAATGGAGGGGGAAAAATGTTTAAAAATTTGGGGTCAGGAGATATTTTTAAGTCTTTGAAATAATCTCTTATGCTCACCAAGGCTGCATTTATTTGGTTAAAATAAATGCAGTAGAAAACAGTAATATTGTGAAATATTTTTACAATATTTTTTCTACTTGAATATATTTTATATAAATATGTTAAATATGTAACTTATTCCTGTGATGCAAAACTGAATTTTCAGCATCATTACGCCAGTCTTCTGTGTCACATGATCCTTCAGAAATCATTCTAATATGCTGATTTGATAAAGAAACTTTTCTTATTAATGTTAAAAACAGTTGTGCTGTCTGGTATGTTATTATGAAACTAATATGTGATCATTTTTGTTGTTGTTTAAGATTTAATCTGTGATAAGAGATGAGGTGAAAGAGGTAAAAGTGACAGAACTGAGCACCTTACTGAGAGCAGAGGTTGTTTGTGTCTTTGGGCTGATGAAAAACTGAGGCTTATGTCTCTAATGGCGTGTTGACGTTAGGTGACGAGGCGCATGGTTTGACATTCTGACCTCTAGACACACTCACATAAACATGCTCACTTACATCAACATGGTAAGACCCCCTCATCCACTCGCAGCAGCTGTACACATATTTCCTTAAGCATTTGGAAGACCCAAGGAGCTATGACAGTGTTCTTAGTATTTCAGTTCAATATTTGTGCATACATTTTTGTACAAAGGTTGTATCTATCCTCAACCTTTCACATTTTCACTATGCTCTTCACACTGTTGGGCTGCTTGCTCAGATCTCTATTTAAAGGATCCACCCCCGGTTTCAAATCGGATCACTGTGTCTGGACGGCTTGTCTGTCAAGATCGCACTGCATGATGATGAGTGACTAATTGGACTCTAAATTACTACTAAATTCAACTGAGTTTATTGCTAAACTCTTTTTAACTGTGTGGGGTAGCAAGGTAAGTGATAGCTTGGTGGTGAAGTTTTGACTCAAGGTTGGGATGAAAATAGATTTCAAAGTGACAGCTGTAATGGAGGCAACCCACACTCACCCTCTGTTTGGGGCTACTGTTCTCATGCTGCTTGTCTGATTAGGGGTTGCCAGATTCAAAACAATAAATCCTCCTCGCATTATAACGTTATATTACAGTGTGTCTCCCTATGGTACTGAGATGAATTTTTTTTTTTTTTTTTTTTTTCATTCTAGATAAAACACAATACAAAATCTCTCTACCTCTCTCTCTTTTACACACAGTCTTCAAAGCCTGTGGTATTCAGTCCATCTTCTGAAGGCTGAATTTTACGACAACAGGTGTGCCTGCTATATCTGGAGCCCAGAACAAAGGGACAACGACAGGCAATAGATAGACATACTTGGTGTAACAGAGTTGAGCGTGATGCCACAGCCTTAGTTTAGCTGTCAAAGAGGGACTCAAGTTACACAATGGTTACACAAAGTTAAAACAATAAACTGTCCTTTTCTGAATCAGTTCTTGAGATGTAGGCCTATATGACATGTATGAAAGCATTAGCAAATAGTTGTCGCTTTTAAAGTCAATGTTGAAAAATGTTAGTGATAAAAGCTAGTATTTTTGATAAACACTCCAAACGTGACTGTCCAAGAAGTATAATACTAAAATGCAAGACGCACAATGCTCTGAACTTTTATTGAGAGTCGGTTCATGCCTGGAATGTTCTTTCGTATGTTCATTGTGTTCTTCTTACAAACACTGATTTACAGCCCTGCTGCTAAATCTGCAGTCTCAAGGTACTAATTTTCTCACTGAGGCCCACAGGCAAGAGTAATACACAGAATATCACCCACACTTTTTGTCACCTCATGTGTGAGTTATGGATAAGCTGGGAACCAAGAACTTATTCTGATTCAGAATAAACCGGTTCTATTTTAAAAAAATAACAAATAAAAAAAATAAAATAAAATACCGGGCCTAAATAACATCCAGTTAACGGTTCTTGTCTGCCAATGTCGACGGAATAAAATAACACATTTTAAATATTAATGAGTTCACTTTTATTTAGTGTCGCTACAACATTCTTACTGAAAAGCAAAACAAACATGAATTCATCAATTTCCAAACAAATAACTGTCATGAGCCGCTTATTTGTAGTGAATCAACAACATACAGCGCCACCACTGTAGTCTGATTCCCAAATGAACGAATTTTACGAGCTTCTCTTTTAGTGAACCCACAGCATGTCGCGCTACCAGTGTAGCCGATTCCCGAACGAATGACTCTAATGAGCCGGTTCTTTTTAGTGAATTAACAACGTGCAGCGCTAGCAGTGTAGTGCGGTTCTTGAATAAATGACTCTTACGAGCCGATTCTTTTTAGTGAATCGACAACATGGAGCAATCAGTGTGGTTTGATTCTGAATGAAAGATTCTCCTGAACTGTTTTTGTAGTGAATCAACAACATACAGCGCAACTGTATTAACTAGCTATTTGTTCTCCAACGAATCTGATGTGTTGATTCTTTTTAGTGAATCAAACACACACAGCCTAACCAAAGTCCCTTTTAAGGAAAGTCCGTTCACTCGGCCGCCATATTTGCAACGCCTCCGGGCAGCTCAAACAAGACCAAGTCCTATCTAAATGAATGGGGGAATCCTGATATCTCAAAAATGGCTCGATGAACTCGCGATTAAATTACATATTTCAAATCAGCAACAAAATCTGAAATGAACTGCCCCATGAATGTTGTTTCTTATGCTCAAATAGCGTTTAAAAAAGCTTATTTTTCAGGCTAGACCAGCCATGCGCATGCGTAGCTCCAACGCGCTTATGACTGCGCATGTGCAGCTGCTGGTCCAGCCCCAGGTTTCTATGGAAACCGGAGCTTCTAACGGCCGCTGCAGTGACTACTAATCAACGATTGGCTGTTTCATTTAGAAGGCGGGACTATCCCGCCATATTGCGCGTTGCACTTTCTCCCATTCATAAGTATAGGAGTGAACCGTCTTTGTATTTCTATAGTCTTTGGCCTAACTAACTGTGAAACGTGGTCATATGATAATGTGTAAAGATACACGTGCTTTGTCAGTAGTGAAATATATGAAATATATTTTTTGATTGTTTAGTTTTTGTTTATATAGCCTAGTGTTTCTGATATATAGATTTAGGCCAATTATTGCACTGCATTTATGCTGCCTCTAAAAATATTGAAAAAAAATAAATAAATAAAAATATTTATTTATTTATTTCATTTCAAGGCATTTTTGATGGCAGTATGAATACATTTAAGTGTAGAAGTTAGTTAATCTGGCTGGTTGACATCACAGTCAAAAAAGGGGGTAGCAGCAGTGTCAGCTGTGGAGGAGTGAATGGAGAGAATGAGAGGAATGGAGGGGCGGGATGAATCCCGGGATGAAGTTTAAAGTGTTGCATTTGTGTTTGTGTGTGATTTTGTGCTTTGTGATTGTCAATCACTCACATCTGCAGCTTTCTTCTCAGATATCTCCAGTTTCTCCTGGGCGTCCTTCAGGGCCTCTGAGTATTTATCCAACTCATCTTCAGTTCCCTTCAGTTTCTTCTGCATCTGAATCAGCTCATCCTCATGCTGGGAGAAAGAAAGAAAGGAAATATGAGAGTGGAGGAAATAGAAAGGGAGGGGGAGAGAAATATCATCGGTATGAAATTATCCACTATAATACATCTTTACACATACCCTCATGCACCCATCACTTCTACCTAAAATTGGCACAAAGAAACACTTTCCAGTGTGTTTTTGCCCACCTTCTTGAGGTGATGAGTTCAGATATGCAGCTTACCAAAACTATAACTTGTCTAAATGTGAATATAAATACACTCACAGGAAACCCAAAACTTTCACACATCCTCAGTGCTATCCACAACTCCCTTCTCCATCTCTCGCTAAGACTCTGTTTATCCTCCCTGCATTCTTTCAGTGGCAGATCACAGCCTTGCAACTGTCTTACGATCAGTAAGACTTCACATATCAAGCCTTGGTGGTGGGCACTTTTCCAAGAAGGGTCTTTGGACAGTTGTCAGCATTGGCCAGGTGCATTATTTTCTTAAACAGATCAAACGTCAAACTTCAAAAGTCAAACTTCTGACATCATTTACTTCCCTCATGTATGACTTTCTTTCTTCCGTGGAACACAAAAGAGGATATTTTGAAGAATGTTGGTAATCAAATGGTTTTGGATCCTATTGAATGTGGACAAAAATAGTAAGGAAGTCAATGGGACATTCAAAATATCTTCTTTTGTGTTCCACAGAGGAACGAACGTCATACAGGTTTGGGAGTAAATAATGACAGAATTTTCATTTTTGGTTGGACTATGCCTTTAGCAAATTTACATATTGTAAAATGACTTAAATCTTTGTCTCATATTTAGATCAGTTTTGGTCCAGAATAAAAAAAAAAGTTGGGCTGTGATGCATTAAGCATTCAAACTAAATTCTTAAACATTTGGTTCCACAAATCAAAAACTCTCTCTAAAAATCAGCACTGAAATGAAGCATCTCCAACTCATCCCATTTAGTCAATATAAGTTTTAGTTTTCTCAACCTTTGACCTTTCCACCTCCGTCTCACCTGTTTGCTTCTGTCCTCTGCTGCTTTCCTATCAGTCTCTGCTTGTTCGGCCTGGTCCAGAGCATTCTCCTTATCCAGCTTGAGCATCATCATCTTCTTCTTGACGGCCTCCATCTTGGCGTCGGTGAGTAGGGTTCACGGTACGAGAAACAGAAAGTGGCAGTGCAGTAGGTGAGGGCTAGTGGTTTAGGAACAGGAGCTGGTCAAGTGAGGAACGTGGACAGAGAAAGAGAGAGAGCGAGCAAAGTGGAGAGAGACCAAACTCAGCTAGGGATAGTGGGAGGGCATTTATATCTGGGGGCATCAGGCCACACCCAGTTTCTGATAAACTCCGCCTACTTACTCATTATAACTCACCTAATACAGTCATAAATCCTGTTTGGTGTTTGATGTGGTGATGATGTAGTGATGTATTGTTGGTTCTCAGGACCTTCACATTATTAAAATTCAGTTTAACGGTATTTTAATGTCGTCATCAACTATAAATTCACTCCAGATGACTTTCATTGTTCATATTTCTTTTTTTCTTGTACATCTATTGTTTTAATTCTTCTGTTCTGTTAGATCATTCCATTCTGAAAGAATGAGCTGGAAGATATGACACGACAAAGACAAGAATGGACGCCAGTGGACAGAGCCGATGTGGTTCGGCTATAATAAGACAAAGCCGCTGTGTTTGTGACAGGCACAGGTGTGTGTGTGTGTGTGTGTGTTAAATTACTCGCATCCCCAGCTGCACTGTTCCCTTTATGTCTCATCAGTCGCCACAATGATCGCTTTACAGCTTTTTTTCTAATGTGAGACACCATTCTGTCATTAACTTGCCTGACCACATATAACAAGGCTTTGGGGAACCACACTTGATGTGGTAAGATTGCCTTTGGAATGCAACAATCCCAAACACACTGCCATCTAGATGATTTATCTCTCTATATCTATATTTATTCATAGAGCAAATGGCTCATTTTATTAGTCAACAGTAAGTATAATGTTTAATAGTAAAATGTAATAGCATAATTTTTAATTTGATTGTTATTGTCATAATTTCTGATCTTGTTTTTAGCATTTTTTTTATACTTTATAAGCTTTCCCACTATTGTACATCACATATGTGATTAATTATGATTTATACATGCAAATTTATCAGTCAAAAGGGGACACCTTCTTTATAATTACGATTTTACACATTTTAGAAATAGAATTAGCCATTAAAACTATGAAATAGCAAAAATGGAAGTAATATGTTATATATTTTATTAAAGCAGCCACACTTTATCTAGATTTCATATATATATATATATATATATATATATATATATATATATATATATATATATATATATATATATATATATATATAAAACAATGAAATAATTCATTTTTGTCTACTAAACTTGCATTTAAGAATTAACCTTAATATCAAAACCATAAATTCGGTCATCCAAACTTTTTAGACAACTAAAAAGTTAGTTTTAAAAAAAGTTACTTTTTAGACAACTTTTAGTTACTAAAAGTTACTTTTTAGACAACTGTATGATTTTCACATCATTCATCCATCTGCATTCTTTACTACCTTTAGAAGTACCTTAGTGATATAAATACAGTGATATAAATACAATAATAAAACAATAAAACATTAACTTGAATAAGATTTGAGAAAAAACAACAAAATTTACATTTGTCAACTAAGCTTGCATTTAGGAATGAACCTCAATATCAAAATCACAAATTTAGTCTTGTCTAAATTTTTGACTGTGGTGTACAGTAGGTTATGTTCTCCTCTAGCACAGATTTTCACAACATTCATCCATCTGTATTGTTTACAAGATTAATGATATATTTGAATATGAAAGCAGATTTTTTTAAATAGTGATTAGTCATTCATGTGTCTTTAACTGTAAGTTCCACTAAGCTCTTGCTGATGTAAAGAGACAATGATGGTGTCAGGTTATGGGCGAGCAGACTATTTTCAGCAGGGGGGAAGGGTAAAGTTGCAACTCATTGTTTAAGAACAAATAAAACAGATTAAATTAGTTGTATTTAGATTTACTTAATGTATTCAGAAAGGAAGAAGTTATATTTTATATTATGCACAAATGGAAAGTTTAAAGCTGATGCTATATAACAAATCTATGATAAATAACGTACCACGTAATTCCTCCAGTAAAGGCAGTTCACTGCAAGGTGAGGGAAAGTAACTGTTGCACTGTAATACAGAGCTAGTCAGTGTATCACTCTTTTTTTAAGTGCTTTGATTTGTTTGATAGATTTACTCATTCTTCCAAACACTCTTTTGGTTTGGGACAGTGAAGTGATGGATGAGGTAGTGTGTGTGTGTGTGTGTCTGAATGCCAGCTATGCTGCCTGTGCCACCAAGCTAATAATACTCGTCTCTTGGCTGACATTGTTTTGTGGATTAGCTGCTAGCCAGGGACAAAGATCTGGATTCAGATGGATGTTGATATGTAAATGCACATATGAATTTAAATGTACATGTTTTATGAAAATAAGGACAGAAAACCTACAAAAATCTGTTGAAATATCGGAGATCTTTGGAACACTCAATTCTGATTGGTCAATTGCAGCACAAACCCCAGGGAAAGCAAGAGCTGATAAAATGTAAAAAACTGTAACTTGAATGCAATGTAAGTCGCTTTGGATAAAAGCGTCTGCTAAATGCATAAAAGTAAAGTAAAAGTAAAAGTAAACCCCGCCCCACAGCTGATCCTAAAGGTTTCATGCAAACACTCTCACAGGGCAAATCATAATTTATAATTTTTCAAATTAGTTTGATCTCATTCATAATTTTTTTTTTTTTTTTTTTTTTTACACAATTTGCTTGATGGTAAGTTTTAGGGGTGGACCTTCAGGTCTATTTTTTTCTAAAAATCTTATGAATCAAATCGTACAATACATATAAATGCCACCAATTATTACAACATAAAATAGTTTTCTCATGAGATCAGACTGTAGTGAGAATGACCATTGAGGACTTCGGTATTCAAGGGACAATTCACCCTAAAATGAAAATTCTGTCATGATTTATTCTAAACCTGTATGAGTTTCTTTCTTCTGTTGAATGTAAAAAGACATTTTCAAGAATATTGTCAACCAAACAGTTGAAAAAAATACTATGGAAGTCAATGGCTACCAGCAACTGTTTGGTTAAAGATATCCTTATTTGTGTTTATACAGATTTGGAACAACATGAGGTTGAGTAAATGATGACAATTTCATTTTTGTATGAACCGTTACTAATTTTATCACACTTTTCACTTTGATTTACTCACACACACAAATGAAAGAGAATAAACCAATCATGGTGATGTTGTATATCAACGGTTTTAATTCTTCAGCAGTATTCTATATCCACTTCAGTATATCTGAAACACTGTATGAACACTTCAACAATGTTTCTGTCATTTATTTTCTATACAAACATTTTGATGTGTGACTTCGGTAAATCCTATGTTTCTTATAGTTACTTCAAAACATGAAGAACATCATCCTACAATAATTTCTAAGAAATGTTGAACTGACTAAAATAAAAGCATAATATATCTCAGCAATATTCAGCCAAGCGAATTTTGGCACACAGTCAAGTAATGGCAAGAAACATTCTTAAACAGAATTGAAACATAAGCAAAACTGTAGTAAGACATCAAATGATGTTGGTGTTACTGGCAGATTTTGGTGATGTGATCTATTTTAGTCAATAAATCTTATCTTATATTTACAAAGTATTCCTCGTTAACACACTGTGGGATGAGGAACCATTTATAATATCATAATACTCAATCAAAATAACCTTCCTGGGTTTATTAAGTTCTTTGCTATAGATGTAAATATATTTCTATATATTGCTATAAACTGCAATATAATTCCTTCATAAAAAAGCCCTCAAGTCTCTGAAAATAGTTTTTTTTTTTTTTCCCCCTTGTTATATAGCCAGTAGTTTTGGTCCCAGTCTATTATGTTGGTATATTTCAAGTTATGGCTTCTTTCTAACTGCTTCAACATGCTTGAAAGGCAATTGAACTCTCCATTTACAATAAAAGAAAATAAATAAATTTAAAATAAAGCGCAAGAAAGAGACATTTCTTTACAATGACCTCTCACAGACAAGTTTCACTTAAAAAAAACAAACAGAAGCTCTATTCTGGTTTTGCGTGCTCCAGCATGTGTAGAATTGGTACAAAGCACTGTGATGAGTTTCTCACATACAGTACATTAATTTTCTGCCGGTACCCTTGAGCTGGATCAGTTATGTTTGGTTGATTTGGTTGATCTTAAGATTCTTAAAGAATATTTCTTCTTAAAGAATCCAAAGACCATTTCATGCCGCTATCAAGTGCAAAGTCCCATTATTTGCATGACTCCATCTCCATCACGATGCTTTGGCATATCCTTATTGGTCCGTGGATGTCAAAAGCCATATGATTGGATTCCAAGGAGCAGACATGTTGAATATTAACATGTCATAAACGGCCACACAGAAGCTGTAAGCAAAATTACTGGATACAACTAAATACTGTATGTATATAATGAAATGAATATTCATAAACTAAGTAAGACTCTTCCCTGTTCAGTGGAAGACCTGCTCATGGAGTCTATAGTCTGTTCCATCGGACAACAGGCCAGTCTTGGGTTGAGAATTGAAAAAAAAAACATTAGCAGTGTGAGGCCTCACGGTCCCGAGGGTCTGTAGCAGATTCACTCTCTTCAGGAATGTCCTGCAGATCTGTGAAAGATGAGGAAAAAAAAAAAAATCAGTAATAGAATTATGAAAAACTAAACAGAGAAATGAGGCAGTTTTAAGTTCAGATGCTTTGGAATTTTACCAAATGATCTTGATCAAATAAATTGTTTCCTGACGATGTAATTTATATCTAGAATGTGTACTGTAAATTTATTCAAAATTAACACTTGATAAGCCAAATGCAAGTTAAAATTGCAAAAACCAACAACAACAACAACCCAATACTGTGCAATATTTTTACAATTGTATTTAAATACATTTTAAAATGTAATTTAGTCCTGTGATGACAAAGCTGAATTGTCAGATGGCATTACTCCAGTCTTCAGTGTCACATGATCTCTTAGAAATTATTCTAATAAGCTAATTTTCTGCTCAAGAAACATTTCTTATTATGATCATTAATGCTGAAAAGAGTTGTTGCTAAATATTTTTGTGAAAACTGATAATTTTTTCAAGATTCTTTAATGAATAGTTAAAAAACTGACAGTTTGTTTGAAATAAAAATCTTAATGTAATGTAATATAAATGTCTTTACTATCACTTTAGAACAATGTAATGCATCCTTGATGAATAAAAAACAAAAATTATTGTAAAAAAAAAAAAAAAACACTGTTTGAGAAACCCTTTCACATGCAGTATGAGTAGTATGCTATTTCGAACACACCTCAAGACTGAAATTATATCTCAAAGGACTTTAAAAGTCAAGCCTTCTGTGTTTAAGTGTATGTACAAAAGTGAATGACCCACTAAAGCTCCGGGTGCATTTACTCAGACGTTCAACCCACAATTTATTGCCATTATCCACCTATAAATCACATGCCTACAAATAATAGACTAAATTGAAAAAAATCTACATTTATGTGTAAGGAGGTTCTCCTGTCTGACAGAGTTTAGTGTGTGTTTGGCAGTTTGTGTACCTTTGTGTGTGTGTGGGTGAGTGTGGAATGTTTAATGTGATAAATTCAATGTGTATGTGTGTTGTGCACATTGGTTGCATAATCGTGTGTAGGCTGCTGTTAGTGTTACAAAGGGCCAAAGTTTACAGCGTTCAAGGTGAAGCACATCTACGCAGACTGTCTGATAAATATGTAATCGTTTCATATAAAAAAAGGAGCAAAATCAGAGCAACAAACTCCCTAGCAACTGGTTTCCTTCATCGTGATAGTCTCTTGTATCTTTTCTGCCTCCTCATATAACAATTTCAACTCAAATCAATATTTAATGTATAATTTTTTACTGATTTATTTGATATGTAGCTATATAATAATATTTAATATTATAATATTATTAAATTAATTCTAAATACATATATACATACATAATATTTGAATAAAAAAATATAGGTAAATATATATAATAAATATATGAATTAGAAATATGTAAAAATAAAAAAAACTATTTATATATGTACATATATTCATATTATTATATATTATTTAATTATGAATACATACAAACATGATATTAACATCTTTATATATGCATTTATATTTGTTATATGTGACCCTGGACCACAAAACCAGTCATAAGGGTCCATTTTTCGAAATTGAGATTTGTACATCATCTGAAAGCTGAATAAATAAGCTTTTCATTGATGTATGGTTTGTTAGGATAGGACAATATTTGGTCGAGATACAACTATTTGAAAATCTGGAATCTGAGGTTGCAAAAAAATCCAAATATTGAGAAATTCGGCTTTAAAGTTGTCCAAATGAAGTCCTTAGCAATGCATATTACTAATCAAAAATTAAGTTTTGATATATTTACGGTAGGAAATTTGCAAAATATCTTTATGGAACATGATCTTTACTTAATATGATTTTTGACATAAAAGAAAAATCGATCATTTTTACCCATACAATGTATTGTTGGCTATTGCTACAAATATACCAGTGCTACTTATAACTGGTTTTGTGATCCAGGGTCACATATATTGTAATTTTAATGATAAATATATTATACATTTTTATATTTATTTATATATTATATTTATATCTGTGTATATGAATTCATATCGGTTCTAATAATGTCATTCTGTGTCAACCTACAGACCTCTGGGACTTTCTGAACGGGGAGACACCCTCGAATCCACCTCGTCGTCATCATCGTCATCAGATATCACATCCACTTCCACATCACTGCATTCCTGCAGGCCGTCTGATTGGTCCATCGATTCCTGGCTAGCCAATGGGGTGTCAGTATTGGGGTCGGTATCGCTTTCTCGGCGAGTTGATGGGGCCTTGAAAAGAAGACATGAGAAGCGAATGAGATTTGGGAGCTACTACATTGTAGCTCTTGCATACTTTAGTATGCGTCATGTGGTGTTTACTTCAAGAGCATTGAGATCCTTATTGACAAAATGAATTAAAAATTCTGATTTGGACAGACTAACAACTTGCTAAATACTATGAAGTGAACTTACCTGTGAGCCTGCACTTCCAGCTCCATCCCCTAGAGTGGCACTATTGGTCTTAAGATCTCTGAGCTGTTTCTCCAGCTGGGCTCTGGCTCTCTCGCTGTCCCTGAGTTTGCCCTCAGCTCCCCTGAGGCGTCCCAGCTCCTCCTGCAACAGACTGTGCTGCCGTTGAAGCAGGGCCAGCTCTCCCAGAAAGCCAACGTCACTTGCTCCATCCCGGGACAGGGAGCGGACCGTACGAGCCCCTGCAGTGGTTGGGGAGAAGGAGCTCTCTCTTAGGCAGAGCTCTAAGATGGAGTCCTGTCGTATCACCACACCCTATAGGAGAGGATGAGTTTTTGGCCTCATTGACGGTTCATTTTGGATCCCATTAGTACATCAGTGCTTAGAAGAAAATCTGACAAATGTATTATGCAATGCACACATACCTGCAGAGCATGTAACTGAGCACTGAGATTCACCAGCCTCTGTGACACCTCCTGAAACACAAAAGACATTCAGATGCAAATGAATAAAATAATAATAATACAAATATATAAATACAAACACTAGTCCATAGAAGCCTGGAAATTTGGGTGTCCTTGTAACAGTTATAGAAGTCTAGTAATGCACAGTATAGTGGAGGGCGATATTTTGTTTTGCATATAACTAGTAAAATTTAGAAAACTAATTCATACCAATAATGGAATTACAGCCAATCATTTCACCTAATCATGTGTTATGAACCATCCGCTTGTTTTTTTATGTGCACTTTTTGTAACATAAGACATAATCAATCTCATGCATCACTAGGCAATTTTCAAGATTTCAAGATCCATGGTCCGTGTTGCATTGGTTTATAATTTAAGATAATTTAGTGCTGTCAAACGATTAATCGTGATTAATCGCATCCTAAATAAAAATACTTTTTTTTACATAATATATGTGTGTGTACTGTGTATATTTATGATGTATATATAAATACACACACATACAGTATATATTTTGAAAATATTTACATGTATTTATATTAATATAATTTATATTATTTATAAATATATTTAATATCTAAAAATAAAATTTTTCTTAAATGGATACATGCATGTGTGTGTATTTATATATACATAATAAATATACACGGTACACTCATGTATTATGTAAACAAAAACTTTTATTTTGGATGCGATGAATCGTTTGACAGCGCTAATTTTTTTGTGAAAGGATATATTCATGAATATAAAGGATTCAGGATTCATTTATGAATAGAAAGTTCAAAAGAACAGCATTTACTTGAAATAAAAAGTTTTTGTAACATTACAAACATCTTTAATGTCACTTTGATCAACCTAATGCATCCTTGCTGAATAAAAATATTAATTTAATAATAATAATAATAAAAAATAACTGATCCCAAACTTTTGAACTTCTAATCTGTCAGTAAATTAAAAGCAAAAGTTAAAGTGTTTTTCAGTTAGTCTTTATGTATTGAAAAAATCCATATTCTAAGCTTTTAAATACGTTATTGTGTGTATAAGTGTGCTTATTTTTTTTTACTAATTTGCTAGTCACTCCAGTTTAAAGGATTCTAATGCAAAAACTAAAATAATTGGTTATCGTTATTAGCCCATATATATGTGCAGATATATAATCAGCACATCCCTAGGCAGCACACAATAAGCCTAAAATGTCAGTACCTCACTTGGTGTCTTGTCCTCCATTTGATTCCCATTACCATCCTGTAGAGAATAGGGAAGTTTTTGCATTATTCACACAATCAAAATTATGAACCAGCAAATTAATTCAAAAAGCTTTCATTTGTCAGCACACGCTGAAAAGCACTGTCTTGCTATGTGTCAATGAAAAGGGAGATGAAGCGCAGCTTTCAAGCACCAGTGGTGTCGTGATGGAGAGTTTTTGGTAGATTCAGGTTGTTATGGAAACCTGCGAGTTTCAGATGGGCTCGGAAAATGACTAATTTTTTTTTTTTCAGCATTACATAAAAACTCAGCAATAGCATCGAACCATCTTACTATGTGCATAATTATTACATTTTATGAAGCAGGCAATGCTGGATGTCAGAGAAGTGTGATAATAAACAACTCACTAACACAGATCAAAATAATAAGCATATTTTCTGCAAAAAACAACGCTCGTTTTGCATACTTGAGCAGCTTGGTTCTCCTGAGAGCCATTGACTAATACCTCTTGTCCATCTAGAAGAACGGAGGAAGCACAATGGTCAGATAAAAAGGTATATTTATCCAATCAGACACACTAAAGCACATTCATTTACATACTGCGTGTTCTGTATTTGACACCTACTGATTACTAGCGCTCCAGTGTGGTTGTGATGGCCGTTGGAACTGCAGGGCAGAGGAACCTCAAAATTGGATCCTAATAACAGCTCTGTCAATCTGTCCACTGCAGAGAGCGAGAGAAAGGTACATCATGACATTTTACAAGATATTATTGAAGATCTGAGCATGAGCTTAGAAGATTTAGCTAAAATGGTCTGTGAACTTTCCAAAATATGAAAAAAAAAAAGAATATTAAACTTTTTTTTGTTTGTTTTTAATAAAAAGAGACAGAGATCTACTGGCAGAAAGTATGTATTTTATCATATTTTAATATCTTTATTTTTTTATTATTATTTCATTTATTTATTTTAAATAAACTTTAAGATATTTAAAGATTTTTAATCTACACAAACTAAAAACATAAATATAAAATACAACTAAAAAAGGTATTTTAATAATCTGCCATTTATTTATTCAGAGGATGGGTCAAAATTGTAAATATTTGAAACATTTTTAACTGCTACAATGCCAAAACCTCAATGCTTTTATATGGATATCTCAACATTTTTCAGACAATAATTTAAATTTTGAAAATATATATTTAATATTTCCAAGATATTCAAGATTATCTATGAACAAAACATTTAAAATATATAAAAAAAATACTGTCTGAAATATATTTGAACATGCTATCTAATCTGTCATTTATTTATTTAGATGCTGTGCCGATTTATTAATTGCAAAGATGCTGAATCTTCAAAGCTTTTATTTGGATATTTGAACATTTTTACATTAAAAATAAAACCAGAACATTTTTTATGGTTGTGCTTTTTGAAAATAAAAAAAATAAAAAAATAAAAAATCACCTCACTTGGCAAAAGCAGTCTTGGACTCTAATGTTCTTTTCTGTGGCCATGCACTGCTTACTCATAGTGTAAATACTTTAACCTATTAACATGGGCGGTGAAATACATACATACTAGAAGGTGAAACAGCCTCATACAGGTGGAACGCCCTACTTCAGCCCTGAATGTAACATCCTGTCTGTCTTACCCTCAGTTATGGCCTGTGTGAGCAGCTGTTCCCCGCGAGGAGCCTGAGGAGACTCGGCCCTGAACAGGTTTCTGGAACAGGACGGCAGCATGACCTCATAACCTCCCATGACCTCTGCCAAGTCTGAGAACAGGGTGACCCGCTCCTGAAGCAGCTCTAACACCTCCCTGTCCTTCTGCTGGATATCAGCTAAAACAGAGAGCATGAGGAACAAAGTGCTTGTTTGAATAAAACATCAACGTCAGCTTCTTTACACTCAAGATAGTGGCTTTGTTCCTCCTTCAAATTCTGTGTAAAGATGTCAAGACACTTGTTTTTTTACTAGCTAGCTCATTTGTTTTGAGAAAATGTCTTGTGATAGGTAACCAACTGATCTGACAGATGGGTGAAAGAGTTTTTTCGAGCTTTTAAAATGCTTCTTTCAATCCTTCAATGCTTAACTCACTGTAGTGATTCATCTTTTGAAAAAAATCTGAATGAAAACGTGTTTGTTCCAATGTTGGGAGTGTGAATGTGTGCGCATTAGTGTTTAACGCAAACCTTTGAGTCTTCGCAGAAGGGCCTTGTCCTCTGTTTCTATAAGAGGGAATTCTTCTCTTGATGGACAGCTGTGTGGCAAAACAAAAGAAGGTGACTGAGAATGACCATTAGAAATGGTAGCTGTCCATTAACACTGCAGTCATCTACACTATATTGCCAAAAGTATTGGGTCACCCCCTTCTAATGAACAGGTTTGACTACTTTAGTAATTTCCATGAGTACAAATCTTAATGTTTAAGCATATAATGATATTCTAGGGAATTGTGTGCTTCTAATTTTAAAGCAACAGTTTGGACAGGACCCTTTTCTATTCTAACATGACAATGCCTCTGTGTATAAGGCAAGGTTCAAAATGAAATGATTGATTTAGTCAGTGTGGAAGAACTTGACTGGTTTGCAGAAAGCCAAGTCCTAATCCAAGCTGAACACCTCTGGTGTGACTTTAAATGCAGATCTTGAGCCAAAAACTCATCACCAAACACCAATGACTTGTACATACATTATATGGACAAACATACTGGGACACCCCCTTCTTTAGAACAGAAAAAGTCACCTCCAAAACTGTGGCAACAAAGACGGAAACATAATTCATGTATTTAAAAATTGTATTTCCATCTCTGTTGCAACAGTTTTGAAAGTGTCTAAAATGACTGTACCCATATGTACAAGTCATTGGTGTTTGGTGATGAGTTTTTGGCTCAAGATCTGCATTTAAAGTCACACCAGAGGTGTTCAGCTTGGATTAGGACTTGGCTTTCTGCAGACCAGTCAAGTTCTTCCACACTGACTAAATCAATCATTTCTTTTTGAACCTTGCCTTATACACAGAGGCATTGTCATGTTAGAATAGAAAAGGGTCCTGTCCAAACTGTTGCTTTAAAATTAGAAGCACACAATTTCCTAGAATATCATTATATGCTTAAACATTAAGATTTGTACTCATGGAAATTTCTAAAGTAGTCAACCCTGTTCATTAGAAGGGGGTGACCCAATACTTTTGGCAATATAGTGTATGTCCCTGCTTTTAACAAATAAACTAATTTAAAATGTAGTCTTTCTCTTCTGGGAAAATGTACAAAAAAGAATCACCTTCTTTGCCAAAATACAGACAGCATGTTACATGTCCCACCAGAGACAGTAATATACTGGATCACTGTTTTACAAAAATAAAGGATGCATATCACTCTGTTCCACGAGCAGCTTTAGGACTTTCTGATCACTGCCTGGATCATCTTACACCAATCTACAGGCAGAAACTGAAATCAGCTAAACCTGTATTAAGGACTGTAAAGAGATGGACTAATGAAGCAGAGCGGGTTTTACAAGTCTGTCTTGACCTAACTGATTGGAGTGTTTTTGAGGCTGCTGCAAACGATCTGGATGAGCTCACAGAGACTGTCACTTCATATATCAGTTTCTGTGAGGATTTGTGCATCCCTACCAGGACTCATTTAATCTACAACAATGACAAACCATGGTTCACTGCAAAACTCAGACAGCTCCGTCAGGCCAAAGAAGATGCTTACAGGAAGGGGGATAAAGTCTTGTATAAACAGGCCAAATACACACTTGAAAAAGAGATCAGAGTGGCAAAGAGGAATTATTCTGAAAAAATAAGGATCCAATTCTCTTCCAGCGACTAAGCATCAGTGTGGAAAGGTCTGAAAGAGATAACCAACTACAAGCCACCATCCCCCAGCACTGTGGAGAATCAACAACAGGCAGACGATCTGAATGAATTCTACTGCAGGTTTGAAAAAACACCCCACACCCGCCCCGAACACCTCTCCACACAACCATTAACACCTCCAGCAACCCCCCTCTCCCCCACACCTGCAATTCAGATCAGCAAAGACGAGGTCCGCCAGGTCTTCCGGAAGCAGAAAAGGAAAAAAGCACCAGGCCCAGATTGTGTGACACCAGCCTGTTTGAAATCCTGTGCTGACCAGCTGGCCCCCATCTTCACACAGATCTTCAACAGATCACTGGAGCTGTGCGAAGTCCCTTCATGCTTCAAATGCTCCACCATCATCCCCATCCCAAAGAAATCCAAAATTACAGGACTAAATGACTACAGACCTGTGGCTCTAACGTCTGTGGTCATGAAGTCATTTGAAAAACTGGTGCTGGCCCACCTGAAGGACATCACTGGACCCTCGCTGGTTCCTCTTCAGTTTGCCAACGGAGCAAACAGGTCTGCGGACGATGCATTCAACATGGGACTGCATTATGTTCTGCACCATCTAGACAGACCAGGGGCTTATGTGAGGATCCTGTTTGTGGATCCTTCAGCTCAGCCTTTAACACTATCATTCCAAACCTCCTCCTGCCCAAACTAACTCAGCTCTCTGTACCCACCTCCGTCTGTCAGTGGATCAACAGCTTCCTGACAGACAGGCAGCAGCTAGTGAGGCTAGGCAAATTCTCATCCAGCACCCGCACCATCAGCACTGGCGCCCCCCAGGGTTGCGTCCTCTCCCCACTGCTCTTCTCCCTGTACACCAACGACTGCACATCTAAAGACCCCTATGTCAAGCTCCTGAAGTTTGCAGACAACACCACACTCATCGGCCTCATTCAGGACAGTGACGAGTCTGCTTACAGACAGGAGGTCAAGGAGCTGGCTGTCTGGTGCAGTCTTAACAACCTGGAGCTCAACACGCTCAAAACAGTGGAGATGATCGTGGACTTCAGGAGAAACCCCCCTGCACTCCCCCCACTCACCATCATGAACAGCACTGTGACTGCAGTGGAGTCATTCAGGTTCCTGGGCACCACCATCTCCCAGGACCTGAAGTGGGACATTCACATAGACTCCATTGTGAAAAAGGTCCAGCAGAGGCTGTACTTCCTTCGCCAGCTGAGGAAGTTCAACCTGCCACAGGAGCTGCTGAAACAGTTCTACTCCACCATCATCAAATCCGTCCTCAGCACTTCAATAACTGTCTGGTTCAGCTCAGCTACCAAATCTGACCTCAGAAGATTACAGAGGGTAGTCCGGACTGCTGAGCAAATCATTGGTACAACCCTCCCCACTCTCCAAAAACTGTACTCATCCAGAGTGAGCAAAAGGGCTGGCAAAATCACTCTGGACCCCTCACATCCAGCACACTCCCTCTTTGAACTGTTGCCGTCTGGTCGACACTACAGAGCTCTGAGCACCAGAACGGCCAGGCACAGGAACAGTTTCTTCCCTCAGTCAATCCATCTCATGAACACTTGACAATAATAACACACACTTATTTATACACTTATTTATCTAACACACATACTTAGTCTACATTTCAATTTGCACATAATATACCTGCACATACAAAACTGTCTACTGTTATATACCTATACATACAATTGTCAATTTGTATATTGCTATTCCTTATTTACTTGTTCTTTTTAATTCTTCTTTTTATTATCTGTGTTTTTTATTCTGTCACTGTCATTCTGTTGTGCTGCGGTAGCTTCTGTCATGAAAACAAATTCCTCGTATATGTAAACATACCTGGCAATAAAGCTCATTCTGATTCTGATTCTGAAAATACTAGTCACTCTATACAGTTTTTGAATGAAACGGAAAATGTTGAACTAACTTTTACTTTCTTTTCTAATTATTTTTTTTTCTGAAGGAAGTGGTTAGAATTCATTTTGAAAGTGTCAGGGTATAGCAGGGGGTTTTAAAACTGCAGTCCGGGGACTCCCAGGGGGCAGCAAGAGGGTATTAGCAAAAAAAACAAAAAGTTGAGTAAAAACAGGATAAAAAAAAAGAACATAAATATAAATAATTATTAATAAATAATAACAATAACTACTACTACTAATATTTTAAAATAATTATATAAATAATACAATAGTACATAATTATTATTTTTATTATTATGAATATTAATATGAAGAATAAAATAACAACAATTACTTCTAACTACTATTATTAAATTATTTGTTATAATTATAAATATTAGTGATATTAATACTAGTACTAATGAATGAATGAATAAATAAATAAATAAATAAATATTTACTGAATTTGACATTATTGCCTCTGTAATATCACTCTTACTATTTTTTCCAGATAGTATAAATGGTATCTTTTCTTAGATGTCTTTATATTTTTGTGAAAGTATCCCTTGCAAGCTGTCAAGTTTGTTTTTGCTGAGTTGTAATGTAAACAAAGGCTACTGGCAAGTCAAGCTTCCCACAGAACTGACATATCCCTTCGAAATGTCCTGATTCAAAAGAAAATACAAAGGAACAATACAGAAAAGTGCTTTCATTGGATTTTCCATTCAACTGCAAAGAGAGAGATGGCGAAAAAGTCAAATGGCAGCTGTGAGTGCTGTGTGGACTGATGTTTTTGGATGGATGTACCTGCTGATGGTTTGCTGTATGAGCCGTATCCAGGTGTTTCTGTCGTCTTTAGATGCAGCGTACAGCTCGTACATCTCAGGTGGGCTGGACTCACTGCTGATCAGGAACAAGCCTCGCTCCTGATTGGCTATGTCTCGGACCAAGAGACTCTGCAGTGAGACCACAGCAGACTTATCCTACAGAGAGAATGAGAAGAAAAGAGACATTGCTGTACAGATTTTCACAAACGAATTGCTTCAGCAAACCTCTTCAGCAGACCTCACAATTCGAGGTATCAAGATACAAGCAAAAGTTAAATACTTAATTGCAAAGTAACTTACCAAACTGGCAAAGATAAACCGTTGATCTTTCTCTTGCAAGAATACTAGAATATCAGTCATCAGCATAACCTGAACATCTAGAACACAAAGAAAACGGAAAGAAAATTCTGTACATTAAAACACCCACAGCACATTACATATCAGCTAATAAATAAAAGTAATTGCATGTGTGTCTCTCTCCCTCTCACACAGACATGTATCACATTACACTTCCTCATAAACAGCAACAGTCTTCACTACCTTTGAGGCGAGAGCTGGGTGTTTTCCAGAGCAGTGTGCCTTCGTGTATCAGCTGTCTGCGGAGCAGTTCAGCCGGTCTGAACAGGGCTCCGGAGCGGAGTTTAGCTTCGGCCCGCGGGTCGACCCTGGACCGGATCTCCTGCAGTCGTTGTGTCCTTTCAAGCTCCAAAACCTGCTGGTCCACCAAATAGAGCAGCTCCCGTATACAAGACAGCGCCTGAGACAGACCTGCAGCTTCCTCTGGATTGTCTGCATTGTTACATACAATATTCAGTCTAAAAAGTCCATAACCAGGAACATTTTATGATTGATATGTATATAATACACATTTTTTATTTAAAATCATTTTTTTAATTGAACGTATTATATTATATAAAAGGGACATTGAAAAGTTTATAGACCGTGGAAGGAAGAAACAGTCAGTATTGACATTGGGGACATTTATATGCCTGTGTCTTACCTTTGGTGTTGTCATATATACGCTGCAACAGGACGGGGTATTTAGTGATGCGCTGAGTGACCAATAGGATGCACTCCTGGAACCCATGACGACGCAGCAGAGGACCCCGACTCACCCTCTGAGAGGGACAAAGACAATGATAAATGGACTGTTAACGGTTTCTGCCTCTGTGTGCTATATTTCTACACACACTCTAAGGTTGTGTCCAAAATCAACAGCAGCTGCCATGCCCGGTCAGCCAGATTTGTGTATGAAGGCACCTGCTAAGGAAACTGGTTTTAGACAGATAACATAATGTCATGTCTAATGATCTAGAACAAATTTAAATGAACTTACAGCTAACAAAGCAAATATTTAATGACTAAAATATTCATTTCTAAGTAGAATTCTGTAAGTCTGTAACAAAATTTCTTAAAAATACTTGAAAACTTTCCAAAAGTGAACATCCATTTTTCATACTGTACATTCTAATGTTGTGATGCCTAAATTCACTTGGAGTTTTTAAAACAAATTGACATTTATTTGTGTTTATTTTATATTTAGACAATACAGGTGCATCTCAATTAATTAGAATGTCGTGGAAAAGTTCATTTATTTCAGTAATTCAACTCAAATTGTGAAACTCGTGTATTAAATAAATTCAATGCACACAGACTGAAGTAGTTTAAGTCTTTGGTTCTTTTAATTGTGATGATTTTGGCTCACATTTAACAAAAACCCACCAATTTACTATCTCAACAAATTAGAATATGGTGACATGCCAATCAGCTAACCAACTCAAAACACCTGCAAACGTTTCCTGAGCCTTCAAAATGGTCTCTCAGTTTGGTTCACTAGGCTACACAATCATGGGGAAGACTGCTGATCTGACAGTTGTCCAGAAGACAATCATTGACACCCTTCACAAGGAGGGTAAGCCACAAACATTCATTGCCAAAGAAGCTGGCTGTTCACAGAGTGCTGTATCCAAGCATGTTAACAGAAAGTTGAGTGGAAGGAAAAAGTGTGGAAGAAAAAGATGCACAACCAACCGAGAGAACCGCAGCCTTATGAGGATTGTCAAGCAAAATCGATTCAAGAATTTGGGTGAACTTCACAAGGAATGGACTGAGGCTGGGGTCAAGGCATCAAGAGCCACCACACACAGACGTGTCAAGGAATTTGGCTACAGTTGTCGTATTCCTCTTGTTAAGCCACTCCTGAACCACAGACAATGTCAGAGGCGTCTTACTTGGGCTAAGGAGAAGAAGAACTGGACTGTTGCCCAGTGGTCCAAAGTCCTCTTTTCAGATGAGAGCAAGTTTTGTATTTCATTTGGAAACCAAGGTCCTAGAGTCTGGAGGAAGGGTGGAGAAGCTCATAGCCCAAGTTGCTTGAAGTCCAGTGTTAAGTTTCCACAGTCTGTGATGACTTGGGGTGCAATGTCATCTGCTGGTGTTGGTCCATTGTGTTTTTTGAAAACCAAAGTCATTGCACCCATTTACCAGCAAATGTTGGAGCACTTCATGCTTCCTTCTGCTGACCAGCTTTTTAAAGATGCTGATTTCATTTTCCAGCAGGATTTGGCACCTGCCCACACTGCCAAAAGCACCAAAAGTTGGTTAAATGACCATGGTGTTGGTGTGCTTGACTGGCAGCAAACTCACCAGACCTGAACCCCATAGAGAATCTATGGGGTATTGTCAAGAGGAAAATGAGAAACAAGAGACCAAAAAATGCAGATGAGCTGAAGACCACTGTCAAAGAAACCTGGGCTTCCATACCACCTCAGCAGTGCCACAAACTGATCACCTCCATGCCACGCCGAATTGAGGCAGTAATTAAAGCAAAAGGAGCCTCTACCAAGTATTGAGTACATATACAGTAAATGAACATACTTTCCAGAAGGCCAACAATTCACTAAAAATGTTTTTTTTATTGGTCTTATGAAGTATTCTAATTTGTTGAGATAGTGAATTGGTGGGTTTTTGTTAAATGTGAGCCAAAATCATCACAATTAAAAGAACCAAAGACTTAAACTACTTCAGTCTGTGTGCATTGAATTTATTTAATACACGAGTTTCACAATTTGAGTTGAATTACTGAAATAAATGAACTTTTCCATGACATTCTAATTTATTGAGATGCACCTGTATATAATATTGTACACATTTTTATTTTCTTGCCATGAAAATAGCCTTTGATGCTGATATGGCAATAAAACAAATGTAAAAATAAATAAAATTAAACAAAACAAATGTAAATCAAATCAAATCAAATCAAATCAAATAAAGTCAAATAAAATAAATACTTTTACTAATTTAGTATCAGCCATTTAATATTATCAGACAAAATTTTTAGAAATACAGTGGTGGCCAAAATTATTAGAACACTAGTATTTTCACCAGCTAAAAATGGTCCTAAGTCAGTTATTTCTGTCTTTTGCTGTAGTGTGTCAGGAAATATCAGTTTACATTTCCAAACATTCATTTTGCCATTAATTGTAATAATAGCCAGTGCTAAGATGCGTCTCCAAGATGCTTCAAGAAACCTACCTGCAAATCTACCTGAAAAACTATGCGCAAGTGCACCTAGGGCAAAAGCTGCTTTAAACGCAAAGGATGGTCACACCAAATGTTGATTAAATTTATCAAATTTAAATTTATTAAATCTATTTATGGCATTATTTTTGACAGCATCCTCATTTTACAGCATTTTTACACAAGTGCCTAAAACTTTTAACAGTACTATAGCTTTGCAGGTAGGTTTCTTGAAGCATCTTGGAGACTTTGCCACAGTTCTTCTGGATTTAGTCTGTCTCCGTTTGTTCTGTTTCTTCATGTCATTCCAGACAGACTGGATCATGATGAGATCAGGTCTCTGTGTGGAGCACTGGCTGTTGTCAGACTCCTTGTGCAAACAAAAATCTCACTGGATTTCTCACAATTAATCGAAAAATGAATGTTTGGAAATGTAAATTGACATTTCCTACTGACACACTACAGCAAAAGATAGAAATAACTGACGTAAAACCATTTTTTAGCTGGTGAAAATACTAGTGTTCTAATAATTTTGGCCACCTCTGTATATAATATAATAAATATATAAATAATGCAATACATAATAATAATGTATACTCATTTTCATTTTGGCCAGAATCTTTCAAATTACTTTCGTCTAGCCATTTTATGAAATCAATCGATCATTTACCGGTAACAGAGAGAAGTTAGTAATATCAGGCACTGACCAGTATCGAAAAGAAGTTTACTGTAGTTGTATCCCTAGACTGTTAACATTTATCTTAATATTTAAAACTTTGTATTGCCTTGTTGTGTTTATTTAATAGGAAAGTGAATATTTTGACAAGAAAGTGCACACACAAACCTGGGTCACCTTCCACACCACTGCTCCGACAATATTAACTTTTTAAATAAAAGGAGTGCATTCAATAGCATATGCATTTTGCTTTGATATTGATAATCGTGACATGTCACCGGTTTTGTTATCATGACAGCCCCACACTAAGCTATTATGAACGAAAATAATGCACAATAGCCGAACACGATCATGATACCTGGAAATCTGATGATTCACACATCTATGAGAGTTTGCAGGCATTTAATCCATTAATGCACCCGCCCACCATCATTCATCACTCAGTACCACTCTGTCCTCCCACTAGCAACACACGAGACAACAACACCTGACCCGGTTATGCAAACACAAAACGCACCCTCGTTGGTCTCTCCTGTTCTTACCCGTATAAAGAGCTGCAGTCTCTTGTCTCTGGCCAGCAGCTCTTTGTAGAGTTTGACGGCCTTCATATGACGACTGCAGAACTCAGAATACACCTTCAGCATCTCGTCAGCGCACTGACCTGAGAACTGATGCACACACAAAGACAGTGCACTATGAACATTTTGCTCCTTGAAACCTGAAAGCTTTCAGTCTCCCACTCTCATACACTCGGAGAGAATGACAATTTCCATTTGTTACTTTTTCTTTCTTTTTGACTTTTCACTGCCTGTACATCATGACATCATGGTTTTCTCATTCAAAACCATGTGTTTGCAATGAAATGTGTTTAAAGTAAAGTGTTTCAAAAACACTTTTAAAACAGACCCATTTCATTTTGTTGCACTGTTGCATGATTAACTGTTTATTTTTTTACATTGATGCATTAAATTGACAGCTCTACTTTATATGACACATTTTAAACTGGCAATTAAAACAGACACATTCATCCAAAATCACTTAAGGCAGGCCAAATGTAACCAAATGCATTTATTCCCTGTTCCGCCCACCTAAACTAACAATCGCACTCCTACCTGTTGTATTAGCAAATCGCTGATCTGAGTGATGGTGAAATTGTTTGTGCTGTCAGGTTGCAGGCTTTGAGCGCGCCGTGTGAGGAGCTGCGTGAGGAAGTGTGTGTGAATCGTCAACAGGCGCTCCAGGCAGGGGAAGAGCGCGTGCACGACCCCCGGCTCCAGCTGCACCTCCTCCAGCATACCCCGCCTGAACACACCATCCATGATCCGCAGGGTCCGAACGTGATGGAGCTCCGTCTGGATCAGCTCTGAAATGACATTGGAGAGGTTGTTAAGATGTAAAATACAACATTTAATGGGCCTTTGTTGGACATGTAGCTCAAATGAATGTCCTTTTTGAGAGTAGATAACATTTGATGTGAAGGAAAACAAGGTAGTGAGGCACAGAAGGTAGTGAGGTACAGTTCATTCCATCTGTACTACCATCTGTGTACCTTGGTGTTGATTGTTCAGCCAACAAAACATTGTGCATGCTCATTTCTTTCATTTTTATATTTAGATGATATTTTCAGTCATCTAAAACTACCTTAAAGTTATTTTTAAAATAATAATAATTTAATATCACTTTAAATGTAATCTTAAGCAAATCTCACTAATGTTCTGATGCATAAATTCACTTATAGCATTTTATTTTTTGCATTTTTTTTTCAACAAATTAGTATAGAATTTTAATGTAGGCCATTTCTTGGTTATTTTGTAGAATTTTAATATACTTTAAAATAAGACATTAAAAGCATACTTGAACAGACATCTCTCAGTGCCTCGTTTTCATTCTCAAAAAAATAAATACACTGTCTGGAAAGGCATTACTGTTTATATAAGAGCAATTAACACAAACATGCTTTGATTCTAGACTTAGATCTGTTTTTTCTAACCATAGATGACGTCCTGTCTCTTGATGACATCTTTACGGTGTGTCTGCAAGTAGGTGGAATCTACTGCCATGCTCCAAGAATCTGCTTCGAATTCCCTGCCTTCAAACTCCAAATCATCCAGCAGAGAGGTGAAGTAGCCCTCTCCTAAAAGCAAAAGAAATGATAACAATAACCATTTCTGTATTATAGCTTCAGGTTGAAGGCAAACAGGTTGGTCAACCATGGAATTTGGGAACTGAACACACCAATAGAAATATAGCTGTAATTTTCCTAAAAATATAGGAAATATTTATTTTTAATTCTTTATAAGATACATTATCATTCAAAAGTTTGCTGCAGGTCAGATTTAATGTTTAATATTTTTCAACAATGTCTCTTATGCTCACCAAGACTGCATTTATTTGGATCAAAAATATAGTAAATATTGTTAATATTGTGAACTGCTTTTACCATTTAAAAATAAAATTTTTCTGTTTTAATATAGAAAACATTCATATATGTCATTTATTACAATACATAATTTATTCCTGAATTTACTTAGTCTAACTTAGTCTTCAGTGTCACATGATCCTTCAGAAACCATTCTAATATGCTGATTTGATGCTTAAATAACATTTCTTATTATTATTAATGTTGAAAACAGTTGTGCTGCTTACCCTCATCATTAAGTGACTCCATGGACATGGTTCTGTTCCTGAAGTTGAGTGAGTCTGTGGATTGAGACAAGATCCTACGCAGCCCCAGAGGAGAGTCATCATTCAGAGTCCTATACGCACATGCGGACATGCACACACACACACACACACACACATCGATGTGCATGCATACAAACAGATGTATACATATGCATGCAATCACATGCAAAAGACAAAAAAAGCAAAATAAAAAACAACAAAATGAGAGGCAGGCATCATAATCACCACAGAAACAAAAAATACACAGAACAAATTTAAAATAAAAATATATTAAATGAATTCAAAAATAAAGTGAACATAATGACTAATATATTACATTTAAACAAAACTGCTTACATTAAACTAAAACAGCCACAAACACACACATACAAAAAAAAAAAAAAGATTAAAAAAATACACAGTGATGAGAATGGTCTCTCTCTGTATATACTGTAGATATTACATGACAAAAGATTAATGTGATTTAAATAGCTTTTTTTTTTTTTTTTTTTTACAGTATTTATAAACTAGGGACTTGTTCATTTAGTGATTTGTTGGTATACTTCACAGATAAGAGCCCATTATATGCATCTGTCTGTCATTTCTGTCACTCACCCTGCAATGTTATTGGTGGAGACGCTCTTGGAAAGTAAGAGAGAAGACCGTCCGCGACGGGACCCGAGTAGTGACTGGCGAAGACTGTCTGACGGGTAGATGGCAGAGCTCGGCCTCTCCTTTAAAATGACTTCAGAGAGGCAGAGAAAGAGAGCAATGTCATGTTTAGACCTGGTATTACTCAATTCAAAATGATCTCATTGATATCTAATCACAATCAGTCACAGTCACCTGAAACATGCTAATACCAGATGTAAACAGTGCACTTGCTTCCATCACATCCTCACCTTTATTCCTCAGTGTCACGTTCTGATAGGCCAAATTGTTCCTCATCAGCGCCATTTTCTGTTGCTATTGTGACACATACAGCCAGATCAAATTTCTGACACATTTAGACTAAATCTTTTTCATAAACTATATGAAGAAAACTGACCCAATTAGATTCATTTCTTCTATATCATGCTATGAGTCAAAGCCAGTGTCTGCATGTCTATGGTCCAACCCACGTGACAAGTGTGTGCACTAATATCCCACCTTTTGTTTCATTTTGACACAGTTTGGTAGCGTGTCCCTGCAGCGGTTGTGGATGGTGACGTTACAGGCTAAAAAAAGAGCAAGCAGGAAAACCACTGTTATTTTATCTTGTCATCAGACAGTATAAATGTCATACAATCACATGTACACACAACACATGTAATAAATGATGACTCTTCATTCTGGTTGGTCTAAGTTAGTCATTAGCTGGCTGACCTACCACTACGTTCCAAAAAACAATCCTGATTATGTTAGACTAATAAGCAGCTGGTTTATTGTTGGTCTAAGATGATCTATCAGCTTAAACCAGCTAGAAACCAATCACAGAGTTTTCAAACAAAGCTAGGGGCTTACAATGGATTTTCCAGCAAGGAAATACAAAAAAAATTTCCCTCTAACCTGTACTCTAACCTCCAATCCTCTCTCTAATATTACAGCAAGTAATCAAGTAAATCTCAGATGTACCATACCCAGTTTTTGCCTCTCTTTCTCTCCCTCTTGACCCCTGTCCATGTCTGCGTTAAAATGCTTGTTCTAGATCTTCTTTACAGCATGCTATTAGTCACTGAACATTTTCTCTGGTTACAGATTGCTTTTGTCTTTGAACCCCTATTGTTTCAAAACGGCTTTGCTTCCTGTTTTGAGGGTGGCTGGGAAGGAAGAAGGACGGGGGCTCCGGCGGGGTTTCCCTGGGCCCGAATGCCCCACAACATACACCTATATGAGTCAAAATAATCACCCAAGAAACAGCAGAGCATCTCAGAAATGAAGCTCTGTAGAGGAACATTTTATTTCAAAAACAGACATAAATTACAGCAGAAATGTCCATTTTAAGAAGTCCATTTTAAAAATAACTGATTGCAAATGTGGCATCTTGGCAAATCCAAACACAGACAGAATTGAGATCTAAGAAGCAGGTCTCAGTTTGTTCTTTATTAAATCTCATTGCTCTCAACGAGAATTAAGGAAATTTAGCTTTGCTATATATTCACTATATATTCGCCATTCAAAATTTGGGGGTCGGTAAGATTTTTAAATGTTTTTACAACAAAAATCTCTTCAAGGCTGCAATTATTTTATTAAAAGTACAATAAAAACAGTAATATTATGAAATATTATTACATTTTAAAATAACTTTTCTATTTTAATATAATTTAAAATGTAATTTATTCCTATTTATACAACTTTTATACAACACTTAATTTTCAGCAGGCATTACTCCAGTCTTCAATGTCACGTGATCCTTCAGAAATCATTCTAATATGCTGATCTGGTGCTAAAGTAACATTTCTTATTATTATCATCAATGCTGAAGTCAGATATGCTGCTTAATATTTTTGTGGAAACTGTTATACATTGTTTCAGGATTTTTGATATATAGAAAGGACAGCATTTATTTGAAATAGAAAATATTTGTCATATTCTAAAGGTCTGTCACCTTGGCTTAATTGAATGAATCCTTGCTGAATAAAAGTATCAATTTCATTAAGATTTTATTGACAAATCTTTGAATGATAGTATCTACATATATATATATATATATATATATATATATATATATATATATATATATATATATATATATATATATATATACAGTGCCCTCCAAAAGTATTGGAACAGTAAAGACAAAATTGCTCTGTTGGCTGTGGAGTCAAGACATTTGCAAATATGATTAAAAGATGAATATGAGACAAAACTACAGAATGTCACATTTTATTATTAGCCGTTTCAACACATACATGTTTTACCAAATAAAAAGAACAGCACTTTTAGAGTTCACCCCACTCATTGATGTGAGCATAAGTACTGGGACAGTTGAACATAAGGCAGATATAAAAGATTAAAAGCTATTATTTAGTTGCAGATCCCTTGCACACAATCACAGCAGTGAGTCTGTGACCCATAGACATCACCAGACACTTGGTCTCATCCTTTGAAATACTTTTCCCAGCCTTTAATGCAGCCAATTCCAATTGTTGCTTGTTTTGGGGAGTTTCTGCCTTTACTCTCCTCTTCAGCTGGTGAAATTCATGTTCAATCGGATTTAAATCTGGAGATTGACTTGGGCAATCTAAGACTTTCCATTTCTTTGCCCTTATAAATTCCTTGACTGAACTGGCAGGGTGTTTTGGGTCATTGTCCTGATGCAATATGAAGCACTTCCCAATGAATCTGGTGGTATTTTCTTGAATATTGGTAGGCAAAATGGTTTTGTACCCTTCCAAATTCATTCTGCTACTGTCATCATACATTAAGTCATCAGTAAAGTTGAGAGGGCCTATTCCAGAGACAGCCATACATGCCCATGCCAAGACACCACCTCCACCATGCTTTACAGATGAGGTTGTATGCTTGGGATCTTTTGCAGTTCCCTTTTTTTCTCCACATTTTTGCTTTCCCATCACTTAGATAAAGGTTCATCTTTGTCTCATCGGTCCATAAACACAGTTCCAAAACTCTTCTGGCTCACCTTTGTGCTTTTTTGCAAACTCTAATCTTGCCTTTCTATTTTTGGTGCTGGTCAGAGGTTTGCATCTTGCTGTGTAGCGTCTGTAATTCTGTGTCAAAGTCTCCTGAAGACAGTAGATTGTCAGAGCATCACCCCAGCTTTCTGATTGTACAGACACGTCTTTTAGGGTTCATTTTCACAACTTTTATGATTTGTCTGTCATCGACTACTGTTGTTTTCTCAGCCGATCAGGTAGCTGGTTGCTGGTGTCGCTGGTGGTTTCCAAACTCTTGATTTCTCCATGCCCTTTGTTTTTGCTATAGCTCTAATTGACTTCCTCTTTTCTTTTAGCATCCAAATTGCTTGCTTTTCTCTCAAAGTCAGCTCCCTCATCTTCATCCTGGTTTGTGTGTGTCATCATCGAATGCAAGATTCAGAATGCAGAAGTAATGGATATAACTGATACAACACATTCCCTGCTTTTAATATCTGAAGAATGAATGCAACAGGACACAGCTGATCACTTAGAAAGACCTGTGAGGAAACTGTTCCAATACTTATGCTCACATCAGATAGGAGGATGAAACTCTAAAAGTGCTGAACTTCTTAGCTGGTAAAACATCTATGTGTTGAATCACCCAATAATAAAATGTGACATTCTGTAGTTTTGTCTCATATTCATCTTTTAATCATATTTGTAAATATCTTGATTCCACAGCCAACAGAGCAATTTTGTCTTTACTGTTCCAATACTTTTGGAGGGCACTGTATATATATGTATATATATATATATATATATATATATATATATATATATATATATGTATATATATATATATATATATATATATATATATATATATATATATATATATATATATGTATGTATATATATATATATATATATATATATATATATATATATATGTATGTGTATATATATATATGTATGTGTATATATATATATATATATATATATATATATGTATGTGTGTATATATATATATATATATATATATATATATATATATATATTAGGGCTGTCAATCGATTAAAAATATTTAATCACGATTAATCGCATGATTGTCATGAGTTAACTCGCGATTAATCACAATTTAATCGCACATTTTTATCTGTTCTAAATGTACCTTAAATTAATACTTTTCATGTTTTAAATACTCTAATCAACATGGGCAATGACAAATATGAATTCTTTATGCAATATATATTTATTATTAGTGAAAACATAGTTAACAGAGCCTGAAGACTAGACATGTTTCAAAGATCATAGATGTGTTTCAAAGAACTTGCTCATGTCTATTAGACACATGAAAATAGAAATACCAGGTTCCCATTACTTCTTTCTTTGCACTGAGCAATTTACTTATACAAACCTGTTTACATTTTTGCAGGATAGGGCATCTCACTTCTTCTGAACATGCAAAATGTACATTTATTATTTATTATTACATTTGCTTGCCTCTCTGTGCCCACATACTGTATTTTGATGCAGCTAAATTCTCAATAAAACTGTTTTCATTTATATATTTTACTGTTTCTGTTGTCAGACAACGGAATGAATATGAAATAGTGACTGAAACGCGACCCATAGGACTAAATAACCAGCTCTCCATTCCAAGATGTTAATCTGCACAAAAATCCTGATTTATAATCCAGTCATCGTCTGATAAAATCAAATAGGATATACATAAGATAAAGACAATAGCTGTGCTGTGATTTCGACTATACTTGCATGTTAAATTAGAGAAGCAACATAATATCTGTTTTAACTGAAAGCGCTGTTCCTCTCATCCGCGCGCTGAACAGAGCAGACATGGAGAGAGAGAGAAAGAGGTGTGTGCGCAGCAGAAAAGAGAGACCTCGCGCTCGCGCGGCAGTACCGACGAGTCTCAGAAACTAAATAAGGTTTGGGCAAACCCTATAAAGATTGCTCGCTAGGCGCTTTTTATAAAAAAAAAAAAAATAATAAAAAAAAATTGCTAAAGTGGTCTGAAAAGTCGCCAAATTGGCAACACTTCCATTTCTCCAACTATAGTAGTACAGGTTAGGCCACGGGTCAAACAGAAAATGCGCGCTGCATTAATCGCGCGTTAATAAAATTAGTGCAGTTAAAATGAATTTGCGTTAACGCGTTATTAACGTGTTAACTTTGACAGCACTAATATATATATATATTATATATATATATATATATATATATATATATATATATATATATATATATATATATGTATATATATATATATATATATATATATATATATATATATATATACATATACATATATATATATATATATATATATATATACATATGTATATATATATACACACACACACACACACACACACACACACATATATATATATATATATATATATATATATAGATAGATATATATAGATATAAATATAAATATACAGCTGACAGACTGTTCATAATATGAAATTCATGCTCTTTAAGCTCCACTGCTACAGCCTTATGTATGCACACAGATGTCTTTTGCAGTTGCACTGTGACTCACTTTAGCAGAGTTTTGTTTTTAAGGGGGCGGATCAAGCTAAGAATATTTTAAAACACACAGTGACTCCTGCGCTGTTCCATTCCGCTTCGCTTCGTCCAGCTGTTTTTGATCGCAATAACCTTTCTGATGTAAACGCCCCCTAACACGTGCATCTAATCGAGGTGAAACCAGCCCCTTATCCAGTGTTTCCTTAAAACGATTAGTCTGGCAACCCACTAAGTTAATTTTAAAAATGTGTAAATATGTAGTTTTTCACATCCTTATTCCCTTTAACTTTTACATCTATGAAACATGAAATAAAACAGCATGTTAATGCATATCCATTTATCTAATTCTCTTTAAGATCTACTATAAATCTGATCCCACTCAAAGGTGTTCGGTTCAAATGGCCTTTGCTCTCTCTCTCTCTCGCTGTGTACAGAGGAACAAACTACATGTTCCAACACCCACACAAGCTCTCAGTGCAATCAATATCCAGACCAGAGCAGTCGAGCACAGAGCAACTCATCAGTGAGCAGCTTGTACTGTCTGGTCTTGAATTTTGATCACGGTGACAAAACAAGGAAGAAGCTAAAAACAACAGTAAAACAGAGAACAAGAAATGAGAGATGAGCACAGCAAAACAGGAAAGGGTGTGCACCAGCATTCACATGTGTGCTGAAAAGAATCGTTCTGGTTTAATGCAAGTTAAGTTGTATTGACAGCTTTTTAAACTCATTCCTCAAGCTTTAAAAAAACAGCTAAAATTATAGTTACAGTAAAACACAACAGAATTAAATGGTAGAATACACACTTCTTGGATAGTATAACAAGAAGACTCAGACATTATACATATTAAAATGAGACTAGTGTGATAAAACACTACTATCCCTGTCTGCACAAAGTTAGATTCAATACTCAAGTCAAGCGTAACTTTTACATGATCCATGCAAGAAAAGGAACTGGAATTATGTGACAAATAACCATGAGTTCATCCACCTTGAATTGAACTCAAAAATGAACACAAAATTCATGATTTAGGCAACTTTACAGCTAAAATAACCTTTGACTGCTTTTAAACACTTGAAGTGCATCAACCTGTGTACTCTAACTGTAAATGCCTTGCTGGAACCACGATTTTGTAAAAACTTAAAATTATCTTCTGTGGAAATCGACATTATGCCACAAATGCATTCTTTAAGAATGAGCATTAATGTCCGTATGCATTTTATCATTAGGCATTTATATATATAAAATATATATATAAATAAATGCCTACATGATAAAATAGTGAGTGAATGTGGTCAAATGTGAAAATGCTAGCCATAACAGGGCTGTGTCTGCATGAAGAAACTAGAAACTATTCAGACCTCTAACTTCAAAATGTGTGTGTGTTATCTCGGCATGCTGCGGTAGACCAGCCACTAAAAATATTCCACATACTCTCTACCACATAATAAGACTCAAGACAGCAGTTCAGGGCTGCAGCACATAGATGTAATGTGAAAGAGGTAATGGGCAGACAAGTGTGGCTTGTAAGTAATAAAGAGGCTTATGTTGGTCTCAAGCTTAAAGTCCTGGAGACAAACATGGAAAGAAAGCAGGGGAGTTGGGATGGGGGAAGAAAGCCGGCAAAATCATCGGAAGGAGTGAGGTAAGCGGCTGTTTTTATAGCCTCTGCGTTGTGATTGGCAGGATCGCAAACAAGCTCCTCCTAGGGTTTCGTCAGGAGCATTTATTCTCAGGGTTTTCATCAACAGATGATGTAAGCAAACGTTAATCAAGAATGGTAATGTTATTATACTTCACTTATAATTGTTAGTGTCTAATTACAATTACTACCGCTCATACTTATCATTAAGAGTGTGTTCAGATCCATAACCGTACGTACTAATCATTAGCACAAAGCTAAATACTTATTCATGAGATTGTCCTACATTAATGATATGTCCAATCAGTTGGCTTGTTTGGGAGAGGTATGCTGTCACCTTTCTAAGCGTTTTATCAGGCAGACTATGGCTACGTTCACACTGCAGGCATTAGTGCTCAATTCTGATTTATTGCTCAGATCCGATTTTTTTGTATGGCCTGCATGCGCAAAAAAATGATAAGATAACATGAATCGCACTGTCATACAGAAATAAACACGGAGGCCACTGAAGTAAGCGTTTATGCGTTTATTTATAAGCTGGTGTGCTGCGGAAGCCAGAGAATTTGTGAGCAGGCGATAAGGAGGACGAAGATGAGGAGAAAGATAGCAAGTTTTTTTTTATTGTTTACAGTAGTTTATCTTGTATAGAGCGGTCTCTGTAATATACCGTAAAACAAAGCCTCTTGTCTCTTCACTGACTACCTCCACAACTTTACAGAGTGATCTAAGAAATACCAGTATGTAGGCGCCAATAGCCTCGTGGGCATTGCACTTTGGGCGTCCCGAGTTAGAGTCCTGGCTCGCTGGCCTTTCCCAATCCCATCCCCCCCTCTCTCTCCCACTTTCCTGTCTACATACTATCCTCTCTCAATGAAGACAATAAAATGTCAATAATAAATCATTAAAAAAAAAAAAGAAATACCTATATGTAAAATATTTTAAATCAATCCCGACAGCGTAGAATTATGACGAAGGTTGATGTAGAGTGATGAAAGAAGAAATATCCTATAGACTCAGGAATCAGCTTTTTAGACTACCAGGCCTTTCAACACCCTAGTAACCGCACAGGAACATACGAAAACCATCCAGAACACCCTAGCAAGTACATAGCGACATACTAAAAATACCTAGAACACTTCAGCAAACGTATGGCAACAAACATCCACAACACTCTATCATCATTGATGAACACCAGCTTGTTTGGAAGAGGTATGCTATTACTTTTGTAGTGTTTTAGCAATAAAATAAGCAAAAAAAACAAAAAACAAATCAATTGCATTGAAGAAGTAACAGAAACCATAATGTTATAGAGACCTGAGGACTGACTACTTAGGGTATATTTACACAACAATGATCAATGAATGAAAGTTTTTCATTTTTGTTTTTACAACATTTCGCATACGGATGGTAACATTGTCAAAACCATCACTGATTATATGAATCTGTGAAAAACAGCTAAAATGCTGTATTATGCATGCCAGATCAGAAGTTGGCGATGTCAAATTGTAAAGAAACACTACATCCTCACTATTATATGCATGTGTATGACATCACCAATTTCACAAATTCACGTTTTTGCAGTTTACACTGAGATAATAATAGTATTGTTTCCAAAATCTTGCGCTTTGTTTTTATTTATTTTGGTGTTTTTGCTTTTATTTTGATAGGACAGTTGAGTAATGACAGGAAGTGAAGTGGACAGAGAGTGGGGGTGGGATCGGGAAAGGTCCATGAGCCGGGACTCGAACTTCGGGACGCCCGTAGCGCAACAGCACTATATGTCGGCGCACTGCCTACAAGGCTATTGGCGCCGACCCAATATCTAGGACTTCGAAACTGTTTTCAAAAGCTTGTTTTCAGACCCCCAAAATGCAATTGTTGTGTAAACGAACAGCCAAAATGTATAAAAAAAATGGTGTCATGTAAATGCCCCCAAGACTGGCAAAAACCTAGCAACTATTCAACTGCAATCCATTATTTGCTTTAATAAATTTGGCACACAGGATTCCTGGTGCACTTTGTGGGTTTTGAGTGTGATGTATATGTGTCTGTGTGACTCACTCGGGCAGCTGAGGGCCTCCTTAGCGGTGATGCTCTTGTTGCAGGCCGAGCAGAGCGTGGTTCCAGACACGGTGAGAGAGTTGAAGAGGTGGCCATTACTGTAGCGCGCCTCTCGCTCTCTGGCTTCTCTTTCCCGCTCCCTCATCCGCTCCTTCTCTTTATTCTAATCAAAACACAAAAACTGAGAATAAATCAATCACGCATGGCATCATTATGTATGTATACATTTAAATAATCTCCACCATAGTAAAATTAGCCCAGTATTATTGTACGAAACAAACAAAGAAACAAACTTTGAGCTGGTCAAAGAACAATCGACACACACACAAACAGACAAAGATGACACTATTGCAGCTCAGTTTCTATTGTGTAACCGATTCATCTGCCGAACTGGTACAGGCTGAGTTCACCAACAGGGAAACAACCAACTCAAAAGAGAACTTGCAACACCGTTTCAGAAGAACACATACTTCCAACAATGGCCATATTGAATGTCTAGAAGGCCAGTATTCACTGGTAAAAGATTTCATCATGAAAACATACAGCACATTCATTCTTGTGAACTGGTTTTCATTGGAAAAGCTTATCTTTGCTAATCAGCGTTTAAGGGAAAGACAAGTGAACCCTATCAGCCACGCAATTTGTGGAGGCTGGTATTTATCAATCTTTTGTATTAGATGTTTATTTCAGTTCAAATTTCAGTAATTTTATGTAGTCTTGTCATTTATTAGTTTTTTAATATTTCTATTTAATTTTAGTTTATTTTTATTTTACTTTTCGTAATGTTAGTAATACAACAAACTTATTTCAGTGTAAACTTATTATCAGTTGCCAAAGCAACATTTTTTAATTTCCATCTAATATTTATATTTTATATCAGCTTTATTTCAATTACTGAAAATTATTTTAATAGTTTGCACCCTACCATGTTTGCTCACTGGTACAGCATAGAAAGGTTTTTTTAGCAAACCATCTGAGCCGTTTCACATTTTGAGTGGCCACTAGGAAAACATCCTCCATAATATAATGAAATATTCCCTGTTTATATGTTCCTGTCTGCTGCCTTTGACGTCACAGCTCATATGCCGACAGGATATTTGCTAGAGTTTAGTTTAAGACTGTGTACGTTCTTGTGGTGCCATCGGCCAATCCGCGTTGTCATGAAATTATTTTCCAGTGGCTCCAGAGTAATTATATGGCATTTACAGCCCAAAAAACACACTGCAGCTTTAAATTAGGTAAACTGAATAAGTCCAGGCATTCATTTTGCTCAATTAACAGTGCAACTCTGTAAACTCAGTTTAACCCAAACGTTCTGAGCTGTGTACTTCTGCATTGTTCTTGATCATAAAAGATTTGACCAGCATCTGGTGTTGGTTAATATTCTAGTCAGCATTATTAAAGAAGCTCAGCCCAGGTTGCCCATCTTCCTCTTTTATGCATGTTTTATAATGTTAAAATAAAGGAAAGCGAAAGCCAAACGTCTAAACAAACAATTCTAAAAATGAATTCGAAATGCCAACTGAATTTTTAAGATAAGATGTCTCATATTTTTCCATCTCTGAGGACACCAGACCCTGTTTTTGGGATCGCTTATTCTGAAAATCAGCCTCTCTGTTGACATGCAAAGCAGGAAATAATGAGAGAGCACTTCCTCTTTCTAATCTGCACAAGGCATGAGTAAAGGTTGCCATAGGAACACGGACATGTGTTGGAAGTAAGCAACAGAAAATGTATTAAAAACTGGTTAGTGTGTTAATGTGTGTGTCAGCAGTCCACAACCTGCAGGATATTGCTATCAAATTACCAAATCTAAATTGACCTAGTTTGTTCAAAACCAGCCCTTCCAGGATGTTTCTGCATTGTTTGGTACGTGTGCGATCATCTCTGCAGATTTGGGAAGTCGCAATAGTTCATGCTAAATCGGAGAACAAACCATGTGGTTTGTGTAGATAAAATTACACTTTTTTTGTAACTAAACTTAAGTATGAATCTGTATATTAAAAACCACAGAGCCACAAACTAGGAGCAGCTAACATTTTAATAAAAATAATGTCAGACTAATGAAATTAATTCAAGCGTGTAAAATGAAAACAACCTCTGTGGTCGTAGTTCACTCAAAGTTTACATTGAATCAAACTTTCTGTACAAAAGCATGAGCGCTATGTGCCCTGAGCACATTATTGTCTGAGTTCAGTGAGCTCGTCTAAAGTTTAGTGTCATCTCTCGTCAAGGAAATGGGCTGAGATTGGCAGGACTTAACATCGGTGCTCTAGTTCTAATAGTCCCAGCTCCAGATTTAGTTCAGCCTGCTGTGGCCCGATGGCCTGGATACAGCTGGCCTATGGGGAACCATGACTGATTAGTTGACATTGACATTCTTCGCAAATACTTTTACACAAAAGCAAATTAAAATACAGGACAGTAGCAGTCAACTGATATGGATTCTTGCGAAAGCAAATGTCGACATAAGTACTCTGGAGACTGGGGCTAGTTGTCACAGAGAGTGTATGTCAACTGTAACGTTTTGTTCAATTAGAGAGACACAATGTACATTTTTGTATTTTTGCAATAGTTTTTTTTATAATTTTTTAAAGCCTGTTATAGGCTGTTTAATAGCAGGTTCCATGTGACAACTTACCCCACATAGTGTGACAACATGTCTCTGCTCTTAAGTTGCTGGTGGACTGGATTTCGCAAATAGCACCAGAGAGTGCTTATTAATGTGCCAAGCGGGCATTATTAATGGCCAAAAACTGACAAAGACTGGTGGATTATATCAATTAATCTCTGCAGGATGGGGTAAATACTAGGACAAGCAAACTAGGCCTTGGCCACTGCTCTTGGTAACATTTAAATGTTTAAAATGATGTTAGACATCAGTTTGACCTATGACATCATTTAATAGAAGAAGAGGTGGTGAGCACGTACATGTGAGCAATAACACATCTCACTGTTTAAAAAATCTTGCCTTCGGACCTGAACCTGGAATTGATGCTTTAACTGAGTGCTATTTCTATGGCAACCTCTCTTTTGGCTCTCCTTCTCTTGAATTTTTCTCTGTGCGCGCACACACACAGTCTGTTGTTCAACATTCCCACTCAGTAACACCTACACAACTCAAACTCATACTGAAGCTAATAATTGGACAAAAAAGGTGCACATTCAGTGCCAAAAGCAAACATACAACTACTAACTCAAGGTGTCTTTTTACACATTAGAGTTAAGGCTGCTCTAAGCAGGCTCTGTGCTGGCTTCAAATTGTGTGTAAAGATTAAATGCAACATAAAAGCTGTAATAAAGTCTAACCCACCTTAACTTCTAGTATCAGAAGCAGATCTGATGCTGCTTGGCTTCTGTGCAAATATAAATGCAGCATCTGAGCAGCCTTAAACTTTCTGTGCTGCCTTTGCAACATACCAAAGATGACATCATATTTCCTTGCCGACATTTATATACATCCTCTATGTTAATAGCTTATGTATTTTTATAGTCACAAAACGCACTCAGTGCTTTTCTGAAGTAGTGTTTCAATAATATGTATTATCAAAATACAAATAAAGTTGAACTGAACTGACTTACAACATACTTCTCAAAACCAAATATTTTGAATAGTCAATATTACAGTGCCTATAAGCGCCAAAATCCCTTATGGACCATGACAAACAGTGGAATTCAAACAGAACGCCTAAATTGTTTTCATTCTAGCGATATTCTAGTTAAAACACGAATAGTGGAGATCGCGTCGTTGCACTTACCCGCTGACTGATTTCTCTCATCCTCTCCTGGCGAAGTTTCGACAAATCCGCTACTCGAGACATTGCGATATTCTAATCGTCTTTAGTACAACGAAAAAAGAATCCTCTTACGGCAAAACCATATGTCTATCCCATTAATTAAGATAAAAGTTCCCTTTGGCCTCGTGTATGTCTAATAGCAGCGTTTTTAAAAGGCAGGAGACATTCACAGAACAGCGCGGTGCGGTAACTTTGAGGGAAATAAGCTTCTCTCTCTCACTCTCTCTCTCTCTTTCTCTTTCTCTCCTCCCCTTCAGTGAAGCGGTGTTGCCTCGTTCAGGAAGCGCAAGATGACTGTATCCCGAACCGCTTAGGTAACGATATATAACAGGGCTATTCAGTTAGATTCATTTGAGGGCCAGATTATCGAACTGAAAATTTGAAGGGGGCCAAGGGGGTGGGGGCCGTCCCGATTGCTTTCTGAATAAAATTAGAAATTAAACTGAAATGCATATTTAGCAGTAAAATAAACTAATATTACCAACACCAACATCTATAAAAGGTTAACATTAGTGCTGTCTATCAATCAATCAATTAAAAAAAAAAAAATCACATTTTTCTGTAATTAATCATATAATTCTATGATTATAGAATTCTATAATTAATCGCATATTTACATATATTGATATCATCATAATTTCACACTGAACCTCCAAATGAATGTAGAAACAACATAAAGATAGTATATTTTAAATATGTGTTTAATGGCATCTTTTTACCAAGTAGCCTATTATTAATGAAGTATTGATTCCAATACTGCTACTAGTGTCTCTATTAAATGCATTTTACCTATTAATTATAGCCATTCAACACCACAGTATAATTAAAAGCCATTATTTTTAACATTTAATAGGCTCTGAAATATAACAACTTTTAATTTAAGTGATTTTAAAACAAGCTTCACAAACTATAAATTGTATATGCATAAACTAAATAGATTATTCTCATTCAAGCTACAAAATTTAATCAGCGACTAGAGCAGTCAGTGACGATTTCTGTTTTTCTTTTATTCTTTGATTTCCATCAAAGCCAGACTTCAGCAGATTTCACTTTAAAATCACCGCTGTCTCTTTAGAACCTGATGCACATGACACAGAACTGACACATATTCGATTCTCCGGTAGATTGTTGTTGTTCTTGCGTCTCTTTCTTTTCTTTTTCGGCTGGCTTGGGCCAGTGTTGCCACCTTGTGGACAAATTAATTAGTGCAATAACAATTAAATCCATGTGTGCGACCTGCGTGTACTTCTCCCTCGGGCCGGATGAATATTATTGGCGGGCCGGATTGGGCCCGCGGGCCGCCAATTGAATAGCCCTGATATATAATAATTTTATATGGTTCAATTACAATGAGTGGTATTTTGTCTCTTAATTTAATGCTATATTGTAAATAGCCCTAAATCAATCAAGAAAATTTTTTTTTTTTTAAATTTATTCAAGTAAGCGTTTTTTCTTTATTATTATTTATTACTATTATTATTTATATTTAGTCAGAAAAAGACGTTAAATAGTAAACCACCTTGATCACAAGTGTTGTAATGTCAAATTAAACTGTAAAACTGACATGTTACCTTTCTAAAGGCATAATTATATCACTACATATTTATAAATCGTTTTAGCTTGAGAATGCTTTATCAGCTATGATGTGTAAGACAATAAAACAATACATAAAAAATCACGTGCATTTATAAATATATAATTATCATGATCATTTTTGTGAGTGTTATACCCATAGAATTAGTATTAATATCTGTTTATACCAGTTTATGCAAAATCCTACAAAAATTTGCATATTAATATTAGGCTTGTCACAAGCTCATATGATGGAAACATATGTGTGGTTTAAGTACAATAGCCATGATGTAATGATGGTAGGCCTACTAGAGTAACAACAGCCCTGGAGACTCTCAAACCCGGTGGCTGAACTCCTTCAAACAAACAATGGCGTCAACTTCAGCACCAACACCTATTCAGCATTTCTCAGAGAGGGCTGTACCGCTAGAAGGAACTAAAACTAATGTTCGGTAAGCTTGTGGTGTGCATAAGCAAGCAAAAAGCACCCTTGAGTGAAATCAGACCAGTTACTACCTTAAATGAAAATGAAATGATGGATAGTTAATTTATTATGCAAATCAACATTTAATAATAAAGACATTTCATCTTAGATGGGTAAGTATGTTTCTAAATGCTGCAGTATTGGAGTGGCTCTGCTCGCACCTCTGCAGATTACCTCTGTGTACTGGGAAAGGCAGAAAATGGTGGATGACTTCTTTTGGGAAGAGAGCTGAAGGGAGAGGAGGGGGGATTCTTTTCCCGCCTTGGCCACATCTGTCGCCATGCCAACAGTGTACTTAGACTTTGGCTGGGTTATGAGGGGAGCCTGGAAAGTTTACAGTGGGCGGCAAGGTTTGGGGTTTTTATACTGTATAGGCACATTCATAGAAGCATACAAAAGACTGGTTGAATGCTTTTTCTTTTTTCTTTTTTAAATATGTTGCATGGTTTAAAGCTAGTCAAATCTCTCAGCAGATTAAAGCAAGATTAAAGCAGGTCAAATCTTGCAACAGATGTACTGTCCCATCTAGTCATTCTGGATTCATCAAACAATACTGACTGTAGCTCAGACAACATAATCTGGTCTATATAATCTGGTTGTGGAACAGATAAGAGAGTTAGATGAGCAGAGTTGAGAGTTGAAGAATAAAATTAAAAGCTCAGGGAGAGAAAAAAAAAATATATATAATATATATATAATGTATGTATATATATATATATATATATATATATATATATATATATATATATATATATATGTATGTGTATATATATATATATATATATGTGTATGTATATATATATATATATATATATATATATAAATAAATGAATATAGGTATACTTTTATAATGTAAAATGTGATATACACAGAATATATATATATATATATATATATATATATATATATATATATATATATATATATCACTTTTCCCTCTCTTTGGCAGTGGCAGAGCCAGGATGTTTTCATAGGGGTAGCCAGGAAGGGGGCAGCAACCAGTCTGGGTTGGCACAGAAATCTACATTATTTCAATATTGAAATGGATTGGACTATAAAGTACTGGACTGTTTTAGTGCCTAAAACACAACTGAATACCATTAATTTGTCCTTAATTGTAATTGAGATAGTTGTGAATTACATCAAGTAATACTGAGTGAATGACAATTTTTGTTTTATTTTTGTATTACCTAGGCTTTTAATAAAAGGACTCACTATAGCTTCATTGCTCAGTAAGCTTGGTTCTGGGTCTTAACACCCCCAAAATCTTGTTCTCCATTGGCCCACTCATGGATGAGACATGGAGATAACTATAATCAACCTTCAATGAATTTTATAATCAATGAACTCTGAAAAAGTTATCAGTCAATGTTTAACATTCTATTAGCTGTCAAAATTAATTCATTGCAGCACTTTTGTCATACCTAAATCGAGCTCTGTACAAAGGAAAATAATGTAAGAATGTAAAATGAGTTATTTCATGCATTTAAATATCGTTTCATTTTCATACTTTACTAATTAACGAAAAATTAGCACATATTTTCTAGTACATTTAACTGCACTGTGCTCTCATTTGGTCTACTTGGCAATTAAATTATAAATAAAAATTTACATAGCCTATCATCTTGCGTCCTATTGTGATCTCGAATTGCAGAATATTTCAGTAGGCTGCATGCATTTGAGAGACGTTCTTAAATCTAATGCACATACATGCATGCACAGTTTTGCAGTTTTAATCGCCATTTTGGTAAATTCGTGACTAAACTGACGATGTATGCTCGCAGTTCCTTGTGTGGTTTATTTATGAAGTGAGCGTGCGCGATAATCGCATACAGTTGAAGAGCGTGCGTCGTGAGCACAGTAAAACGGCTGATAGAACAGGAAAGTTTGATTTACTGATATATAACAATATCTCATCAGACTGCAGTTCCCTGTTTTTCTACTGAAGCTCATTTGGCACCTGTAGCCTACCTTTTCTGCGCTTGTTTGACTCGCGCCTGGTGCTGAGGGCAAGCTGAAGTGCGCGTCTGAAAAGTCTCTCGTTTGATGTGGTCGCAAAGAGATACGGCCGTTCCACGTCTTAATAAGTTTTAATAAATACATTTTTGAACTCATTAAAATGCTAAAAGCCATTGAGTAAAAATGTTGCACTGACTATTTTTAATAACTAAGATTTTGATTATTTATAACGTTAAAGAAGATTATTATTAAAGAAGATTTTCACAGAATGATTTTGGCAAAATGGTGCCCCCCCATGTGTGGCACCCCTATGCAGTGCATACACTGCATTCCCCGTTTTTGCGCTACTGTATACACACACACACATACACACACATCACATTTTATATTATAAAATATATATTCATTTTGTTCATAATTAATATTACTACAAAATGGCTATAATATTCTTTATACATTTTATCTTATATTAAATATTTAATACACATAATTTCATAGATACACTATTTTCTATGATTTTACACATTAAATATACTCAAAACTATATCTATAATATAAATGAAAATGCTTATATCATCAATGCTTATGATTGAATACTATGAATGTTATTTGTTATACATTAAAATGTCCTGATTGTTACACCAAAGCCAGCTTGTGTTGGCATAAAGAGGTTTCATTAAATTATTTGATTATGTAAGTTAAAATAATTTCTCAAAATAAATAGTAAGGCTCAAACAAAAACCTTAAGGTACTATGTTTGCTTGTAAAATAGTGAGTTACATCACCATTCGGTTCTCAAAAAGCCATCCCTCCACCCATCGCCACCACTATTCTGGTAGAAAATGAGTGACGTCTCTTTCTGTGAAATCCACCAGCTCTTCAACTTTAAATAGTGAAGCACCATTCTCTCTCTCTCTCTCTCTCTCTTGCTCGCTCTTTCGTTCACTGTCTCTGAAGATGGACAGATTGCACTGTGGGCAGACTTCCACACAAGTGTTTCAACACTTGTTCTCCCTCTTACTCACGATTTCTTTAATTTCATGCACACAAGCTTTCTTCCTTGTGTTGGTAATAACAAATCTGTGGCATGGGACCAGCTATGTTGTTTATTAGCAGTCAGATTTCAGCCCCTGCAGCACTCTTGACCGAATCAATAATGATGAATACTCTTGTCTTCAGTGAGTATTGGAGGGCTGCCTCTGTACTCGGATAATGCTGATGTTACTGGAGCGGTCTGCTGCAAGCTATGCTAACAAATGCTAATAAGCGAGATGCCACTTCATAATCAGTGCCAGTTCAACAAGTACACTGACTACTGATCTAATAGGCTGATTGTGTTATTCATCAGAAAAAAAAGAATAAATACATAAAATGTCACATTTGAAAATTATATCCCACTTTTTTCTTTTTTTCCACTTTTTTACATTATCTCTTACTTCTATTTTTTTGCTTTTTCATAATTACTTTCAATATATTTGAAAAAACAACAACAACAACAACAAATACATTCCATTTCAATGTAGCTATTTTTGCCTTTTCACAATTACTTTCAACTTATTTGAAAAAAATAAAAAACAAATTAGCTATTTTTGCCCTTTCACAATTACTTACAATGTATTTGGAATTTGGAAAATAAATAAATAAATAAATAAATAAATACAATTTCACTTTTTAAAGCTATATCCCACTTTTTTCTCATTTTTATTTTCAAATTATCTCTAAGTTTTGCTATTTTTTGCTTTTTCACAATTACTTTCAACGTATTTGGTAAATAAATAAATAAATAACCCTTTTAAATTCTCACTTTTCATAATTCTCCCTTTTTTGCTATTTTTTTTATAATCTGCAGCTTTTGCTATTTTCCCTTTTCATGAATATTTTCAATTAAAAAACAAACAAACAAAATAAGTAAATAATTATGATGATGATAATAATAATAATAATAATAATAATAATAATAATAATAATATTATAAGCTCAGATACATCGGAAGTGATTTTTATGTAAGACAAATATTAGGGTTAAACTGTTTATTCAATAGAACAGAATAAAAAAAAATATTCATAAAAAACACATTTCCGGAATTAGATTTAAATGGAGAACAAATTGAAAACTTGTCTTCTGCTTATCAGCTTTTGCTCCTGAGTAAAAGGTCAAGGTCTCAAATTGTGCCAGAAATTTCAATATGAACTCAATTTTTCTCATTGAATTTCTCTAAAGCCAAATTATCTCATGCATGCTATACATTTGTTTTCAATGTAATTAAAGAATTTGATGCTATTTTAAGAGAAACATCTAAGACAAAGTTGACAATTAAACAAAATACAGCTAAGATCGCCAAGTCTCCTGATCCAAGAGCAAACAGGTTCTTTTGTGATTTTATATAGCTATAGAACAAATGATCTAAGAAATAGAGGTCATTTATGTGTTGTGCGCATTTTACATTAATGTGCATTACACTGAAGCTGGTAGTTTCAAGGATAGTGGGTGTTAGATGTGGCCATGACTCTACACTGAAATAGATGGATAGAAAGAGAGAGAATGAAAGAGAAAGAGAGAGGGAGCGTTGCTGTGGGTTACCACTCTATAGAGAAGGCTCTCTTCAGAACTGCTTTCTGCGGAAAATGTGTTTTTCTGTGTGTGTTTATGACAGTAGGAGTTATAGTGAGGACTGTGTGTCTGTGTTTTTGCAGAGATAATGACCAGGTTCTGGAGGCTGAAGCCCATGAGGCCTGTCATTCAGCACAGATTGTGTCACACAACACAACGTGATGTCTTAAGGTGAATGTGTGCGTGCACATTTGTATTCATGAGTGGATTTCTAATTTTGGCTAAGAGAGATGCAGCATCAATCATAGACGTTAAGAAGTATATATGGTATATATGGAAGTTGCACTGTTAATAAAAAAAAAAGTTCTAAAAATTCTCTACATAATACTATGTACATATACATATGTATATACATATATAAAATAACTGTTTTCTATTTGAATATATTTGAAAAAAAAATGTTTCTTGAACAGCAAATCAGCATATTAGAATGATTTCTGAAGGATCATGTGCCACTGAAGACTGGTGTAATGATGCTGAAAATGTAGCTTTGATCACAGGAATTTTAAATAGTAGAAATATTTCAAAATTTTACTGTTTTTGCTGTACTTTGGACCAAATAAATGCATGCTTGGTGAGCAGTAGAAACTTCTTTAAAAAAAAACACATTAAAAATATTACTGTTCAAAGACGTTTGACTGGTATTTATATATATATATATATATATATATATATATATATATATATATATATATGCCTATATGTCTGTTTATATATATATATATATATATATATATATATATATATATATATATATATATATATATATATATATATATATATGCCTATATGTCTGTGAACGAAGTCCAGGCCCCTGGTTACCATAGCAACCAGGAGACTTTTGCCAGGCCAGATAAACTTTACGACCTAATGGCATGTAGAGAGTTCTCCCTCTCTCATCACTTTCCGTAGGAAAGACACATAATGCACATGAAAATGGACTCTTTTCTAATTAATTTATTGAAAAACCTTTCTTTGAATGAACACACATATCCTCAGGTCATTGTGTATATTGTTACTGTTTTTGTATATTTTCTTTTGTACTGTATATTGTTTTATGCATGCTTTATTCCATGTTTGGTCTCTATCAATTCGTCTTCGGATGATCTAATGACAGATAAATGACAGTGTATATTGCATGTTGATAACTATGCAACATATTAGTGTTCTAAGAATCTTTAATAGTTTGTATATCAACTTCCAATCCAACCCCATGCAAATTACCATGCTCAGAGACAAAGAGTCGTAAAACCTTCCCTCCAAAAGTTCAGGACTCCATTGGCTCTTTGACATCCCAGAGGTGTGACCTCCATAGGGTTTAAAAGACCTCACTTCAGTGACCCGCCCGGTTTTTAGTTTTTAGCTTTTAGTCTCTTCACTCGTCTCCCATCCCCTCTCCAACTTCTGGTTGCTAAATCCCAGGGCCGGCGCTACTGCGTCTGGCAGGCTTCAGCGCACCCAGTCGGCAGATCTTTTAGATTCTGAGAAGATGAGGATGTGAGCTAGAACTCTTCTGGATCCTTAAGTTTTTGTGCCAGGCCTTGCGGCCTTGTCTTTCCATTCAACCAAAGATTCTCAGATCTTAGCTGATGTCTCTTAACTCTTCTTCACTTTTCACCTGGGAAGAAACTCCCAATGACCATCGAGTCAGAACATCTTTGGAATTCATCACTCTTCAAACCAGGAAGAACGTGATTGCAAGTCCAAAACCCTGAAACCATCAAGACTTTCATCCGAGACTGCATCCGGACACTCGTTCAATAAGGCAATGCAAGTATCGTATATTTAACTTAAACAAAACAGAGGTTTAGTATAAGCTATAGACCCCGTTATAAACGGCGCTGATGGTTTTACTCAGGTGGTTAATTGACTCTTTTCATAGCTTCATTCTCTGGTTTCCTGATGGTTTCATCCATCAACTCTCATTTGCCCTTTCCCCATATATGAGTGATTGTATGTTTGTTTGTTTGTTTGTTAGACTAGTTTATGAGTGTTTAGTTAATAAAAGTCTTGTGCACAAATTACATAAGTTTCTGATTCTGCCTTGCATATTAATGTCCCTTTACGATTGTGTATGTATGTATGTATGTATGTATGTATGTATGTATATATATGTGTGTGTATGTATGTATGTATGTATGTATATATGTATATATATATATATATATATACATACATACATACACACACACACACACACACACACACACACACACATATATATATATATAAAAGTGTATATATATATATATACACACACATATATACATATATATCTATACATATAAACATTAAAAAAAAAAAATCACATCAATAAATGAAAAAATTAAAATGGAGACAACTTTACCAAATAATCACATGCCCTTATTTTAAAATCTCATTCACCTTTCCATTTCAAAACAGTCCAGATCTCAGTCTGTCAGTGGGGTTGTGGGAGGGGCTCCTGCTGACATGTTTCACAGATGTTTGCTCTTGTAGTGGGATTGTCAAAGCAGTGCAAAGGCTTTATAACCTCAAAAAAGGCCCTGTGCTCCACCCTTTGGGCCCCTCTGGGGCTTTATGAGTCTCCCAACAGCTTGGAATAAGCAGTGCAGCAAATGGCCAACAGTGAGGGGAGACAGTTGTTGAAAAATGACTGCCAGTAAAAAATCCTGACAGTAATATTTCAAGAGCAGGTGTCCATCTGCACTTGCTGGGTATTTCCCACTTTATGAAATGCATTTTATGGCACTGTGGTAAGAAAGGAAGTTTGTAATGTGTAATACTTAACGTTCATCTGTTAAGATGTAAATGTAAAGGGGAGCAGAAAAGAGAAAGTGTGCGAGTTTATAAGTGACGGGAAAGAAAGAGCAACTGAAGGATACAAGGAAAACAGAGGGGACGGCTGAGAGTATTTAGAAATAATGGGAGGAGGAAACGGGCCAGACGATGAGATGACTCTGCCAGACTGTTTACTTTGCAGCTAATAATCATCACACACACACACACACACACATCTCTGTACTGTGGTGGTACCGCTCAATAAGTATATTTGCTACACAGATTTTGCTACAAAAAATAAGTTTAATAATAAGACAAAGCCTTATCTGAATGTTTAAAATCACTTTTAAAAACTAAAAAGGTCATACAGTACATTTAAAAACAATGCTAAAGAATAAATTCCTAAAGGCTAACAGAGTTAAAAACAAACCCAGTCATGCTGCTTCGAGTTTGTGCCTGTGGTCTGTCCTTTCACAAGCTTCTTCCTTGCGTGTGTATGGGGTCAGATCAGGCTTCAAACAGCTGACTGGACCCGTGTATGATTGCTTGTGTGTGGGTACACGCATGTAAGCTTCTGGAACTGAGAGAAAGAGAGAAAAGCAGAAACCGCTTCCAAGGAAGTCTAGTCACATGAACGCTGGTCTGTGCTTCCCAGCTGATCATATGGTTGTGATCTCTCAAATGCATAACCATATAATGCAGAAGAATATTTTTAACAAATCTCAGACAGAAGTGTGCTACTAACACTCTAACACGTATTTAGAGAAAACTGTAGACTGTACTATAAATCTGGTAATGCGATTTAAAAAAAAAAATAAACTATTTAAAAACAACACGAGACTATTTAAGCAAACATTCCAGCTTGCTTTATAAAGAAAGAGGCTGTCTCATAAAACTACTCCTGTCTTTTGCCGGACTGTTTGTGTTGGAGCCTGTGGGCCTGGCATGAAAATCTTATTCCCTAAAGTGGACGACTAATCACGAGTGCCAATTCTGTCGACGCTCCCTTAAGATCTACACAGAAAGCATGCGTGTGATTTTTAGTGGCATGATGTCATGGAAAGACCCACAATTCAAACAGACCTTTAGCTGTGATGATAAGAGTATGTGTTTAAATGATAACTCGGTGAATGTGACGAGTCTTGACCCTATAAGTTTATATTAGTTTGAACTGACAAATGGGAACGTTTACATGAAAGCCTATTTCCGTGTCAGGGTAAAAATAAATAAATAATTAAAAAAAAAGGTAATTGCACCTTTCATCCACAATTGTGACTTCATTTCTTATAATTGCAAATAATAATAATAGTAATATTTTATATATGTCTGCAATGAGAAATTGAAAACAAAAAATTATATACACTGCCGTTCAAAGTGTTTTTTAATGGAGTCTCTTATGCTCATTAAGGCTGTATTTATTTGATCAAAAACACCCGAAAAAAAAACAAAACAAAAAAAACAGTAATATTGTGAAATATCATTGCAATTTCTAATTTTGGTTTCCTATTTTAATATACTTTAAACTATTAATTATGTCTGTGACATAGCGCGGAATTTTCATCAGCCATTACTCTAGTCTTCAGTGTCACATGATCCTTTAGAAATCATTCTAATATGCTGATTTATTATCAGTGTTAAAACTGTTGTACTGTCAGGGATTCGTCACAATCACTACAGTCACCACCCAGGACAATCACCCACTCACAGTCACCTGAATACTAATCACCCGCACCTGCTGTCACTAATCAAGCCACAGTACAAGAACACGCACATCCTAACCTCTCATTGTCCGGTCTACCGTTCACCTACACGGACTGCTCTGGACTCCCCAAAGAATTACCTACCTGATATACTTATCCTTGGACTCTCTACCGTTCCTCCTTCGAATCCTGTTGTTCCAGAACCATGATCATCCACTCATCTGCAAAAGAAAAGACACTTCATCAAGATCACAGCTAAGCACTCTGAATCCCATACTTTCTTGCTCACTCACCTGCCTTTTGCCTCTCCCGTTCCAGTTTCCCGAATTCCCTTCAATAAACCATCCTGTTATCACTTACCTGTTGTGTCTGACCTTGCATTGTGACAGAAGACCGGACCTGGACCGTCAACCCGATGGATCCCCTTCCAGCCACACCAATGAAGGTCCTGGAGGAGCTTGTCACTACCCTCCGGCCTTCCCTGGTCCCCCCAACACCTCTGCGGTCTGCCTCTGTCAGTCCCATGGCCCTTCCTGCTACTTACGCGGGTGACGCAGCTGAGTGTGGCGGTTTCCTTCTTAAAGTGGCGCTTTACATGGAAATGCAGCCTCAGCAATTTTCCACCGAGCGATCGAAGGTAGCATTCCTTATTTCTCTTCTCCGAGGCAAAGCGCTGTTATGGGCAAAGGCATATGGGATGCTAATAGTATCATAACCAACTCATACAGTGCGTTCACTAACCATTTAAAGGAGGTGTTTAGCTAGGAAAGCTCTCGGTGCCCGATCAATTGCTGCGGCTGCATCAAGGTACTTCTTCCACGATCGACTACACCCTTGAATTTAGGACGCTAGCGGCCACTAGCGGCCACTAGTGGGTGGAATGAAGATGCTCTACTCAGTGCCTACCGGCAAGGGTTGGATCCCCGCATTCAAGCACACATGGGCATTTATGATGACTCCGAGAGGCTGGAGAATTTTATGCAGAGAGCCACCCGCATTTCTCAGCGTCTCACTGCCTCACACAGCGCAGAAACCGCCCACCAGTCTGTCACGCCCGCTACGGGTTCCCCAGTACCAGAACCAATGCAAGTAGATAACGCTCGGCTCACCCCCTCGGAACGTGCGCGCCACCTAGTGGCAGGCTTATGCCTTTACTGCACTTCCAAAGACCATTACATCAGGACCTGCCCTGTCCGACCCCCACGCCCTGCGGTGAGTACTCTTCAGTTGGATCCTGTCATTTCAACACTGTCGTTACTTTCAGTACAACTACTCACCAATGATCATTCTGTTACAGTATTAGCTCTCGTCGACTCGGGCTCCTCGGGCAATTTCATCTCCCAGGACCTATTGAATCGTCTTCAACTGCCCCGAAGGCGCCATGCCCAGGAGTTCCGAGTCGAGACTATCCAAGGAAAACCGCTAGGGCGTGGATGGGTGAAGTACCGAGCTCCCACACTGAGGCTTAAGGTTGGTCACCTGCACGAGGAGGAGATCACGTTTCTGGTACTGGAGGGACCCACGGTGGATATCATCCTGGGACGCCCCTGGCTCGTTCTCCATTCTCCAGAGATCAGATGGGACTCGTGTGAAGTGACTCGTTGGAGCGAACACTGTCACTGCCACTGCATCTCGTCACTACCCACTCCTTTCCAGAGATCCAGCCCTGTTCAAGTGGCTTCCACTCTCACCGAAAGCCCGAGCCTCAGGAAAAAGTCACGGTCCCATCTGATTATTTGGCGTTCCAGGATGTCTTTAGTAAGCAGGCAGCCACCATACTACCACCACATCGGTCATGGGACTGCGCCATCGATTTGCTGCCTGGAGCAAAACTCCCCAAGGGTTTACCCCTTGTCCATCCCGGAGTGCAAGGCAATGGAGGAGTACATCAAGGAGGCTCTCAACCAGGGATTCATCCGACCATCCACCTCTCCGGCGGCATCGAGTTTCTTCTTCGTGGGTAAGAAGGACGGGGGCTTGCGACCCTGCATAGATTACCGAGCGTTAAATTCCCAAATGGTGAAACTGCCGTATCCTCTTCCCCTGGTCCCAGCCGCCCTGGAGGAACTCCGTGGGGCCCGCATATTCTCCAAGCTGGACCTGCGAAGCGCGTATAACCTCATCCGTGTCCGGAAGGACGACGAATGGAAGACGGCATTCATCACTCCATCAGGGCACTATGAGTATCGCGTCATGCCATATGGGCTCGCCAACGCCCCGTCGGTCTTCCAAGGATTCATGAACGAGGTGTTCCGGGAGTTACTCCACCACTTTGTGATTGTCTACATCGACAATATATTGATTTACTCCCGGAACGAGGCCGAACATCGCCAACACGTCAAGCAGGTCCTACAGAAGCTCCGTGAACACCATCTCTTCCTGAAGCTGGAGAAATGCAAGTTCCATCGCCCCACTGTGCAGTTCCTAGGTTACATCGTCGGTCAAGAAGGGATTCAAATGGACCAGGGGAAGGTAGATGCAGTCAGGAAGAGGCCTCGTCCCCAGACCGTGAAAGAGCACCAACAGTTCCTAGGATTTGCAAACTTTTACCGCCGATTCATCAAAGATTTCAGTCTCCACACAGCTCCCTTGACTTCCCTACTCCATGGAAAGCCGAAGTCCCTGTCCTGGAACCCCAACGCCCACGAAGCCTTCATTGAAACTTCAGACAGCCTTCAGCACTGCCCCCATCTTGCACCATCCAGATCCGACCGCTCCCTTTGTTGTGGAAGTGGACGCCTCCACCACCGGCGTTGGGGCCGTGCTGTCCCAATATCACGGTGAGCCTCCTAGCCTCCATTCTTGCGCATACTACTCCAAGAAACTAACCTCAGCAGAGCAGAATTATGATGTCAGAAACCGGGAGTTATTGGCCATCAAACTTGCCCTGGAAGAGTGGCGGCACTGGCTGGAGGGAGCTAATCATCCATTTACAGTCATCACCGACCATAAAAATCTCCAATATCTGCGAGATGCAAAGAGACTCAACCCACGTCAAGCCCGCTGGGCGTTATTCTTCACCAGATTCCAGTTTTCCATAACTTACCGCCCAGGAAGCCGCAATAACAAGGTCGATGCCCTCTCCCGAATGCACCCTCCAGACTCAACCTCTGATCCAGAACCAATCCTCCCTCCAGCCATGATAGTGAGTCCCATTCAATGGAATCTGGATGAGGAGATTCGAGCCGCTACTCTCACTGAACCTGCTCCGCTGGGAGGCCCAGAAGGGAAGACGTATGTACCAACTACCTCAGTTCACAATGTACCGGGCTCTGGACATCCAGGCAGCCAAAGGACCCTCTCGCTCCTTCAAGCTCGGTACTGGTGGCCTAGTATGACCCAGGACGTCATCAGGTACGTCCGTAGTTGCTCAGTCTGTGCCATGTCCAAGACCCCTCGTCATCTCCCCGTGGGCAAGCTCGTACCCCTGCCGATCCCTCATCGACCCTGGTCTCACCTGGGAATAGACTTCGTGACGGACTTACCCAACTCTGAAGGCAACACCTGTGTGTTGGTAGGTGTCGATCGCTTCTCTAAAGGATGCAAGTTCATACCCCTCAAGGGACTTCCCAATGCTCTGGAGACCGCAGAGTGTCTATTCACCCACGTTTTCTGAAATTTTGGAATCCCCGAGGATTTAGTCTCACACAGAGGTCCACAGTTCATTTCCCACATTTGGAAGGCGTTTTTTCGGTTATTAGGAATCACTGTGAGCTTGTCCTCGGACTACCACCCCCAGACAAACGGCCAGACTGAGCGCAAGATCCAGGAACTCGGACGTTACCTCCAGGCATACTGTCACGACGATCAACACAGCTGGAGCCGCTTCCTCCCTTGGGCCGAGTATGCACAGAATTCCCTGCAACAGAACACCTCCGGCCTCACGCCATTTCAGTGCATACTAGGTTACCAACCACCGCTCTTCCCGTGGGCAGGAGAGCCATCGGAGGTTCCAGCTGTAGACCACTGGTTCCGAGCGAGCGAGAGAGTGTGGGACTCAGCTCACATCCACCTCCAACAGGCAGTGCGGAGACACAAGGCCTTTGCAGATGCTCGGCGTACCACTACTCCCATCTACCACCCCGGAGACAAGGTCTGGTTGTCCACCCAAGATCTGCGCCTCCGCCTGCCATGCAAGAAGCTGAGTCCCCGCTACATTGGTCCCTTCCCAATACAGAGGCAGATCAACAAGGTCACTTACGAACTGCGACTCCCGCCCAGGTACAGAATTCATCCCTCCTTTCACGTATCACTCCTTAAACCCTGTTCTCCCTCTGCACCAGGACCCACCGAATCAGACGAGCCTCCTCCCCCAGAAATCCTCGACCAACCCTCCGTCTACCTAGTCAGAGAGATCCTGGACTCACGGCGACGGGGTGGCAGGCTTGAATATCTAGTCGACTGGGAAGGCTACGGACCAGAAGAACGTTCCTGGGTGGCCAGGGACGACATCCTAGACCCGCTATAACTCAAGGACCTCCATCGCACCCATCCCGATCGTCCCGCACCCAGAGGCCGTGGCCGCCCCTGTCGCCTCTCGAGGGTGTCAGGAGCCGCCCCTGGGGGAGGGGGTAATGTCAGGGATTCGTCACAATCACCACAGTCACCACCCAGGACAATCACCCGCTCACAGTCACCTGAATACTAATCACCCGCACCTGCTGTCACTAATCAAGCCACAGTACAAGAACACGCACATCCTAACCTCTCATTGTCCGGTCTACCGTTCACCTACACGGACTGCTCTGGACTCCCCAAAGAATTACCTACCTGATATACTCATCCTTAGACTCTCTACCGTTCCTCCTTCGAATCCTGTTGTTCCGGAACCACGATCATCCACCCATCTGCAAAAGAAAAGACACTTCATCAAGATCACAGCTAACCACTCTGAATCCCATACTTTCTTGCTCACTCACCTGCCTTTTGCCTCTCCCGTTCCAGTTTCCCGAATTCCCTTCAATAAACCATCCTGTTTATCACTTACCTGTTGTGTCTGACCTTGCATTGTGACATGTACTGCTTAATATTTTTTGGAACCTGTGATACTGTTTCCTTTGATTCTTTGATGAATAAGAAGTTAAAAAGAACAGTATTTATTTAAAATAGAAATCTTTTCTAACAATATAAGTCTTTACTATATCTTTTATCCATTTAACACATCCTTGTTGAATAAAAGTATTAATTTCTTAAAAAAAAAAGAAGAAAGAAAGAAAGAAAGAAAGAAAAAACAAATTACTGACCCCAAACTTTAATAATAAGAAATGTTTCTTGAGCAGCAAGTTAGTATATTAGAATGATTTCTGAAGGATAACGTGACACTGAAGACTGGAGTAATGGCTGCTGAAAATTCATCTTTGCCATCACAGGAATAAAGGAAATTTTAAATTATATTAAAATACAAAACAATTATTTTAAATCCTAATAATATTCAAAATAATACTGTTATAACTATATTTTTGTTCAAATAAATGAAAAAAAAAAACCAACAAAAAAAAACTTACTTTTGAATGGTAATGTAATTAAAAACAAATTTAAATCTCATTGTAAATTCTCACTGTTAACATTCCCATAATTACCTTTTTATTTTTCACTCTGAAACAGACTTCTAAAGATTTGACAGTCCAAGAACATGACCAACATTAATGTGAATAAATGAGGACTTTGTTTCACAAGCACTGCGATACTGACTCAAAAACAATGTCATCTCTAGACCTGTCATCACTCGACTATAAAATCCTGTTTCCTCATGTGTCATACTGTAGTGGTGAACTGGGTCAAAGACAGTATTCTGATTGCCATCCATCCTTAAAACAACTACAGAAGGTGCTTTATTCATTCTGTCATATGGGTTTCACAATAATATCACTCTCCCAAGATCATGTTAACTAATGTTGTACAGTATTTTCTGATGGTTCAATGAGTGTTTCTTAAACCAGTCAATAGATCACTTATTAAAGGATAGTTCATGACAAAAATGACAATTCTGTCAACATTTAATAACCCCCATGTCATTCCAAACATGTAAGACTTTCTTTCTTTTGTGGAACACAAAAGAAGTTATTTTACGAAATGTGTCTGCTTTTTTTGTCTATACAATTGAAGTCAATGGTAACCAAAACTGTTACCAACATTCTTTAAAATATCTTTTGTGCTCCACAGAAGAAAGGCCATCTCTCAAACACAAAAAGGCATGAAACTGCTGGAACTTTTCTGAATTTAATAAAAGAAATGATTATGGCTTTGATAAGATGTCAAATCTGCAAACTCTGTGGAACTTTCTGAGAAATTTTAGCTGACTACTAAGTGAGTCAGTGTTTGCCAGGCTCCTATGATTCATTACAAGCTGGAGTCTGATTCTGAGCACAAACCAAGCTGTGGAATTTCAGCTGGGAGCTTAATGAATGTATAAAGTGAGTATTATTAGCTTGAGAACTAATAATAACAGCAAAAACTTAAATTTTTACAGTGGAGGAGGTAGACACAGGGTTTTTTTTCTTAATTATCCAGTTTCTTGTTCAGCAGGACTGTCTCACTCTGCCCTCTGTTGGACTGGAATAGCAGTATTGTCCAGTTTCACTACACTGCCCCCTCTCTCCTGAACTAAAACAAGCAATATGCCATATGCAACTGGTAACACTTCACTTCTGATGACAGATTAAAATAACAGCCAACCAGAAATGATCCTTGTCACCAATGCTGGTTTGCCTTTTGACACACTAAACACAGGAGTGGACAGGAAGCTGGGCCCCTACCTTGCTTTTAGCAGTCATCTTGCGCAGGAAGCTCAGTGTTCGCTCCAGACGATTTCCTGACGCGTCCTCTTTGTTTTCGTGCCCCTCAGACTTTATTTGCCCTCTATCTATGTCCCAGCCTGGAGCAGCAAACTCACTGTCTATACTGTATCAGAAAGAAAAAGTGAATTAAAAGTATGGATTTTTAAAATTGAATATGTTAGGCTACTTATGATTAAAACAAGCCAGAATCGAGACACACCTGTGAGATGATCCTCCAATCTGGTGGTACGAAACACTCTCTAGATCACACCGAACAAGATAAGAAAAATGTTCTCATTGATTTGAGGAAATAGAACTTGGATTGCACATGACGTAATGCTCTCTTCTTAATATCAGTTTCAGTTTCAGAGTAAGGTAAAACTGTCCCAAATAAAGAGTCAAAAACATAGTGGACATAAAATTATTTAACACTTATTTTAGGCGGAAAACTGTATAATAAAAACAACATTAAAAACACAAAAAAGTGGGGGGAGAACCACATAGGAAATATAAATGACTGGTTTCATTTGAATTAATTTGCGAACAAGCTGGAAACCCCAAACACACTCAACTGACCGTGGCAGTAGGAGCGTGGGCGAGGGGCGGAGCTTCTAGGCATCTGCTGCATCATACACAGGCTGGGGGCGGAGACACTGCAGCCATGCATCTGATTGGACTGCTCCTGAGGGAGAGATTTACAAAGCAGTTATCTAATTAAAAGTAAATGATTTCATACACACTACTGTTCAAAAGTTTGGGGTCAGTATGTTTTTTTTATGTTTTTAAAAGTAGTACAGAAATACAGTTAAAACCAGCGATATTATGAAATATTAAAATTTTACTTTTCTATTTTAATATGTTTTAATAATTATAATTAATAATAATTAGTCATTTATTTTTTTGTGATGGCAAAGCTGAATTTTCAGCATCATTACTCCAGTCTTCTGTGTCACATGATCCTTCAGAAATCATTCTAATATGCTGATTTGGTGTTCAATAATCATTTCTTATTATTATCAATGTTAAAATATGCTTAATATTTTTGTATAATAGTTTTAATATAATATTTTTGCTTGATAGTTTTAAAACGATGATACTTTTTTTTCTGGCCGTGTAAACCATAAATTTGAAATTTATTTGAAAAGACTTTTATATTGCTACAAAACGATGTAAAAAAAACCCACTTGTGATCAATTTATTGCATCATTTTAGAATAGAAGTATTTATTTCTAAATAAATAAATAAGCAAGCAAGCAAGCAAGAAAGTAATGGTAATCGTACCGACCTCAAACTTTTGAACAGCAGTGCATGTTCAGTATTATGTGGTTCACATGAGTGGAGTTATTTAGCTGAACATACAATGCATTTTACATTTCCATTGAATAAGGTACAAAAATAGATGCTGAAACTCTTAATTTTGTTGTTTTCTGTCCACTTTTCTAATATATGATCAGTGAACTAACTTGCTGCGCCATCTTGATTTTAGAAGGTGGCTACTAACTGTAAGTATACAATACATTGTAATGCTCTGTGTGCGTGTTCTAACCTCCAGCACTGATCGATGATGTTCCTGATGCTCTGCTCCAACTTCCTCCTCAGTAAGTGACGTCAAGGAGGCTTGAGTGACAGACCTGCGGGCTTCACGAGCTCTTTTTGACCTCAATGCACTGTTTAGCACTAAGGACATTTCATCGGGGTCCAGATCTTCAAGACTTACACTAAAAAAAGAGAGAGAATGAACACTAAATTCACATACATTGTTATTGCATGATATGATACAACAAGGTAAGTAATTGAAGGTCAGACTTGTTTTTGTCCTGTTGTCTGATGACTATCATTACAAAGTACTACATATTATAAGTTCCACAGGACATCTGTAATAACATAAACAAACCTACACATATGTAAACACACATATATACAAACTCACAACATTCTAGATTTAAAAACCTCAATCTCACTCTTTCCTCTTCCTTTGGATGATTTTAAGTCGACATCTTTAACGCTAACCTGAAAATAACACAAGCTGCAGTGTAATATTAGATCCTTACTGGAGAGACCTATGTATTTCTGTGTGTGTTGTTATCTATGCGAGTGTGTGTGTCTCTCTGTCTCCTCACTGAGTACATTGGCACTGGCTGGTGGTGATCTCACAATAATAGTCCACAGAGTGACACAGTAGAGGCCCTATATCAGTACAGCCATGGATGAATGTGTGTGAAAGAGAGAAAGAGTAATACAGCACAACATGGAATAAGAATAAAAGCAAATACCAGGAAGCCTATATACGTGCATATATGTATTTTGTTTTCAATTAAACTGGTCCAATAGTTCATTTATATATAGTGCAAATCTGATGCAACTAGTGCATCCTAAAAAACTACTGCAAAAAATAAATAAATAAAAATAAATAAATAAATAAAACAAAAACTCAAATAAAATGGTAAAAAAACCTTATGGGTAATAAAAATAATATAAAACAAAATATGTTGTAAAAATCATATTCTACAGGATTAACCATTAATTTCAGTAAGTATAAGCACATAATTTAGGTTGTGTGGGTTTGCTGACAAAAACATATAAACGTTATGTTACACGATTTTATGCTCTTTTACAAAGTCTTGATTTTATTTTGGGGGTGTACTAGAACATGCTCTCATGCTTGGTGGTTCGAAAATCGCATTATTTTTCATATAATTTACATGATTACAATACCTTCCTCCCCAGCCTGGCACAAACGGCTCGATTAGTTTCCGGGTTTGATGAAGGCCCGCCTTCCGAAAAACAAAATGTGTTGTGATTGGCTAGCTGTCCCAGTGCGTTGTGATTGGCGAACAGCTTAGACGGCGTTTCAGTACTGCCCCAGCCCTTGCCAAAACAGCAAGGTCATCAATATTGCCATATCAATTCAGACCACGAGAATATTGAACAAGAGGATCACACAGAACCTTTGCATGCACGGATATTGCAAGACATACTAAAGTGGAAACGTTATTGTTGTTTGTTTTTTTTTTTGTTATTGGTTTTTTTTTTGGCTAAATCACGTTTTAGAGAGGATGTCAACAATAGCTTAAAAATAACTGCATTTACTAAGTACAGATAAGTGCAACGGTAATATGTATTATGTTTATTGTTCTTTAATTCTAACATTATAACATAAATTGCAGTGAAACTGTTATACAGTTGAATTTATTTATACCATAGTCCCACAGAGTTACACTATTTGTGGCGGCATATATATGCAAATTCATTCTCTGCCAACAGGAGGTGCTGTTGTAGCGGGAGAGAGCGAGGTTTCCCCGGTAACGCTGTACACAAAGCAGAGCTCAGCTCACAAACGCTGCTTTATCAGACATTACATGCAAGATGAAATGAAAATGACATCCAAAATTTTCTGAAGACAGTCGGTTTCCTTCAGAAATATAGTGATATAAAAACACCCGCACTGGGTTTCGATTTTGAAACGTGTAGTGCTCAACCAAGCGTTCTCCCCACCCGCCAACCATTCGAATTTCCGGAGGCGAGATTTATTTTAATGGTATTCTAATTGGCCACTTTGTGATGTCACAAATACAGGAAAACAACTTTGTAGTCCAAACGAACCATTCGTTGTAGTTCTTGAAAATGGATTTTTTAAAAACGAAATATCTCCCTTTGGAGTGGACTTTGAGATTTGTAACTTTGTAGATCGTTTTATGCCCATACACACTAAACACTGACTAAAATTCAAAAAGTGAAAAAGCATAATAGGACCCCTTTAAAAATTTGGGGTCACAAAGATTTTGTTTTTGAAGAAATTAATGCTTCAACTCAACAAGGATGCACTGAACTGTACAACAAATTGTTTTGTACAAAAAAGACATTTATAATTTTACAAAAGATTTGTATCTCAAATAAATGCTGTTCTTTGTATTCATTAAAGAATCCTAAAAATGCATCATGTTTTCCACAAAAATTGTCATTTTTGAGTGAAAAAAAAATGTTTTCAAAATTGATAATGTAAAAGGTTACTTGAGCACCAAATCAGCATATTAGAATGATTTCTGAAGGATCATGCGACACTGAAGACTGGAGTAATGATGCTGAAAGTTCAGCTTTGCCTTCATGGGAAAAAATAATTTACTTTAAAATATATTAAACTAGAAAAGAGTTAATAAAATATGGTACATTTTAATAATAAAATTATTATTAAAATGTAATAAATTACCATTTTAAATGATAAAATATATATTTGAAATTACACAAATTATATAATGTTTAGCCATCATGATAATACATGTCAGTATAGATAAAGCCAAATTAGCCACAATTTCCAGTTTTTTATTTATTTATTTTTTTAATTAAGGTAGAGCACACTTAGACCATTCTGAAGTGCTAAAGTGTCACAGAGTTAAATGTGTTTTTTACCTGCGTGTGTCATTGGGTGGATATCCCTGTGCCACGGCTCCAGGTTCCCAGCTGTGTCTCCTCCAGGGGTCAAGCTGAGTCAGGTGACGAGTGGCAGGGGAGCGTAAGGTCACGACCGGCGGAGAGCAGTGAGGAGGTGAGAATGAGGAACATACAGGACGAGGAGAGGGAGGAGGAGTGCTCGACATCTGGGTGTAATGAGTGAGAGAACGAACAAATAATGCAAAATTATTGGCACACATATGGTACACATATGCGCAAATTCATACCGTGTCCATAAGGTCAGGCAGCTCCTCAGGGCCCATACTCTGATTATAGCTTCACTACTCCCCCTAGAGATCAAAATAAGACATTACTATTCCTGAAAAAATGCACTTGGGTAAACAGCTCAATAAAATAAAAACATAACAGAAGAAGTCATATCCAATACACCGGTTACATATCCAAACCACCACTAAACCATGACTAAAGTTAAAATTATTTGTAGAGTGCTTTTCACAATACACATTATTTCAAAGCAGCTTTACGTGAAATCATGATGTTAATGTTTATAATGTCATAAGGGATAACTCACCCAAAAACGAAAATTCTGTCATAATTTACTCACCCTCACATCGTTACAAACCTGTTAAGTTCCTTTCTTCTGCTGAAAACAAAAGAAGATATTTTGAAGAATGTGGGTAACCAAACAGTTGACGGCAGCTATTGAAAAAAAAATACTATTGACGTTATTGGCTGTTTTGTTACCCACATTCTTCAAAAAGTTCAAAAAACTAATTTTTGGGTGAACTATTCCTTTAATGTCTTATAGTCGCATTTAGCAGTTTAGAGCTGGGCGATAATATAGTTTACATTTTGCAACAATAAGACAATAACAATAAGCAATCAGGCAATCAGGCAGTTGAGGTTTGCTATACAGTATATATCGCTTCACGCAAGTATACTGTAAGTATGTGTATGAAGTTGGATAAACTATCCAATTTTATACACACATCATAAGTGCCCACAGAATGGTGCTGTATCTAAAAATACAGGCTCTGGTTGGTTGATTATGCCATTTGATAGTATTTTTTTACTTCTAAAAATATGTATATTGCTCAATTATTTTAATGTCTGCTTTTTTGTTTGTAGTTTTTAGTATACTTAACATTTTCAAAACTGTAGCTTCACTACTTAAAATTTGGAATAACTTTTCAGTTTCAAAGTAGCTTCCTCAACACTGATATAAACCACCTGTGATCTACGTCTTTGCAGATCTAGACACATATGCTTTATTTAGGGTTTAACTGAAGAATTGGTTAATTAGCACTCAGATTTGTCAAGACTAGAATCTTATATCTGCTAACTATCTTATTATTGTTTGTATTTGTTTGCATTGTTTTTAATTGATCCTATTGTTTTCAACAGACTACTGTATGATTTGTATTGTGTAATTCTTAAATGTTCTAGTATGTATTTTTAATTAAATTTTCTTTAGGGTGACTTGTAACATCTTGTTCAGGGACTACGGATGAAAAATAGCCTTTGGCTAATTCTGGTACATTTACAGGAATGTTTTATTAATGTACAATGTCCCTGTCAACTAAATAAATAAATAAAATAAAAATAAATAAAAAATGTACGGTAAATGCGAGTAGTGCATCAGTGCTTGCACAATGCTATGAATGGTTACCAGGGCATTATATGGTTGCTAAGGTTTGCTGATTAGTTTTTACCACATTGTTATCTGGTTTCTAAGGTGTGCTGGATGCTAGGTGGCTGCTTTCAAGCAAAAAGTCAAAAGAGCCCACCCTTAAGTTTCTAGATATGACTCAGGTCTCTCCTACAGTGTAATTCTATGCAGTTTTATCTGGTGTGCTTATCATCTGCCAGATGAAAATCTTCTGTTAAAAAATCTTAAATCTGTTCTTGCCTTAAGGTGCTTATTTAACCTGATGTGACCCTTTAAAATGATTATTATTTTTGTAACCTAACATAGTCAGGTTATTCAATCATATAAAATATTTTTGGCTTTCATAAAACCAGTTAATTAGATGTTACCAGTATTTCTGGCATATGTAACACTTTTTTTGCAGTGTAAATAAGCATGCTATCTGATATCATATCACAGTTCAGTTTACAACTGCAATAAATGTTCAGCACATGACAAAATTCATCCCATCATAAAAGCTAGGCCATTTCATAATTCATAAATGTGTCGCAACCTCACAGTGTTTAAATTCCAATTACTGGGAGTTTATGGAAAGTTAGTGATGGGCTGGGAACAGCTTTGGTGAATGTTTTCACTCCAAGAGTGTTTATCTCTCATTTTACCTCCCTCTTGCTTTCTTCCCCTCCATCTCTATGGTTATCGCTTATTACATAACACTGTTTTGAAATCGTCTGGAGTGGTCCCTCTTCCATCCTTTTCTTTATTCCTATTTTACTAGGAAACCATTGCGAAGCACACATATAAAACCATTTCCTCTCCAGTAAAATGGCTTCTATCTCTCTCTAGTATTCCTGTTTGCAGCAAACATTAAAAGTGAGTAATGCTCTGCAAATAATTTGTCCATGAACGTACACGTCGCAAAGACACAGTCTGCCAACAGGCTGAGATAAGGCTGTTACTACCCGTTCCACACCTTTGTGTGCAAGCATGTACAATGAGAGAAAAAGAACAGACTGTAGAAAAGACAGACTGTAGTGATCGAAGAGGTCAAAGTTCATCATTTTGTTTCCTAGTAACAAAACTGTTATTGCAAAGTATATAATGCTTACAAAAAATGCATCTTTGTGCTTAAATACCGTACGTTTCTACTGTCTTAAGATAATTTTTTGAAGACATTCTGTCGTTTATTCAAACTCATGTTGCTCTAAACCATGGAAAACAAAGAACTGTATGTGCCAAACTTCAAAACGGAAACAAAAGCACCATAAAAGGATCTTAAAAGTGGTCCATACAACTTGTGGACTTCATTAAAGTTATAATTCACTGACAATTGTCTTCTCAAGTGGGCAGTTCCACTGAAACTGGAACACTGAGTCAATAAGTTCAACTCAAGAACCAAATCAATTCGATTCATGAACGAATCATTCGTATTTTGTGAAATAGATCAACTGATTCATTGAATAAACTTGTGATCTGATTCAAAAGATCTGATTCAAGAAAACAGAAGAAAATGTTAGTGGAAAATCTGGTTTATCCAGGATGCCTAATGTTTTTTTTTTTTCCCTGCTGAACTTGAGTCACAAATATGCAAGGACAAAATCACTAAATAATTACATTTGTCATAGGAACAAATACATATTTTTTTTACTAAAAATAATGAAAAATACAGTTTTGATATTTTGGCTGCTAAATTTTCACCTTTGGCAGGTGTGGCATTACTTTTAAAATTCCACAAGATCATCACAAGATTACTGATAATACCATAATCACATTATGTCACCATGAAGGCAGTCAGCGCTTTTTTCCTCCAGACACACGAGAACAGCAACTTTCTGTTTCTTATACACCATCCGACCCCTCCTTCTTAGTCTTTCACTCCTCCACCGCTCCTGGGCCTCTTTTCCAGTCCTCTCACTGATACATTTACTCTCTAATGTACATTCGCCTAATTTGATCAAAAAACTATTTTTGTTTAAAATAAACGCTGTTCTTCTTTTTCCATTTTATATAAATGCTATTTTTATTGTTATTTTTCAGTATCCTGAACAAAATTATCAGTTTCCTCAAAAGTATTAAGCAGCACAACTGTTTTCACCACTATAAAAAATGTTTCTTATAAATATTAAAATGATTTTTGAAGGATCATATGACACTGAAGACTGGAATAATGACTGCTGAAAATCCAGCTTTGCCATCATAGAAATAAATTACTTAAAGTAACTTTCTTATCATTTGTTTCATATAAAATTAAATACAAATGTATTGAATAATATTTACTACAATTTTGATTGAATGCAACCTTTTATGAGAGACCTTTTAAAAATATATATATTTTTAAATTTACCATCTCTGACCCCAAACTTCTGAATAAGTGTGTATAATATGTCTCAAGACACTTTTATTTATATTTAGATGGTTTCAAAGCAGTTTTACAGTATTATAATATTTTCATTTTAGGTTACATAACTTCATTATTTTTTATTTATTTAAATAATAATAATAATAATAATAATAACAATAATAATAATTATTATTATTATTATTATTATTATTATTAATAATATTAATATTAGAAGAAGAAGAAGAAGAAGAAGAAGAAGAAGAAGAATATGCATTATTTCATTCATTTTATTACTATTGTTGACAAATGACCTTAAGGTCAAAAGTAAGAAACCTACATGCAAAGTAAAACCAGCATCTAGTAAAACAAATTGTTCATTGCTCTCAAAGAATCACGCAACATTTTGTTGTGATGGCTGAAAGGCAACAACTTTCTTTCCAAGCTTTCTTTTAAATGTCCAGCAATTTTCTTACAGCCTATGTTTTGATATTCCCCTCCCTTCTTTCATAATCCACTGATCTCATGTTCATACTGGGTCCCTCTCCCAAAGAGCAAACATGCCGGACAATAGGAGAAAGTACAGTGTACAATGAGTCAGGGTGAACTACAGGTTGGCAGCTGCGTGTGAGTATATATACATACGCATGTGTTTGTGTGTGTGGAATCAGTGGTGATTGCAGGTGCATCATTGGCACACTGCATTCAGCTCCTGACTCACCCGAAAGTTGTCACCATTAGCAACTGAATTAGCATCTAAAACCGAGGCAAATGCACTTCTGACATTTCAAAGGAGCCTCTGAATTGTACTGCAGAAATCAAAGCTGATGACTACACATCACAACAGAATCAAAGTGACACGCACACTCACTCAGACACTCTTTAGCAGTCTGCAGAACTCATTTTGTGATCCTGGCCATCAAAGAAGCCAATGCATCTTACATTTGAAGTGACAGTTAACCAGGAAAATTAAAATTGTAATTATGTACTCACTCTCATGTTGTTTCAAACCTGAATGACTTTCTTTCCACTGAAACAAAGATGTTTTTAAGAATTTTCACACTACTCTATTTTAAAGGGATAGTCCACCCAAAAATGAAAATTCCAACCCTCATGTCATTCCAAACCCGTATGACTTACTTTCTTCCGTGGAACACAAAAGATATGCTGAAGAATGTTGGTAACCAAGCAGTTTCGGGTTTCGATTAGTTTTGTCTATGAAAGTCAATGGGATCTGAAGCTGTTTGGTCACCCAAATTCTTCAAAATATCTTCTTCCCCGGGCGCCGCAGCATTGGCTGCCCACTGCTCCAGGTGTATGTTCACTACTGTGTGTGCACTTGGATGGGTTAAATGCAGAGCACAAATTCCGAGTATGGGTCACCATACTTGGCCACACACCACTTCCCTTCCCTTTCCCTTCCCTTTCTTTTTTGTTCCAGAGAAGAAAGAAAGTCATACAATTTTGGAAAGACATGAGGTTGAGTAAATAACAGAATTTTCGGGTGAATTTTAGGGTGGACTATCATTTTAAATACACACTTTATCTTTAATATAAACAATAGGGGCAAAATAGTTTAGAAGAACCTTGTTTCCTTCATTTTCCTTTTGCCCTCTCACTTCCAAGATGTCTACCCCCCTCACCACCTTGTGTGCTGTCAGTCACCAAGTGACTATAAACATGCCCTCCACCCCCAACTCTATTTATCCCCTCTTCCTTTTCTTATTCGCTGTGAAGAAGGCCGCATGTATTCTCAGAGGGGGGTTCTGACTAATACAGAACTCTTTAGCATGCTGAAGATCTCTTACTAATGACTAGATCTCTGTTTGCTGAGGTTAAGAGGTTTCCTGTTACGGCAGACTTTGATCAACTCAAGATTAACTGACAAAAAGTACTTCAAGTTCTCAAATATATACAGTAGATCATATTCAAATAACCTGAAGAATCATTGTAAAGTCATTAGACCAAGAAACACTAAAAGGTCAAAAGATCAAAAGCACTGACACTTGAATGCAGGGAATGACCTCGCTTCAAAAGGTTCTTCATAAGAAATCAATGAATTTGCAATCAGATCAGCTGTCCCTGAGAATCTCAAGTCTGATCTTTAGGTCAGCAAAATGAAATGGAACTGATTTAAAGTTAGAGAGTTCCAAGAAAGCATTCCCATCTTATTTGCAGCATGAAATAATGTGCGATTCCTTGTTTACGACACATTGATTTATATGGTACTTCCCCCCACGTAATGACGCAGTTAACAACAACAACTGTCCTGTTAACACACTTGAGACTCAGGCCACACACATTCACTGGGTTCGCTGACCTCTGTTTAATGTTTTCAGATTTTCTTATTGCCATATATGCCATTTCATTGCCATTTATAGGTCAGTAGCAGTATTTTTATTTATTTATTAAAATAATAATAAACTGTAAAAATAAATAATTTTAATAAATAAAAATGTTTAAATTATTACAACAGAAATAATATTTATCTAAAAATAATTTGGTATTTTTATAGTCTCACTTAAGATGCCTATGTATTATTTAATGCCATCTATAAATAGACCCATGTTTTTCTCTTTTATATTATACATTCATCTGTCACTTTCCCCATCTCCATACGAAATGATCCTGATCCTGCTTAGTATGATCTTTTCTGTGTCAGTTTCACCCCAACCTCTGCTTTCCCTGGTTCAATCCTCTTTGCTCATTCTCTCTCCATGAAGTCATGTTTTTAAACAGAACTCCATAGGTAAGAAAACCAGCAGGCCCTCACAAAGGTCTCAGGTAGCACAGGGGCCCCTGGAGATTACAGATATAGGGCCCGACACAAAGAGCTTTCTCTCGCACACTCAATTACACATTCTCAACATCCAAATAGCATTTCCTGCTCCTAATCCTTTTCTTTACTCTTAACTGCTGTCATTGTTTACAGAATGAATACGGAACCGGTAACGCGCGCACACACAATTAAGTATTTAACAACGTTAGGGATGATTAAACATTTTAACATTTTGATTTTTTTTTTAATGATTCTTTAAAAAAAAAAAAAAAAACACTAAAATACAGGAAATCGTACATTGTCGTGTCCGTTTATTGATTTTACAAAGTCGTTGAACAACTATGGCACTTGTTAAAAGACTTAACCGGTGTTACTCTCTAAAAATAACATCTTTCTTTTTCTTTTCATATCTCAGACAATCTCAATGTGTGTTCCCACTTAATAAAAACAGTTAGTGATTACTTTAGTAACTTACCTATCCGCTGTGATGTTCTGTTTATATTCTATCCTAACGTCTTTCTGTCAATTTCATCCAGACAGACGCTCCTCGAGGTTTACTTTCTCTTCAAAAACCTTAAAAATCCCCTTGGTGTGTTCATCTCATCCGAGCGGCGCAGACCAGCTGTTTTCCGAGCCGTTTTCACTCATGACATTACCGGACAAACTCCAGTAAAGTACATCATCATGCGCTCGTTCACCGGGAATTACTGCGCTCGCGCGGCCTCTGACCAGTGCTGTCGCCACGCCCACTTCCGTGACGACACCACAGGCCCAGGTGTGCTGCTGTGGGACTGCATTTATGGCTGTATAATTTAGACAGTGAAGGACAGTTAGCTCTTGCCAGTGGAATTAATAAAGACTATCTAGGCCTAATAATTGGTCAGTAATGGAGCTTATGTCACACTGTTTGACCAATGAATGTTTTTGACTTTTCCAAACAATTGTGAAGAGCTAAGTTTGTTGTTATTGTTGTGGGTGTTATTTTGACAGTTTATTAATTGATTTTCCTGCCCTTGAAATCACACTTTTGAAATTCCCTGATATTTCTAGACTTTCCATGATGATTGGAAACCCAATATGGAAACACAAAAATGATCAGATCAGACATATTAAAGGACAAACTGCTTTTAATTTACACCAAGCAGTATCAAACAAACCAAGGACACACATTAAAACTAACAAACTGTATAGGAAAAACCGCATGCATAAAATTGCTTAATTTTTCATAACTAAGACAATAGTATCAAATTATATATTAAAAAAAAACAAACACACACCAAATCATTGTTCACAAATACACAGAAGCAAATGAGACACACAAATACTGCATAAGAAAACTTGATACAGAGACAGAGGAAATCTCACTCACTATTCTGACATGCTGCATTAAAAACATAAATAACCATAAAAAAACAAAACAAAATAACTGGTACTGATACAAACAGTGGTCTGTTGACATATTTGATACATTAAATTGTGATGTTACATAATATTACAGGAATTACAACCCTTAGGTAAATGTTACATAACAGAAGACACAGTAACATTCTAGCAAGTCTGGTATAGTATACAAAACATATCATCATGACAACAATATATAATATTAATTTGTGCGATATTCACATTACAAGTTCTATAGGCAAGAGTGTAAGAGGGTAAAATGTTGTAATGTCTGGTTAATGGAAGACTTCTCAAACTAAACAGTGATTTTAAATCTACAAGGAGGACCAGTATCCTTTGAAAAAAAAAAACTAGTTTAACAGTTTCTTGAGACTGTGACAGTAAAGGCAGCAATTAGTGTCTAGAATAATTCAAGCAGCATTTCATAAAGCTCAACACTGCATGACACCATTCAAGTACATTTAAAGTAGCTCTTCACATGAAATCTCAGTTGATTAAACTTGAGGAAAGTCAATAAGTTGTAAAACTGGTAACTGCTTTACATGTCAAACATGATTTATGACAGCCGTACATATCCCTCATAAACGAATACCATCGCTGCTCAGAGATGACCGTACTGAAGATGCCTACTAGATATTAAACACACACTCATGTAATATTTCAACTACTACTCAGCGATGCAGAGAAAAAGGCAACTGGTTGAATCTCACTATGGTATCAATGAAGGGAATAAGGTTTGGCCTCTGGTAGTCTAATTCAGGACAGAACATGTATTGGTCTAGATCATGTTTTTGAAAAAATATATTTTAAGGCACTCAGCCCAAAAGTCCTCCCTTATAATTTGGTTTGCTTGTTCTTGAATTACATTAAACTATGACCCCGTTTACACCTAGTTTTAAGATCCGTCTTGGCTGATTCAATCACATTGTCAGTACTAAATGAGGTTCAAAATGTTTCATGATCGGTTCACTCAAACCACATTCAGAGGTAGTCAGAAATGCACGTGACCGTGTTGCATTTGTAGTGTAAATGTAAAAAAGACTGCCTACTCAGTGTATTTCTAAATAATCTTTTTTAAAAAGCATTTTTTGTGCTTTTTAACATTGTTTATTTTAAATTGGAACATTTTTAACTGACAAAGTGATGTATATTGTCAAGAGACCTTCCTTTGAACTCCTATTACAAGATGCTAAAATGTATGAGCTAGATGTTAGTACCAGGTATAAATGGGGCATTAATATATTAGCACAAAATATTTAAACACTACCGTTCAAAAAGTTTGGGGTTGGTAAAATGTTTTAATCTCTCTGATCATTCAGCATGCATTACTCCTTCAGAAATCATTCTAATATGCTGATTTGTTGCTCATTAAACATCAATATTAAAAGCAGTTGTGTACTATTTGTGTAGAAAGAACAGCATTTATTTTTTTTGTAACAATATAAATGTCTTTACTGTCACTTTTGATCAATCTAATGCATCCTTGCTGAATGAAAGTAATTTCTTTAAAAGAAAAAACCTGCCCGAACTGTTGAACAGTAGTGTATATAGCATATATATCACACTGAAATACTTCTGAAAATAAAAAAACATATTAGTTTAAAAACTTAATGATGTAGGAACATCCTTCAAGACACATAACCCTCCAGTCAACAGCACTTCAGGTAGAAGCATCACACTCATTCTATCAGAGGTAGAACTCTATGAACACGCTTGCTTATTAGCATAGAAAACCACAATGATCTCATGGCCCCATCCTTCTTTCAGATGTCGTCATCCACTGTAACTGGATTTGCAGCTGGTGGTTGGGCAATGGCATGCACTGAGGTTCAAGACCTTTGGATGGGGAAAGGAATCCTGTGGATTGCGGCATGTGTCTCTCCCTGTTGGCAGTACAATGTACTGCAAGCTGAATGAGCGCTGCCGCCTTGTTACAGGGAGATTCTTGTGAGATTTATGAACTGCTACTAAGACGTCTGCGTAAGAGAGAGGCAGGTTTTGTGCCAGTGTCCTCCTGATCGCTCTCACAGTCTCTCTGATTGGAAAAAATCAGGAAAGGTAAAGAAGCATTGCATTATATATAACAATTAAGCACATTTACCCTGTACTTCTCATTACAGTAATGAGAAAGAATCTTTGCAACAGTTAACAAGCTTGTAAAATTGTATTTTTTTACCAGTTCTTGTTGCTCTGGACCACGGGCCTTACACAGTAACTGCAGTCGACTAAACCGATTACAAGCCGAAACCATGTTAAAGGACATCTGTGTGGTGAGAAAAACAACTAGTTAGTAGTTAATAAATATTACAGCCTATTTGTACAAAATATTTGTCACAATCCAGACAGAAAAAGAGCAACAAAAGGGCACCATGACAGAGTAACACAATGACTCAGTGTTTCTACTGAACAGCAGGTGTCTCTATTTACTCATAGGTCTCTTAGTTTAGCGACGTGAGTCATTTGAGTCAGCTAAGGTAGCGTTAGCAACTGGCTCAGACACTTAAAGGAACAGTTTAGTCATTTTTGTTGCTTTTTTTAGAGCCCCGTGTCACTAACAAGTTAGAAAAATGTGTCACAATTTTTGTAAAGGAATTTGGGTGAACTATCCCTTTAAGAGACATGCTACCACTGACATCACAGCGAATAAAAAGACTATGTATCATCACATTACATAAAAACAGCTGCCGATTAAATGTAAAAAGGCACTGAATACAGTAATGAAAGGCTGATATGACAAATAAAAGCAAAACTAGATGTTCATTAATACTACAAGAAGGACAGAGAATAACTGAGGGAGACAAAAAGACTTGAAAGACAAAGCATGCAGTGAGACACACAGTTACGACAGTCTACACACTCCAGCCAATAGCGAGTTTCTCTGACCATGTTTAAAAAAACCACAGCAATGACACGAATACCAACCTTCCATTTCCTCCTCGCGTTGAACTTCTTAAAGTTCTTCATGTTGATGGAGGAGCGGTTCCTCTTGGCTATTTGAGTTCTATTGAGAGGCTAAAAGAGAAATGGATGCGGAAAACAGTTACTGAAATGATCAAGGTAAAATGAATAATTACATCAGAAAATGTAATATGAGGAAATAGGTGAGTTTACGCATCTCACCTTAATCCAGGGGTGAACGAGACACTCTTCTGCTGTCAATCTTTCACTAAATGCAAATGCACAAAACAGAATAAAAATATTTAACCCTTATAAATTATTCATTAGGCAAAAGTTAGATTAGACAGTTAAAGAGTAAATCAAAATAGCAGCTTGAATCTGAAATACAGTTTATATTATTCCCTCAAAGCAGAGCAACCGGATAATCTTTCAACCTTTGATAAAAATATATTTTAAAAAGTGTATTATTGCATTAAAATGTATAAACAAACAAAATAATAAATATTCTCCAGAATAAAAAAAGCATCTTTCCTCTACTCAAAACCAGTTTATAATCTCAATTATTCTTGTTACCTCTGGTCTTTAACTAGTAGTTTCTGGATGAAGTCTTTGGCCATGTTGCTGGTTTGGCTGAAGTAGTGAGGCTCAAACTCATAGTTCATTGCCACGATGTTCCTCAGCGTCTCTTCGTCTGTCTCGCCTTGGAAAGGTGACAGGCCGCTCAAACTGATGGCATAAATACACATAAATAAGTAAATAAGTAAATAAATGTCTTTACTTTCATAGTTTCCATAAAAACACAATAGTTTCTATAGGTGTTTTTCCTGTAATATCTCTTCACAGTAATCTGGGATACTAAAAAATACTGTATGTTACATTTAAAAAAAATATGCACACCACTATTAAGATCAACTGCTTTATCCCTGCGTAAAGATAAAGGCTACTACTTGTCAGACTGTTGGTTATCTACTCAATATCTGGTGTACTTCATTTCTGACATGACTGATCTCATCCCACAGGACCTGACCTATAAACTTGAAAAAGCACATTGCTTGTCAAACGGGGAGGCTTTATTTCAGAGGTAATTTATGTCCCAGTTAAAATCTGAATATTTGGAGCAGCACTTTGGTTTGCAGACTGACTCTTAAAGGATATGTTATCATATGATTAACAATGGAAGATTACTTACAGAATGTAGGTAATGACACCAATGCTCCTGAAAAAGCATCACAAGAAAATGATTAATCATCACTAACTGAATCTTAAAACTGGTGTATAGAATTCTAAACTATTTAACATTCACCAAAAAAAAAAAAAAAAAAAAAAAAAAAAATATATATATATATATATATATATATATATATATTTTTTTTTTTTTTTTATCTATTTATTAAATTTAATATATAATTCCAAAATATAATTCCTCAGGTTTACATTTTGATATAAAAATTCACATTTGTTTATTTAAATATATTATTTTTATCCAAAATGACTCACTTAAATTTTCACATTTTATCAGTGTTCTTTGGAAATCGAACCCATGACCTTGGCTTTGTTTGTGCCATGCTGTACCAGCTGGGCTTCAGGAACGAATGAGATGTAAACCGAACACGTGTTATGCTAACATTATGCTAACCAGACATGAGTTGCTGTCTTTGGCACAGCAGATGATAGCTACTGCGTTTTGTCAAAAGCCAAAATAGTTTGCCTTCTGACAATGTCTCGCACTTGACATCCATATTCAGCTGCATATTATGAAGTACAAATACATATACATGCTGAGACAGATGCACACACTTTAATTAGCACCAGGGGATGTCAGAAGAAGACGAATCAAGTCTGAACATGCCTGTAAACTCCCTTGTGCACTCTAACACTATATTTCCATGTATGTATGCGTTTGTGTTGCTAATTTAACTTGGTAAGACTTACCACATATCTGCTGCTGTACTGAGAGGCTCGTAGTTGATAATCTCAGGGGCTGAAACAGATGGAGAGAAACAAAGGCTTAAGTCAAGTAAAAATAAAAATCTCCAACTCTTCTGTTGGCTCTCATAAATTCTTCAGCATTTTTTCAGTTGCAACAGCACGCTGAACTCATTTTATTGTATTAATCAAATGTTTCAGAAAGCTTTGGCTGGACAGAAGCAGACATATTTGAGAAGTCAAAATTACACCATTAAGTGCATTCTTTGAGACCAGCAGCACATGTTCACGTCCTCACATGAACCACAGTAGATTGTGCTCTGTTCCTCACTGGGTTTCATACAAACAAAGCTACACTTTAATTTGATAGAAACCCAGCAGGATTTTTTTGTTGGTTTAAAGTAGCTGTCTAGCAAACAAACTAGGCATGAAGTCATCTCCTGTTAATCTCTAGTCATTTTTTGACTGAAAACCACACAAAGAAAAAGTTTAACCAAAAAAGTTTTTGAACATAAAATGGTTGGAAGAATATGAACAATATGAAGGTGAGTAAATTGTATTTTTTTGGGTTAACTATCTCTTTAAAGTGGACAAACCTGTTTGTCTATCAAATGAAAATGTGTCTTAAATGAGAAAGTGGTGGTGATAGTTTAATTATTGAGGATTTCAGCAGCTAAAACAGCCAAAAGTAGGGCTGACTCAGGAGCCAGAGACTTACTGAGATCACAATTCAGCCAATCACCATATGAGCTTAGAAAAACACTTAAGCTCTGTTTGTTCACAAAGGACGTCCTTATGATAAGTAAAGTTCTAGTCACTTTAAACAAGAGGGTCTGCTTAATATCAAGTAGCATACTTCTGCCTAGTCTCATGTAGAAATAATACTTGGTTTGTCCAATACCAATATTCATAGTTTTCTATGTACATTTACATTTATTCAGCAGGGGACAACAATATTTACCGGAAATAAAATGTAGTTTATATCTCACAACAACTATTACTTCATATTAATATTATTATCATCATTTACTATTATATTATTAAACTATTTACTACATTTATTTATTTGTATTTATCTTATACATTATAATTTATTATTTAATATTCATATTATGCATATTTAAATGTATATATAGACTATGTACATCTCACAACAACTAGTTATTGTTATTTTAACTACATTTATTTATTTTATTTATTTCATATATTAGTTATAGTTTAGAATTTAATATTTATATTATGTATATTTCTATTGTTCAAATGATTTGACTATTTATTTTGCATTAAATATTATCCCTATTGATATTGGTTTTAAAAAATAATATTGGTCTCTAGTCTAGTGAAGTACACAGTTTCACACAAACAAAATATTTGTGCATCTGCATTCTGTCAAGGTCAGTATTTTAAAGCGCACTGATAAGTGTAGCAGGCCAAACAGATAGTGTGTGTGTGTCACATTTCACTATGTTTCCTTTAGGTTAAAGGAATTGATGAGCTGTTAAATGACTCAAGGACATTTCTGCAGTACATCAGCAGTGACATTACATGTGTGATCTCACAATAGTTATTTCTGTTCCTGTCCACTCAATTTTCAGCTGAACTTACACAGCTCTGCCATTTCATCTGAAGTTAGTCTCCATGGAGACAGCTAGAAATAAAAATTGTGCATATTGCTAAAGGCAGAAACATAACGCATGCAGAGACAGAAGCAGGTGTAGAGTCAAACACACCCTCGAGCAGACTCAACATGCGCACACACACTTTACAAAACATACTGTACACAGGTATGTAAATGCAGGCAATATTATTATCAGTCAGTAAATATAAAGCACACACTCAACTGTTGACACATATATTGTTAGCTGCTTAAATAATAACAAAACCGGTTTAACAGTACATAAAATATCTCATGCTTGTGGTATTGGACAAGCATTCAGGTCTGCATTTGCATATTTGCGTATGTTTATGGCCTTTAAACGAACACATTCACTTGAACTCAGAACCACACAGACTGAACCACTCACCAATATACTGAGGGGTTCCACCTAAACTCTTATACTCTTCTCCTTGAATGAAGCGATGAGCCATGCCGAAATCAACGATCTTGATGTCTGGATTGGGAGCATGTTTGTCCGACAGCATGATATTTTCCGGCTGAAGAACAAGAAGGAAGATAAGAACATGTCTTTCACCTTATACACAGTTTATTTGTTTTTTTCTACACAGGTTTTTAGGTCAATAAAATACTGGTAGGGTTTCTTTCAGAAGCTCAATAAGGTTTGATGACACAGATATAAATAAATATTACAGATATATAAATATATAATAAATACAGTGGATTTAAGGGATTTCCACAATGTGAACACAATCAAAATATTTGTCTGTTTATATGAATGCATACTGTTGTGTTTGAAGTGTCAAACTGATTTTGGTCAGAGGTGACAGCATGGGTGAGAAAGGTGCACAGTCTACTTCCTCATTGGCGTTTTGAAATCTTTATAGGAAGCGACATGTTTGCTACACAGAGTTAAAATTAACTTTCGAAGGTCATTTGAAACTGTGCATGTGGTTGATTGGTTCGGTTTTCTGACTTATTTAGATGGAGGCTAGCAAAAAGATGGGCTTCCTGCCTACCTTCAGGTCAAAATGGGCAACATTTTTTTGGTGCATGTAGTTGACACCTTCCAGAATTTGCTTCATGAACTCAATGGCTTCCGTCTCTGTGAGGTTTTCTTTCTCGGCAATGAAATCAAAGAGCTCGCCACCCTTTATGCTATACACAAAAAAAGATAAGATTGACAAGAAAGAAAAATGAACCATAGATCAAAGAACAAAGAAAAACTGTTATTCTCATGTAATGCAAAATTAAATATAATTATAGATGATTTTAATAATAATAAAAAAATCTATTTTCCTGGGGTCCTAAAAATACCTTTTATTCATATAAAATATATTTTATATTTTTTACCTTTTATTTTTAGGTGACATACGATGGACATATATTTGTGATATTAATAATATTGTAACTTTCTACTGTTTTCTGTATAGAATCGTCCTTTCTTTATTGAACACTTCATTCAGGTGTGTTCACTCCATGTTTTTATGTATTTCAGAAAAACAATTACATACTCACAGCTCAATGATGAGGACCACCTCTGCCCTGCTCTCAAAAACATCTTTGAGAGCCATGATGTTTTGATGCTGAAGGTTCTGTAGGATCTCCACCTCCTTCTCCACACTCTTCCTCTCCAGACCCAGCCTGCTTCCTGCACCTTTCTTCAGCTTCAGGAACTTCCCCGCCCACAGAACGCCAGTGGCCCGTTCCCGCACCTCACGCACCTGCCCAAAGTGACCACTAGGATGGCAATAGACAAAACGAATGGAGATGCGTGTTAAGATAAGAACTAGGTAGCTATTCAACTGGGTCAAAACAGATAATCATATATATATAGTACAATGCATATATAATGAATCTATTGTATAATATACATAGTAAAATATTTGGTATATATGGGACTGTAAATTATTTTAATTTTCATTTTTTGTTAATTTCCGTTAGATTATTTATTTTATTTATTATTATGTAAATTTTTCAGAATAAAAATAATTTTAATGTAATAATTAAGCAATAGAACCACATTAAAATAAGAAAAAAATAACCTTAATTCATTTGTTTTGTGTTGGATATTTTGGAAATGTTGCCATGTTAATACCTAAATATTCTTTGAAGTGCCTTTAAAATACTATTTAAAAAACAATCAATTTATATGAAAATAATCATATTATTTTTATATTATATTATTTTTACGATTTATTGCAATTTAAAAGTTGTATTTTATTCTATTTAAATATATATTTTAAAATGTAATTTATTCCTGAGATGACAAAGCTGAATTTTCAGCATCATTACTCTAGTCTTTAGTGTCACACGATCCTTCAGAAATCATTCTAATATTCTGATTTTCTCAATAAACATTTCATTATGATATGTTTTTTTTTCCAGGATTCTTCACTGAATAGAAAGCTCAAAAGAATCGTATTTATTTGAATTAAATTTTTTTGTAACAATGTAAAGGTTTTTACTGTTTTACTGTCTATTTAATGGATCCATGCTGAACAAAAGTATACATTTCTTAAAAAAATAACAATAATAATCTCAATAATCCAAACTTTTGGACAATATACCATGGTACTGTCATCTGATACATCTTTTGTTTTTTCAGGAAAGACAATAAAACATACAATAAACAGCTGTGGATCTTTTTACCTTCCCAAAACATTTCCAATCTCATAAAGGTCTTCAACATTATCCAGCTTGAAGACAGCCATGCTGCTGTCTCTCTCTCTGTCTCTTCAGTGTCCTCTGTCTCTCAATGTCCAAAGGAAAGTTGTGGGCTACTGTATAGTGCTCATACTGAGTTTAGCATTAGGTCCACACCTAAAAAACACAGGATGGTAATAAGTGGCCTATTTATCCAAACAAACGGAAAACATTTCTTTCAGAATTTAACTAAACTTGCATAATCATTTACATTAAGTAAGATTTTCATGACTTTAAAGTCTGCTCTAACAGCACAACCATACTAGCTGGGAACAGAAAAAGAGAGATTATCTGGAAATCATTTACGAGTCCCCAAAGGCTAAACATCTGGAATCCAAACCCATCTGATACGCCAGAACTACATACATGAGAAAGAATGTCGCACTAAATGCTCTAGCAGTTCAAACAGATGTAAACAAGACAGTCCTTTAAACTTCAGCCAAGTGTAGACAAACCATAAGGTCACAATGTGCAATAATGAACATAGTGTGGAAAACTGCCCAGACCTCAGTTACCCTTCCATGATTATATTAATGCATTCTTAAATAATGAGCCCATTCCCCACACTGAGTTGCTGTGTAATTAGTTTTCAACGGCTTACACAGTTTGTCACTAGGGGAGAAATGAGAAAATGAATGAGGAGGAGTTGGGAGGAGAAAGATTATTTATGGACAAGGTCTTGCTTTGGCATATCTATCTGTCTGCCTGTCCCCCCATATAATCTATCATTCATCCATTTCAGAGGAGAAAATGTGAGGTATAAATCTAAATGGTGTGATACTGGAGGTGGATTATTTGACATTACATTGCAATCAATTATGATTATTCCTTAAAAATAAGGTTTTAATCATTTTAGTAGGCTATTACGTACATTCTACTGAATAATAGGAATATATTTCTGCCGCAATGTCTACAATTGAAACCCGAACTTTTATTTTAATGCTCATGAAGTGACTCTCAGAGCAGTTCTGGATGTGTTGTTCATGTATTTATGTCCTCATTTAATGAGACGGCAGACGCTAATGTCACCACAAGCTTCATGCGCTTCTGTATGAGTAGTAAACATAACCGCGCGTCTGCCCCTAAAAGATAATGGCAGGGGAAACACTGCTAACAATCATATAGAAATGCATCAGCAATGCCCAAGCAATCAAAGCAACCACTCAGAATGCCCTAGCAACCATCAATAACACCCTAGCAACCATGTAGCAATGGTAACAACCAAGAACACCCTAGCAATGCCCTAGCAACCAGAACACCCTAGCAACCACCCAGCAATTCCATAGCAACCATAACACCCTAGCAACCACTTAGCAAACACAGAGAACACCCTAGAAACCATATAGTGATGCCCTATCAACCACACAGAACATTCTAGCAACCACCTAGCAGTGCCCTAGCAACCAGAACACCCTAGCAACCACCTATTAATGCCCTAGCAACCACCTATCAATCCCCTAGCAACCTGAAGACCCTAGCAACCATATAGCAATGGCAACAACCAAGAACACCCTAGCAATGCCCTAGCAACCAGAACTCCCTAGCAAACACAGAGAGCTCCCTAGAAACCATATAGTGATGCCCTAGGAACCACACAGAACATTCTAGCAACCACCTAGCAGTGCCCTAGCAACCTGAACACCCTAGCATGCCCTAGCAACCATATAACGACCATATAGCAAACAGCTGTCTAACACTGTGGCTGTTAGTTTCACACTAAAACGAACCAAACACATTTTCTTTAGAAAAACTACTTCAAGTACTTCAAATGTTTTTAATCATAGTCTAACAGCGCCTGGAGCAGCAGTCAGCCAATCAGAGCTCAGTGCTTAGAAGCCAAAAGAGAAAAAACAAGCAAGGGAGTGTCTTTTGGGAAAAAAAAAAAAAAGTTACAGATACAATCAAACATTTGTAACTAGAAGCCACACGCCACACACACACATGCAATCACAACACACATCTAGTGCTCCAGAATCCATCTGCATTGCTCTGTGATGATAAAGACAACAGCATGTATTTCTGTGCCAAACTGAAGTTGACAAAGCACACTGGACATTCAAAGTGTTTAGAGTGCACATCAGTTGCGCTGTTTAAAGTGCACATCAACTGTGTTTAGAGGGAACGGAACAGAAATGGAAAGCCTGCATCGAGTTCTTTTCCAAAATATCACCCCACCCATCTCACTTCAGCTTCCTACAGTAACATACCAGGCAAAAAGTCACAGAGCAGAACAACAGCCTTCATTGCAAAACAAAAAACCCCCTTTTGCACTCACACAGCTGTGTCAAATTACACAGTCATATCCAGTAGAACTATGCTCAACAATTAGTTTCAGCTTGCGTTTAGTTGTCATTTTTGCATCATCACTGCATTTTGCAATATTTTAGCTTAAAAAGTACACAGACTATATGTTCTATCAACTTACGTTAGCTACATTATTTTGAGTCAAATGTGTGACTGTGCCTGCGGGTTCAAGTGACTGAGTTCTGAAATTTGAGCTTGATCTTGCTTTCATTCCCTTCTGTACAAGATCAAAGAAAGAACTTGAAGAGCAATTCCAAAACCTGAAAACTTCCTGCTGAATCTAGGATCAGATCTCCAGCCATAAAACGCCCAAAATAATGATAACATCCTTGATTAAGATCAAAGTCCCAAAGCTACAAATTCTCCCCTGCAACAACATAAAGGAGGAAAACAATGAGGGAGAAAAATAGAAAGAAAATCATGGGGAAAGGATGTCTAAGAATGGACTGCTACTACTGTATGTATTTATTTGGCAAACCACCACAGCAAAATATAACCCACTATTTAAATTCAGCTTCACTTTACACACACAAAATTAATAATGTATAATATATATAACAGCATACAGTATACCTTGCTTACCTACACTGTTAAATAGTAATGTGCAAAATTTCTACTTGATCTAACTTTTAACCCCAAAATAACTTGAAGTTAGGCTGAGTGAGTAATGTTAAAACACAGTTTTGACAAAAAAAAAAAAAAAAAAAAAAAGTTATCCTATGAATCAGGTTATGTTACCTGACAACTTGTTTTACAATGTGAGGAAAAATTTACACATGCAATAAGTAATGCCTACTTTCCAATGCAGCTTTCAGCTAAATCCATGCAATATTGACAAAAGAAACTTGAATTTCTTTTTTTTTTTGAAAAACCCTAAATCCAGAAGAAAGATCAGTCTGTTTACCCTCAGGGCCTGGGAGATTTGCTAGCCTTAGTTAGAGGTGCTAACCAACTAGATTTCACTAACAACAATCTGTGGTTCTTGGTTATTTTATTAATAAAGTCAGTGGCAGTCAACTGCCAGTTTTGAAACTCGCACATGGTTTTTACACTGCAGCACCCTTGAAAAATTTTGAAAGCTAATGAGAATAAAAGTGAACGTTTAAACTTCCAGTTTTTGCTTGTGTTCCGTTTTGCTTTGGTCTGACAATAACAGAAAATCCCACATGAAAAGAAATGAAATCACATTATAATTTAATCAATATATAACCCAATCAACCGTCTCCTGTTGACTCTGTGCAGAACACGACCGAAACCTGCGCGTGGAAACTTGTTCGTGTCTCATTCTCGCGCGTCGTGTCTGTTAATTCCACTGCGACTGTTTCTGAGCTCCGCACATAGGAAGCCCCGAAGTGTCACGACCACGATGGAACGATTAAATTAGTGTACATTTCCTTGTATTAGTAACTTCTATCATACACTGCGACATATGTTCACATTTAATTTTCTCTTATCTCCCTGCTTTTATATAGAAGAGCCTATTCCATGTCAAATCCCCTGTAACCTGAAGAATCGGTTGAATTATGGGACGTACCTGACATAGATCCGTGAAGCCGCGTCGTGTCTGTTTGACTGACGGTATTTCCTCTGGAGCTCAGCTCGTTGCGGACGCGCTAGTACTGAAATGAGGAAACCCTCATGTTGACCGTGTCAGTGCAGTGCCCGCATGTGGCAAGCCATTTTAACACTACCCTCTACACTAAATGTTTTTGTTACTAACTTCTTAAAATTTCTAGTAAGCAATCCATCCTACTAGTACTAAAACAACTACTTATTCCAGTAGTGACTAGTATCAAAGACTTTATATATAATAGTATAGTCTTAAAGGGACTTTGCTAGTATATAATATATTCATATGGAACTCAGATACCAACTAATCACATGTAGCTATGTCACATCAGTATGTATTTTGATTGTAGCTGGCACTTTAGTTTTATTAGTAGTAATTATTCATTAGGTAGTAGTTATTCTTTAATTACTTGCAAGAAATAGGTCTATTAATAGTGCAGTTGGGAAAGACACAAGTGTCTATAAATAGCGTCTATAAATAGGTACCAGTATGCAACTGTATTCAGTAAGTAGTAAAGCATAAATGAATAAATGATAGTAACTATTTGAAGAGTTTCAAGTAACTAAATAAAAAGTCATAGTAATTAATACTATACTAGTTACAAGACAATAGTTGAAATGTGAACCACAGACACCCATGGAATTTACGAACAAATAGAATCAGAATCAGAATCAGAATGAGCTTTTATTGTCAGGTATGTTTACACATACAAGGAATTTGTTTTCGTGACAGAAGCTTCCACAGTGCAACAGAATGACAGTGACAGAACAAAAAACACAGATAATAAAAAGAATAATTAAAAAATAGAACAAGTAAATAAGGAATAACAATATACAAATTGACAATTGTATGTACAGGTATATTACAATAGACAGTTTTGTATGTACAGGTATTATGTGCAAATTGAAATGTAGACTAAGTATGAGACTAAGTTAGACAAATAAATGTATAAATGTATAAATAGTGTGTGTTCCACAATTATTGTCAGGTGTTCATGAAATGGATTGCCTGAGGGAAGACACTGTTCCTGTGTCTGGTCATTCTGGTGCTCAGAGCTCTGTAGCGTCGACCAGATGGCAACAGTTCAAAGAGGGATTGTGCTGGATGTGAGGGGTCCAGAGTGATTTTGCCAGACCTTTTATTCACTATGGATAAGTACAGTTCTTGGAGAGTGGGGAGGGTTGTACAAATGATTTGCTCAGCAGTCCGGACTACCCTCTGTAGTCTTCTGAGGTCAGATTTAGTAGCTGAGCTGAACCAGACAGTTATTGAAGTGCGGAGGACAAATTCAATGATGGCGGAGTAGAACTGTTTCAGCAGCTCCTGTAGCAGGTTGAACTTCCTCAGCTGGCGAGGGAAGTACAACCTCTGCTGGACCTTTTTAACAATGGAGTCTATGTGAATGTCCTACTTCAGGTCCTGGGAGATGGTGGTGCCCAGGAACCTCCACTGCAGTCACAGTGCTGTTCATGATGGTGAGTGGGGGAAGTGCAGGGGGGTTTCTCCTGAAGTCCACGATCATCTCCACAGTTTTGAGCGTGTTGAGCTCCAGGTTGTTAAGACTGCACCAGACAGCCAGCTCCTTAACCTCCTGTCTGTAAGCAGACTCGTCACCATCCTGAATGAAGCCGATAAGTGTGGAGTCGTCTGCAAACTTCAGAAGCTTGACAGAGGGGTCTTTAGATGTGCAGTCGTTGGTGTACAGGGAGAATAGCAGTGGGGAGAGAACACAGCCCTGAGGAGTTCCAGTGCTGATCGTACGAGTGCTGGATGTGTATTTTCCCAGCCTCACTAGCTGCTGCCTGTCTGTCAGGAAGCTGTTGATACACTGACAGATGGAGGTGGGCACGGAGAGCTGTTAGTTTGGGCAGGAGGAGGTTTGGAATGATAGTGTTAAAGGCCGAGCTGAAGTCCACAAACAGGATCCTCACATAGGTCCCTGATCTGTCTAGATGTTGCAGAACATAATGCAGTCCCATGCTGACTGCATCGTCCACAGACCTGTTTGCTCTGTAGGCAAACTGAAGAAGATCCAGTAAGGGACCAGTAATGTCCTTCAGGTGGGCCAGCACTAGTTTTTCAAATGACTTCATGACCACAGATGTTAGAGCCACAGGCCTGTAAGTCATTTAGTCCTGTAATTTTGGATTTCTTTGGGATGGGGATGATGGTGGAGCATTTGAAGCATGAAGGGACTTCGCACAGCTCCAGTTATCTGTTGAAGATCTGTGTGAAGATGGGGGCCAGCTGGTCAGCACAGGATTTCAGACAGACTGGTGTAACACAATCTGGGCCTGGTGCTTTTTTCCTTTTCTGTTTCCGGAAGACCTGGCGCACCTCGTCTTCACTGATCTGAATTGCAGGTGTGGGGGAGAGGGGGGTTGCTGGAGGTGTTAATGGTTGTGTGGAGAGGTGTTCAGGGCGGGTGTGGGGTGTTTTTTCAAACCTCCAGTAGAACTCATTCAGTTCGTCTGCCAGTTGTTGATTCTCCACAGTGCTGGGGGATGGTGTCTTGTAGTTGGTGATGTAGCATTTGGACCAATCAGACACACATTTGTTCATCAGATTTAACAAATCAAATTAGTTATTAGATTAACAAATAATCACAGACCCCTCACCCAACACACATTCTGGGTGCCGGTATGTCTGTGGATGACTCCAGGCCCCCGGTTCCATAGCAACCAACCTGATTACACTAGTTTTATTGCTCTAAGGAATGCAGACCGAGCAACACTCACCTCATTTTCCCTTAGGAAAGAGACATTAAGGCACATAAGAATGGACTCTTCTCTAACTAATTCATTGAAAAACCTTTCTTTGAATGAACACACACATCCTCAGGTCATTGTGTATATTGTTACTGTTCTTGTATACTGTCTTTTGTACTGTATCCTGTTTTATGCATGCTTATGATAGAGCACTAGTTAATATTACCTCACTTATATCATGTTTGATCTCTATCAATTAGTTTTCGACTGATCTAATTGCGAGTGTATATTATATGTTGCTACCTATGCAACATATAAGTGTTCTAAGAATCTTTAATAGTTTGTATTATCAACTTCCAATCCAACCCCATGCAAATTACCAAGCTCAGAGACAAAGAGTCGTAAAACCTTCCCTCCAAAGAGACAGGAGCCCATTGGCTCTTTGACTCCCCAGAGGTGTGACCTCTATACCAGATAAAGCTCTCACACACAGGTCCAGCTCTCTCTCTTCTGCAAAAATTTCTTCTGCAAAAAAATGCTCTTCGGCTATCTTCTGATTGCTCCGTAGGGACTCACGGAGAGCTTGAACCGGTGCGGGCGCACCCGGCGAGCCCCCAACATAGAGCCGTGGGTGATCTCCCCAGCCTGGGAGATGACTCTTGACCACAAAGACCCAGTCTGCAGTTCTGTTACATCCTAAGAGGATGAGGAAGATGTGAGCAAGAACTCTTCTGGACCATTAAGTTTTTGTGCCAGGCTTTACGGCCTTGTCTTTCCATTCAACCAAAGCTCCTCGGACCTCAGCAGATCTCTTTCTTAGCTTTTTTTCCACTCTCTACCTGGAAGAACATTTCTACCTCAGAACATCTTTGGAATTCATCACTCTTCAACCCGGAAGAACATGATCGCGAGTCCAAAAACCTTGAAACCATCAAGACTTTTCATCTGAGACCGCATTCCGGACACAAAGGAAGTGCAAGTATAGTACATTTAACTAAACGAAACAGAGGTTTAGTATAAGTTATAGACCCCGTTATAAACGGCGCTGATGGTTTTACTCAGGTGGTTAAATGACTTTTTCAATAACTGCATTCTCTGTTTTCTCTAATGGCTTCATTCATCCACTTTAGCTCCACTTTGTATGTATGCGTGAGTGTATGTTATTCGTTGTTTGTTTAGATTAGTTATGTGTGTTAGCGTTTAGTTAATAAAAGTCTTGTGCACAAATTACATGAGTTTCTGATTCTGCCTTGCATATTAATGTCCCTTTACGATTTTGACCCTTGCTACATGCTCTAATGCATTAATAGGAAGGTATTTTTTGTGGCCACGGAAATATCCTTTCTTAGAGTTGATATGAATTTACACTGAATGTTCGCTGGACGAACATATCAGCTGATGGCAATTTAACTCTGCTACAGTTATTATTGTCAGCCGATATAAATAATTGTACTTAATCATAATTAATTGCAATTATTTATATACAATTCCCTTTTTGAGCTAATTTGCTACAGTGATCTCTTTCAGACCTTTCCACACTGATGCTGTCACTGGAAGAGAATTGAATCCTTATTTTTTCACAATAATTCCTCTTTGCCATACTGATCTCCTTTTCCAGTGTGTATTTGGCCTGTTTATACAAGACTTTGTCCCCTTTCCTGTAAGCATCTTCTTTGACCTGACGGAGCTGTCTGAGTTTTGCAGCGAACCACGATTTGTCGTTGTTGTAAGTTAGATGAGTCCTGGTAGGAATGCACATATCTTCACAGAAAGAAGATACAGTCTCTGTGAGCTTACCCAGATCGGTGGCAGGAGCTTCAAAAACACTCCAATCAGTAAGGTGGAAACAGGCTTGTAAAACCCGTTCTGTTTCATAAGTCCATCTTTTAACAGTCCTTAAAACAAATTTAGCTGATTTCAGTTTCTGCCTGTAGGTCGGTATAAGATGAACCAAACAGTGATCAGAGATTCCTAAAGCTGCCCATGTGACAGAGTGATATGCATCTTTTATTGCTGTGTAACAGTGATCTAATATATTACTGTCTCTGGTGGGACATGTAACATGCTGTCTGTATTTTGGCAGTTCACGGGAGAGATTTGCTTTATTAAAGTCCCCGAGAATGATTAAAACAGAGTCCTGGTGTTGTTGCTCAGTCTCTGTGATCAGATCAGCGAGTTTCTGTAAAGCTGAGCTCACGTGCGCTTGCGGAAGAATGTAAACACTCCCGAGAATGAACGAGCAAGACTCCCGTGGCGAATAGAAAGGCTTACAGTTAATGAAAAGCACTTCTAGATCGGAACAGCACATCTTCTTTAACACAGTTACATCTGTACACCACCTCTCATTGATGTAAAAGCACGTCCCGCCGCCACGCGATTTCCCCGTTGATTCTGCGTCGCGATCCGCTCTGATCAGCTGAAAGCCCGGCAGATGAAGCGCGCTGTCCAGAATGGCGTCATTCAGCCAGGTTTCCGTGAAACACAGAGCAGCAGAGTGTGAGAAATCCTTATTTGTCCGGGAGAGCAGAAGGAGTTCGTCCGTTTTGTTGGGTAGAGAGCGGAGGTTCGCCAGATGGATCCTAGGCAGTGCTGTCCGAAATCTGCGCTGTCTGAGCTTAATGAGCGCGCTGGCGCGTTTCCCCCGTCTGCGCATCTTAAAGCGTTTGATCAGCGCCGCTGCTCCGACCGACTACTATGTCCAGCAAAACATCCGAATAATGGAAAACAGGTGAAATATCGGGTGGTGTATACTGCCGAATGTCCAGCAATTCGTCGATTGCAGGGATATAACTAAAGACAGGACAAACTAACAAAAACATAAAAACAACTGCAGATGACGCCATGGAGGCTGCCGTGAGCGGCGCCTTCTTGGATCTAGAAACATTTTTAGTAGCAACACTAGTAGCATTTACTAGTAAAATTGCAATAGCTACTTATTACCACTAAAATAGTTACTAGCAGAGGAATAAGGATCAGATTCTAATGAATAGATACTAGTGAAACTGAAAATGTGAATCAGTTTACAACAAAAACTATTGGTCACACTATGTACTTATTGTGGTCATATTGTATTGCAAAACACTTTTGCTGCTATTGAGGTGGGTTATGGGTAAGGTTAGGGAGAGGTTGGGTGGGTTAAAGTGTAAGGGATGGGTCAACAGTGTAATTATAAACGTAATTACAGAAATTAATTACAACTATATATAGGTATTTTTAAAAATATAAGTACAATGTAAAAACATGTATGTACACAATAAGTGTATTGTATCAAATTAATTAATTAATTTAAATATAAGTACATAGTAGTTAAGGCCACCTAATATAAAGTGGAACCAAACTATTTTTCTTCCTGGAACAAATATTAATTACAAACAAGTACTACCATCTAATGAATAGTTACAAGTAAAATTCAACTATATATTATGTGCCACTGGAGTACTTAGAGGTAATTAAAATATATTCGTAGTACACAGTGAGTTTTAAGTATTAAATGTTGAGCCTGCTTGCCGCAACACACCTCATGAAAAACGAGGGTGGATGTAGGTAACTCTCTCTTTCTCTGCAGCTCCATAAATCTCTGGAAGTCACGGTTGAGAGATTGAGGTTAAAATGACCAATTTCTGCAACAGAAAAATACGTTTTTGTGCATTTAAGCAAGGGAAACAAATCGGACAATTATCGGAGAATTAGTTAAGGTAATAGTAATATTGCAGGCAAGAATTAGAGTGGACTCAGCTCAGATCTAATGGCTGGACAGCTGTTATTTAACCAACACATTTTTGAAACAGTCGTTTTGAATTAGATTAAAAGGAAGCGAAACGCATAGAAAGATGGAATAATTTGTATGATAATCACGTTAAATAAAACCGTTGTATATAATATGAATGACTTATTGTTAGTGGCTATTGTCGTAATTTTCATTCCTGTCTCTTGCAGTGTTTCATTCTCAATGTTAATGTTCTTGCGCCATCTAGTGGATGTGATGTGTCCTGTAACTGTTAGTCAATATTTCGAAAGAGTAGCCTATAAAAACGAAATAAAATGAGAACAATGGACACAAAAGTAAAAATATTGTTAAATAAGAATTAATTAGAGCATTATTGTAAACTGAAGATATACAATAAAAAATAATGACATTAAAATAAAAAAATAAAATAATATTGCCCTAAATGAAGAAAAGACCAAGAAAAAATCTCATTATGTATCCCAAAACATTGTAAAGAAATGTGGCTTTTCCATCAAATTAAAAAAAAAAAAAAAAAAAAAAACAGCTTGTGGGTATTGGGCAGAGTATTCTTCTTACTGTTTGTACACTTCTTTTGTCATCTCTTTTTTTTCCCTCACCTCTCTTGTTCATTGTGGTCGTTCTTTCTCATCCTGTGTGGTGAGCAAGTCACATGATGCAACTGCCTCTTCTCTCTCTCTCCCACACACGTCCTCACTCTCTCTTTCTATCTCAGCCTAAAAACACACTCATTGTGCTCAAACATAAACAAAGATATAAAAAGGACATGCACATAGATACAGGATACACCGATACAAATTTACATGTTCACAATTTGTGTTGAAGAGGGAAACATTCTACAGACAGTTTTTAACAACATGAGTTTTGTTTTATAGACAGACATTTAAAAACTTAAAAGAAAGAATCTACAGAAACCCAATAAAACTGCAGTAACATGACATTATGATTAAAAAGTGAATTTTCCTGTAGAATTTTCCTGCAAAGTGAGCTTTCCTGTAGCTCAAATAGTAGAGCATGGCGCTAGCAACGCCAAGATCATGGGTTCGTTTCCCAGGGAAAGCAAGAGCTGATAAAATGTAAAAACTATAACTTGAATGCAATGTAAGTCGCTTTGGATAAAAGCGTCTGGTAAATGTAAATGAGTCATTTTAAGAGGACCTCCACTTTTACACATCAGTTTTGCAAGCTATGTTAATGCATATCTTTTCAAAGCTTTTGCTTTAAAGAATTTGGTAATTATGTACTTGCAGTTTAAATGATTTAAAAAAAATTGTGGCACACTGTAAAAAATATTTTTTAAAGTTGTAAGTTGTAAATAAAAGATTATTGGAGTATGTTTTAAAAGAAATTAACATTTTAGTTTTTCTACTTCAAAAGCTCAAGTTTAACTCGACGTGTTACTTTCTGTTTCTTTGTAATTGTTTGTGAAATTTACTAGCAATTTCTGATGCAATTTGGTTTCTACGCTATTTTTTTCCAGTGCACAGCAACTTTTAAAAAGTAATGCAATTTGTCAGGTTGTTTATTTGAGATTTAGTACATCAGTTGAATATTTCACAAGAAGTTTGAAAATGAAATCTGCACACAATCACTAACAGTTCACTATCAGTTCTTTGCCTGTGACCTTTTCCGCTCCCTTTCTCTCTCACTCACACATGCATTTAAACAGGATGAGGCAGAAACATTCAAGAACAGATAGAAAGAGGTAGCATTTTACATCCTGCACTTGAACATGGACTTTGACTACCAAAAGATTAAAGGTCAGCTATTTCTCAACAACATTTGAACTTATATAATCATTTTTTCCAGGTAGAAATCAACTGTTTTATTAAAAAAATAAATAAATAACAAAACACAACCTGATGGCTTTAAGATAAGTTGTTTTCACTTATTTCCTCTGACGGCACACTGACAACTAGAAATGCTTTCTTTTAAAATCTTAAAATGTCCATATTTATTAGTAGGTCAGATATAGCTGTTATTTTGACAAGGTTATACTTATTTAATTAATCATTTTGTGAAGGTAAATTTTTTTTAGGTTTAGTGTCAGAATGAAGCTATATGGTGCTCAAGCTGTGCTTGTTTTGTTTTAATGTGTTAAAATAGAGTATAGGCAATCTAGTATTAATATAGTATTAAGTGTTAGTTTAAAAACAGAAATGTCCTAGACTTTGTGTAGTATAAAATGACAATACAAATCTACATGATAATCTACACTTTACTATATTATAATTCTCAGACACGTGAACTGATTCTGACTGCAAGGCTATACCATAATCTTTCAGTAGCATTAGTGTTACACAGAGCCTTTAATATTTGTAACATTATTGTTTTGTTGATTGTTTGGTATCTAGAATGTTCTGTGTTGCTGGCATGAATGTAGAGAACGTGACATTTCCGTTCAGGGTTATTTTGAACCTGACTGTACTGGTGTGATTCTAACTGTATCTCAACTTCTAAATCTTGCGCACCGACATCTAAATTTATATTTAGATACTAACATCTACAAGTTAATATTAAATATCTGAATGTATTTAAAGACCTTAAAGGCAGTTAACAGTCAGATCGAAGGTTGACAGCACTATTAAGAGAATAATTTTAACAAATTAAATTTGTTCACGCATCTTTCATTTACTGTTGATGAGTGCTAAGCAGAGTACTGCCTGCTTTAACAATCAAATTTAGGATTAATTTTATTTCTGTACAGATGCTGAATTTCAGCAGAGAGAACAGCGACTGAACACTCTACCTGTCCAATACCCAAGACCAAAGCCCCGTCCATCTGTAGCTCCAGAGAACAATCCCACAATCAAGAAACCTCCTGTAAAACCTCGCCGGAGCATAAAGTGTCGTCCCACAGCACAACAAGGGACTGAGCTATTAAACCAGGGCCAGCAGAAGGAAAATGAGGTAAATCTGTCATGTAATAAATGTGTAGACATGACATAGAAATGTCTGCAAAGCCCTGTTCCATTAAATAACCTTAAAAAAGGTCAATATTGAATTTAAATAATGCTTAATATACTAAAACCATCTTCAGCTTGTAAGATAATACGATTACTTTACATATTAATATAGTACCACAGATTTTCTATTTTATATAAATATATATATATTTTTTTTTTATAATTTTTTTTTTTTGATATGATATAATTGGTTGAAAAAAAACTTCTAATGTCCTCAAAGGCAAAAATGTGCATATGCTACAATTTCTTCAAAACAAAAACTCTTCTATCAGCGGTTCAGCTGTTCTACATTATCTCTAAAGAGCCTTTTGAAGCAAAGAAATAGCAGGTTGGTCAGTTGACCAACAACAAGGTCAAAACTGACAACGCTTTTAATTTTTAGACCAAATTTATTTTTTTTAAAGTATTCTCAAATAATCCATGAGAAAGTAGCTGGTTAGATATCATGAGATGTTTATCATTAAATGATCGTGTCTTTAACCAGAGTGATCTGCCCATATTATTTGCACATCTTGCATTTTTGTTGAGCACTTCTTCTAAAAATCTTCTACTTCTATCTAAAAATAATTACTTTTAGGAATACTCAAGTCTATTTGCATGTTTATGTTCATTATAAGATTTTTGTAGTTTATATTTACACAGTAACCATGAAAACATTTAACCTTGGAATGCACTGCGAAGGCACGTCAAATAATTTATCATCTTTTTAAATATTTTTCAAATATATTTTAAATTATATTTAAATCACATCTAAATGACATCCTACTTGGATTCCCTCTGTTAAAGACGACAGTGAAGCGAATAGATCCTGCCCTGGTTTTGGGTCCCATGAGGCCCCTGGAGGCTCTGGCTCCATCTCTGCGCGCTCACACTCTGCTGTGGTTTGAAAGAACGCAGCTGCCTCGACTGCACAGGCCCGGACAGCCTCTTCCCCGCTGGCTCCATGGTTTCGCTACACGCAGGTTACAGCCACATCTAAATATTCTTCCAAAATTATAACAGAAAAACAGGTGCACAAGCAAAGTTGCACAGACACAGATGTGAAACAGTGTCAAATACATATACTATTCGGTTTACATTTTCACATAACCTGTCTTTCTCACTCTCTCAGGGAAGCAGAACAGCTGCTGCAGGATAAGCCACAAGGCTGTTTCCTGCTGAGGCTCAGCGAGTCAAAGATCGGCTTTGTGCTGTCTTACAGGTACTTTATTTGAACATGAAAAACCATTCTTCACACTAAAACTGATAAATATAAAGATAGTTAGAATGATTAGCATCCACATCAATTCACAATAATGTTCTGTTTTTAATAAGTCTATGCTGCAGTTTTGACGCCTGCCATTTTAAAAGCTTGAGCCATTTAAACTCAGATGAATACTCTGATTGCCTGTCAAAGTTCTTATCGTTCATCAGCGGGAAAAAAAATCATTCTGAAAGTGATTCCAAAGATATCATTCCTCATTGCTGTTACAGTTGGACTACGTTATTCTCATAGAATTAGAATGATTATTAAAAATTGTTATAGTTTTAGCCCTTGGTATCAACAGGCCTTAAGAATGTGATTTTGATGGATTAAAAACTTGTTCAATATATAATGAGGTAATAAGTAAAATTGACCATTGTACAACATACAGTAGTGGTGTTTTATTCCTGAAAGTATCAGAGTACGAACAAATTGGTTGTGTGAATGATTCAATGACTCACTAATAAAATAGTCACTTCTTCTGTACCTGAATGAATCAATGTTTAAACAAATCAGTTGAGTAAATAATTTAAACAACTCAATCATAAAGACAGACTCGCTCGCCACCTACTGGCATACCAATGTAAACTGCAGGAAGAGTCACAGAAAAATATGACCAACTAACCACCTAAAATATAAACTCAAGTCATCTCACACAAATGATGTTGAGCCTTTGCTCAAAACTAACTTACCTTTAATGAGCCATTTTTGCAATTGCAATACATTATGCAGTACCTATTGTTTTATCATTTAATACCTAAACATAAAAATATTTTGCTTGAAAAGTGTTCATTTTGAAATACTAGTATACCAGTAAAATAATAGTGTATTACAGAAGAATGATATTTTGTTACCTAATGGAATGGCATTTGCTATGCATTGTGTTGAACTATATTGTGGTGTCATTGTACGTATTTGCAACATCTCTAATCTCACTCACTCACTAAATAACAAATTCATTAAAACCCCAGAGGAGAAGACCGGTGTCGTCATTTCATAATTGAAGAGGAGGAGTATGGATCATCTGGTAGTGTATATCTAATTGCTGGAGAACACAGCCGCCATAGAAGCCTGGACGAGCTAATCGGCTACTACACCCTTAATCCTGTGGGGCCTTTTAATGAGATGTTGACTGTACCTTGCGTGCAGGTACATGGACATTTTGCCCTAGCGAATCTTCGTGATTTTTAATACAGAAGGGGAGATATTAAAGATGATTTTACATATGATTTTCCTGTCATCTCACGTCATATCCTGTCATTCTTTCTTGCTATCTAGCCTGATGGGGGTTTTGTGGAAATTAATAGGTGGAGGGTGAAAGACGAGGAAGAAGAGAGAAATGGAAAGGCAATAGATCGAGAGGAGCAGACAAAACTGCCCATGGCCATCGGTCCAGCTGTTTTGAATTCATTACCCACAAACCCCTCCAATAAGACCACTTCTGCTACAGAAGAGCCTGTGCAGTATGCAACCGTGAGAAAGCCTCTAAAAAAGAACCACTCGCTGCCAGAATGCAAGTGTGGAACTGAAACAGCACCTCCTGGGCTAGAAGTGAGTAGATTACAAGCACTGAAAGCACAAAGCAAAATCTTTGTGCTTTCAGCGAAGGATTCGGTCCAGAACTACAAACACGAATAAAGGTCACTTTGAAAGACCCGCGACTGGCAGATCAAGATGCTACTTTTTCTCTCCAATACAGTGGGAAGTTAAATTAAATTAAATGTGGAGAATGTTAACTGTGACAAGATGATTGACAGACCAGTTTACAGTTTACTGTTGTAATTATAATGTTAATCCTGTCATATAAACTAGTTTAATCTTTGTTATAAATAGCTGACAAACAGGCTAGCTAGTAGCTAACAATTCTTTATAAAACGGATAGTTCCGGTCCTTGATTCTGATTACGGGAATTCCGATATGGCGTGAACGCACCTTTACACTACAAACCTACACCATAGTTTACTTTGTGTGTTGCTTGGCAACCACTTTATTCCAACCACAACTGTTTCTGAGGAACTATATTGTTTGGTGGAAGAATACTGTTTTTATTATTTGCTCTGTTTTATTTTGTCAAACCTTACTAAGTATATGGAATAACCATTTTATAAAAGCAATAAACCCCGTGAAGCCGTGGTTTACAGTGAATTTATAACAGCTAAGGGGGTTTTATAAATTTACTGTAAACCACGGCTTCTTGGGGCTTATTGCTTTAATAAAGCACATATTACTTATTATCAGTAAGTGAATAGCAATGCTATTATTTTAACAATCTGTCCGAAGGATCCATTGTTGACATCCTGTCAAGGAAAACATTGATTTATTTGACCTTCTTTTTTATCAGCAGTCCAACTATACATAAAATGTTTCCAGCTACAACATTTGTTAAAGTTACTCAAGGGACCTAAAAGTTTGCATTCATCAGCATACTAAACGTAAATTCTTCAAATTTCAAGTGTTGAGGGAATGTGTGGCAATCATTTAAAGACAGCAAAAGGACAAAACAGATTTATGTGCAGTAGGTAGGTTTGTCGCTTGTTTCTTCATCATGTCCCCAGATACAGTGTCACTGCTGAATCCAGTCAAAAGCAGGCCTTCTATGTTTCCTTATGGAAACTGAACAACTAGATAGATAACCTTTAGAACAAATAATAATATTGTGATGTTTCACAGAGACACTAGATGTCACTGCGGTGCCAATCATCTAGACTCTGAACAGTGCAGAGAGTTGATGTTGTTATAAAATCAAAATTTGTCTGACATCCTAGCCCATTTCCACCTCAAACTAGTAAAATAAATAATCAAAAAGGAATATTTTACAGTTGACACTTCATATAACACAATTTACAATGTAACCTTCTTTCATTTTTACTTTGAGGCATAAACAGGCTTTCATGTGACAGGCCAATGACAAGGTCTAGTTCAGAAGTGAGCATCCCTATGCCCTATGCTATGTAAAAGCTTTGAAGTGGGGATTTTGGAGGGAGCAGGGCACCTGTGTGTCATAATTTAGCCGTATGGAATGCACTTGACAAAGCGAGTATGAAAGAAAACTTTATTTTCTCAGTATCTATACCTGGAATGTTAATGTTATGTTATGGCGTGCATTACCATTAGCTGTTCTTAGAAGACTTTAACCTTATAAAAATTCTGACTTAAAAGGCTGGTCTCATCTTAATACATTAAGTAAATGTCACTACCTGCAGGGTCAAAAAAGACAACAAGATTTATAAAGTTGAGAGTAGAAGGGGTGTGTCACTTATATGGTAATAAATAAATAAATAAATAAATAATAAACTCTGTAACTGCTAAACTGTGTTTATGTGAAAGAGTGTGAAAAATTAGATAAACTTTGGAAAAAAAAAAAGGAAAAAAAAGTTTTTCCCACTTTTGAACTGTCACCATTGGCATATAATGTAACAAAGCTTACTAAAGTTAACATATTTACTAGACTTACCAAATTGTCATTTTGAACACCCTCTCTCCCACACTGTAATTTCATATTTTAGCTTTCATCACTATTAATGTTTGTCTTTCTTCAGAAAACAAATATTAACAAAATCAAAAATTTTACTTGAAAAATGAAATTTGGTTCATTTGACATGAAATAAACCCTTTTGCTTTTGAAATTTTCAGTCAAATGGCCTAGATTAGATATACTTTCCATTTTCCATTTTGTTAAAAATATACTTATTGAAACTATAGACTGTAAAAGATTGAAACCAACCAAGCCTCATTTGAATTTTTACAAAATCTTCATTTAATGCTGGCAAAAACCTTTTGATCGAGGCCAGAAACTTTTCATGCAAGCACATTTTGCAAATATTTAAATAATTTAAATAACTAAAATAGTCTTTAAATGTTGACTTCATCAAATAATATTATCTCCATTGTCAGTGATTGTCATGGATTGCTGCTAGCATAAATAAAGTTTTGTTGGTCTTGCTGGTTTTCCTGTGAACACCTTTTCTCAGATCTGTTTCTTTCTATTGTACAAACAGCGCACACCTCCAAAGAGAGAGATGCTTTTAGATGATATCTTTTTGATATTTATAGTATTATTTTTCATGATTATTTATGTATCGTGTTCATTTTAATACAGCACAGCTTTTTCAAGTGTGAGTTAAGGTCACAATTTGTGCTGCTCTTACTGTCTTGCCAATGTCATTCCCGTCCTCCACTACCACCTTTAATAACAGGTTTTTCATCAGATAGTTTAGATAATTTGCCTTTAGATTACAGGAAAATCAAATTCCAACCTAATGGACAAAAGAAATTATTATTTGGCAATATTTCTGGGACCTGTGTTCAAATCCAGATATAACATACTTTTTTAACAGATTGTTAATGTAAACCTAAAGGGGTAGTTCTCACAAAAAAAGAAAATCCAGGTATTACTCACCCTTGTGTTGTATGACCTTATTTCCTTTTTGGGGTGAACTATTTATTTAACACAACAGAAAAGGCTGCCAGTTGAAAAAACGGCAGAAACAAACTTTAACTTGTTCCTTATAACAAACACAATATTTTTGTTAATGCATATTTTACTTTTTTACAATTAGTTTAAACATTTTTTTATCATTCATATAAAGATATTTCCCCCCCAAACACCCAATAATTTTCGCATTTTTGATAGATCTTTTTGATAGACCAAGGTATTCATAACTCCTAAACAGTTTTTTTTTTTTTTTAGTATGTTTAACAGACAATAATTAAACAATTTTTATTTTGTGAACCAACAACATCAGAATCAGAGTGCTGGGTGTTTTTATCACGCATCACTTTATTTTAATATTAATCGAATTGGACCCAGGATGATTCTGAAAGAATACTCTGCTGTTGCTGTAGTAACGAACATAACTTTCATGCGCATCTGATTGACAGATAAACCGCACGCTCTTATTTCAGTGTTGTTTTTTATTTTGTGGATATTTCAGCAAACAGTTTGATTTGTACATTCAGTTAAACACCTTTAAGTTAAAGTTAAAGACTGTCCGCGGCGACTCGGATGCTGTTCCAAATCCTGCACCACAGAGTGCCACTTACATATTTTTACCATAAAATCACATTACATTTGTCCCAAATTATTGTTAATGTTCAAAATGACTTTATCCTAGGCTGGAAGATTGTGTATCTTTCCGCACAACCTTTTCTGTCCGTATGCTTAGAGAGGGAGCTAATAATAGCCATAGATTGCGCTTTTTCCGTTTGCTCTGTTTTGTCAAACACCGTACTTCAAACTAAACGATACAACTTCGTTAATTCCTGAAGTGAACTTCTATATTAACTGTTTTGGACTGCTGTCTTGTACTGGGTACAATAGCCTAACGTTACCTGTGAGTTGTTCTAAACGCGGCTGCGCTTCTTGTCCGGTGCGACTACATGCATGTATTAAATGCGCGTCCTTGAAAGCACGCAGTTTTCTAATGTAGCCTATTTACTTTAATTTCTTAGGTAATATCAATGGTATGACGTTTCAGATGCGTCCGAAATTACAAAAACATATACATATATTTAATTGTTTGATCAAAATTATTGCTAGGGACAGTTTGGCAGTTGATGGATATTGGTAGGGACCCCCTAATTCTACGCCCCTGCTATATGTAATATGTATATATACGTATTATGCAATCATTTAATAATTTCTCCTTACATAGAAGCTTTTTGGCATAAAAGTTTCTTTAAAAGTGAGTAAAGAACCCTAGGGTGTATAGAACCCACTGTACTTTTTGTAAAGGTTTGTAAATACTGAGAGACAACCTCTGCTGGGACAAATTTTTGTCTTTTAGTCACTGGGGAACCAGCATCTTTGTAAGCCCGTCCCCTGATGATAACATCACTGAAAGCCTTTAAAGCCATTCTAATAACCATATTTTAAATCCTTGCGACACAAGATTTTTTTTAAATGCCTTTATTGATTTGAAGAGTGAGTCAGTATTGAGAAGAGATTAAAGTTGAGAAAATATTTAAGAAAAGTTTAATTTCAGAATAACACTTGTAAAGATAAGATCAGAACATGTAAATGTAGTACAATCAAAGTAACTGTGAAGCAGGATCACTGCATGTGATCTCACAGGTATTTGGCACAGACATAGCCCAGTGTGGTTGTACAGTATGCATCGTTCCAACGGTTATCTGTGGGGTGAAAAAAGGAAATATATTATTCTCATCATTACTGTCATGTTAGAATCAAAATAAAATAGAATGTTCAAGACGTTTTTGACAAATGAGCCATTTCATGTTACTGGATGATGTAAATAATAGAATTGTAAATAATTGTTGTAAATAAAAAGACTGCATTCTTACTGTCGAAGTTGAACTCCCCGCAGTTCTCGGTATTCAGATTGTCAGGTTGTCCAGGGGCCCAGTAGGTGTAGTCAAATGGAGTTCCATCAGTCCACAACCACTGTCCTTCCTAAAGAGCAAAGACAGTTATTATCCACCTTATTTTTTAACGTGATTTTTCAATAACGAGAAGAATAACAAAGTGCAGTAAACGGTAAAACGGTTTGCATTACAAACCAGTATGTTCATGATTAAGATAATAAATTAAAATAATATGGTAAGACACACCAGTTCGAAATATCAAGCAGCAAAACGAGTGGTTTGCACAGCTAAAAATAGCTGGAAGCGGATGAGACCGGAAGCCAGACACATTAAATTTACAAATGGCCGCACCCGCCTCTTCCGCGAAAAATAAGGTGGATAAGAGTGCTCTAATCAGACTCCATTTAGAAGGTCAGTTAGTTTGGCTTTGAAGAAGTCAAACAATCTTCTTTGCAAACTTTGGAGATTTCAGTCTAGATAAACAAACTAGACAAAGGAAAACAAAAAAGGCCACACAACTTTACTTACATGGTTACCATCATGAGAACCAAACCAACAACGTATGGAAGAAGAAGGCAACAGACTCAGGAGAAAATCTTGTTCTATTTTATTATGTACAGATGCGAGATTTGCATCCAGACTTAGGCAGTTCCTCTAAAGAGATAGATTTTTTATTGTCAATACAAAATACAGTCTTTTTAGTATAAAGCATAAATGACTTCTTAAACAACATTTTTAGTGGTTTTCAAGCAAAGTATTAGTATTGCTCAGTATTAGTTTTCAATCAAATTTATTTACAAAAAGGAAGTTTTATTTTAAAAAGGATAAAAATCACCTTGTAACTAACAGTTTACCTCTGCTGTGATCCAGTTGACCGGCTGAGAGAAGAGCTTGTAGCATCGGACTCCAAAATTTATCCATCCATAGGGGCATTTTTTAACTAAATTAACTATCCAGTAAATAAACATAAGAAATATTATAATAATATTTGATAAATATTAGTTGGTTGAATATCATACATTTCCTGCTATCCTTCTCCATAAAGCTACAAAACATCAAAGGTTTGGCAGAAAAGCTTTTAAAATTACATAAGGAGGAGTTTTTACAAATAAATGTAGCTATTTGTTACCTTCTGCGTTCCCCATGGAGAACACAATGAAAAGAAGCAGAAGACTTCTCAGCATTGCCATGATGAAACTGAAAAATAAAAGTTAAGCATTTAAAATTAATTGTATGTTTTATACTGCACATTGTGTAATGTTTTTTAAAGACAAATATACTTGAAGTCAAAAGGTTATTCAGAAGCTCTGTTGCAAACTCAACTTGGTTTTCAGATTGTTGCCTTCAGAATCTCAGAGGAAGATTTTGTGAAGTTCCAGAAAGAGCCCTGTTTTTATACTTGATGTCAAGTGTGTATAAGTCACGAGAATGATACTGGATATGATTGTCTGCACGTAGCCTATTGCAGCTGTTCAGAATTCAAATATCCGGGGAGTGTAGCTAAAGGTTAATGCTCTATCCTGTTTGGAAATATCCCCTACACCAAACCCAACCCTACTCGATAGTGTAAACAAATGCAAAAAAGTGATATAAAAACACATTGTTGATGCAGCCGTGCTATTTTAACTTCCTTTTGTGGATTTGAGCTGTTTTGTTGAACTGTAGTTTCACAGGGTTCGCACTGGAGTTCTTCTTCACCCAAGTGCAATGCCATATAGCGTGAGCTACCGAGCAAATCTACTGAATTAGAAAACTCATGCATATTAAGCTGTGTATGTGACGACAAGTTCAAAAGTATCAAATTTCTACGGTGACCGGGAGGGGACATGTTCGGTTCACTTAGTTTTGTCGTGGCCACAACATATTAACTCGTGGGAACGTGATATTATGTCGTGGCCACAAGATGCTATGCTGAACGACATACATTTCTCGTGGCCACGACTTATGTTGAGGGAACAACATATTTTTCTCGTGGCCACGAGTTTAATGTGTAAACAAACCTGCGCGACCATACCCAGCAGGCACAAAACAGGCACACAACGTCATAAGACGTTGATATTTGGTTAAATTTTGGTCGCGACGTCGAGTGACCAAAATTCAACGTAAATTCAACGTCTAATGTCAATGTTAAATTGATGTCCAATACCGACGTCAGCTGACGTTGAGATTTTGTTGTTTTTAGGTTGTGCAACCAAAATCCAATGTTAAGTCAACGTCAAATTGACGTCAACCCGATTTTCATTTTCAACCAAAATGCAACGTCTGTCCGACGTCATGTCCAACGTCAACCTGACGTTACATAGACGTCTGGTGCCTGCTGGGTAGCAACCTAGGATTGTAAATCCGTTAACTGATCGTGTCTTAAATTTTTATTGAATATTTGTATATTATTATTAATAATAATAATATTAGGCTATTATTATTATATTAACTGGTTAGGGCTATATTTTTTATATTTATTGTATATCGCTTTACCTAATTATCGTTCTGTACAGTTATGCTTGTAGTATTTGCTACCATATATTTTGAAAATACTGTAAACGCCTGACAATTATGGCAATAAAGTTTTCACTTTATGATTGTATTTATGCCCCTGTGTGACGATAAATAAGCGTGTTGTGTTTTCATCATTTACAAACGAAACTGTGAATGATTCACTCCTCAATGAAACACTATAGTATTTACAATTATAGTCTATTAATTAGCCGAAATAAAACGAAATATGTGTTAAATTCAACCTTTAAACTGCATTCCAGTAAAAATTCCAGTCAGCATAATCAAGTTTTATTGGCAGATCGAGCATTTATAGTAGACTGTTATTTACAAAACTATTCAGAACGTTAGTAAAGAGATCGAAATGAAGAGAAAAACGAATATAAAAATGTAAAAATATAACCAATAATAATAGGCTAATAATAATAATCAGTGGCGGTTGGTGGCAAAATTTCTAGGTGGGGTGCCACATCCAAACATTTTAGCATACATCCCGATGTGATTTATCCCAGTATAACAAAAAGAAAAGGATTAAGATATGAAACATTTTAAATAAAGAAAATTGTTTTACCAAATTCAAGATTGAGGATGATTCTCACAAAACTATATTTTCTGCACGCTTTTTTCAAGAAAAATGAAAACATTTTGTTTTTAATTTTAATAATAATTCAAAATTGATGTATACAGCACAACAGCAAAATCTGTGAGAAAAATAAATAAATGTTACATTTGTTTAGACCATTTTCTATACATATATAAATAACTACAATCGTTGATGCTCGCATGGTCGTGGCTCGCATCGTGTGAGAGGGATTTACGAGCCGAGCCGAGCGCCTCACGAGCTCCCGATCATTTTTAATCATGTCAAAAAAATTCGGGAGCTGTCGGCTTTGCATTCGTGAGGTATGTGCTTAATCCTCAACAAGATTTTTCCTCCGATTCTGAATTACTGGCTTTGATGCAGTAACAAGACTATGTACGGGGACATAATGCCTTTTGTCGCGTTGTCATCGCAGACTGCACGAACAAACAAACATACGCGTCAAGTAGGCTATAGGCATATGGGCGTATCGATTCTGAAGCATATATCGATACTGATGCGAGTAGCCTATTGAAAGTATCCATACTCAAATAAAAAATGATACTAAGGTGTGTTTTATTTATTCTGTTTATTTAACTGGAAATATGCATGGAATTGGAGTCGGACGAATAATCTGTGTTAGCGAATAATTGTGTAGGATAGAACTATTTCCCTGCTCATCTGAACACGCAAATGTTGCAAGACTCAATCAATCAATCAATCAATCAATCAATCAATCAATCAATCAATCAATCACAGAGAGCCTTCACTCACCTCTGACAATGCATTTAAACAGGGCATCATGCATTGATGCTTTTGGGAACGGCAGCCCAGAACAATGCTTATCAGAGGACAGAAAAAACATATATGTTTGCGTTATTTCACAATAAACAATTTGAAATTGTAGCTTAAAATTTGTGCAATTACATTGATTTAAATTGAACATTCAAAGTTCATATTGATCATGTTCTATTCTGTAATGTTAATATAAATCATACACTGTCTGTCAGAATATAAAGGTTGCATTTTATGCATGAAACATCCTGTCACTGCAGTCCCTTATGAAAATGAACCATTGTTTTACTAAAGTAGTTTAACTATAGTATTTGTAGATTTCCGTGTTTACCACTAGTAGCCTAAACATATTTCAACCATGTGTAAACAAAAATATAACCTAATAAGTTGCAATTAAGGCATATTGAATGTTAAAATGTGTTTCAAATGTAAAGTTAAGTGGGTATCATTACCCATTTTACACTTAGTAATTTAATAATTTAATAAATTTCATAATTTAAAAGTTCAGTTTAGAAGTATCGTATCGGTATTGATATCTATGATACCTTTAAAGGTATCGTATCGAAAACAAAGTGGTATCGCCCACGAACCAACATGATTCGTTTGAACTGATTCATTTGAGTGAATCAAAAACAACCCAGCTAATCCGAACCCCGAAGCAACTGATTCTTTCAAATAATACTTCTCCAGAAACAACTCACATTTACAAGATAACAAAACTTCTGGACACATCTTCTGCCTTGTGCCATACTGTGTTTGTGTGTTTCACAAAGTTTACCCTTACTAAAATTAACCATGGTTTTACTACAAATAGCCTATAACCAAAAAAAAAAAACAAAACAAAAAAAAAACATTGTTACTATAGATAAACCATGGTAACCACAAATAAACCATGGTTTTGCTACACTATTCATAGTTTAATCATGGTATTTGTAGTAAAACTGTGGTTATACAAATGGTAAAAAAAAAAAAAAAAAAAAATACAAAAAAAAAAAAAAAACATGGTTACTACACTTTTACTAAACCATGGTAATTTTTTCTAAGGGTAAAGAGAGGAAGAGTTTAATTATTGCTTTTTTATTTAACTGTTTAACGTCAAAGTTATAGCACACATTTTCCTCCCTCTAGAATGGTGGTTCTGAGGTTGCTGAAAGACCCTCAAATCTTAATCTAATGGGGGATCAAGTTTCTCCTGTGGATGTCCAGTATGCTCGAGTTAACAAACCCCCCAGAGCAGTATCAGAAAATACCCCCAACTTCAGTGCCCACCCTGACCTCCAGGGAGCGACAGCAGCCTTTACCCCTCCATCCATCCCAAACTTTGACACAACAGCAGCAGACCCAAAATACTGTAAACTGGAGCCAATGCACACTTATGAAGAAACCCCCCACACACGCAGTCGTCCAGAAGAGATTGACTGCTATGCCATGGGGTGGAGGAGGCAGGCGGCAGGGGATGAAGGTGAGAAATGAGGAAAACAAGCATCAAAACTTGCTCAGAACATTTCCTGTCTTGGAATTCAAATAAGAATGACTTAAAATGGTTTCAAAAGAACCATGCACTAAATAGTGACTAAAACAATATATATTATATAAAACATGAAAATGCTTATTTGGTACACGTTTTGTTTTCTTCAGTGAACCTTCCAAAGAATCATCTGTATTCAGAGGTGAACATCAAAGGTGCCCAAGAAGGCTTTGCTGTACCAAGACCCGGGCCTAATCTTCCTCTTAGACCACCCCCAAGATCTGCTCCTTTGCGACCAGAGCTCACTGGGCAGGTAAATATCCATGAGAATATTTTATGAGTGATATTCTGTGTAGTATATAATGCTCAATCTGTTATAAAAATGCTAAAGTTCATGTTTTTCCCTCAGAGTTTTGGTGTGCCCCCACTGATGACTCAACCTCAACATTCAGAGCAGCCATATCTGAATGCTTCCTCCAGCTCCATTTATGAGCAGATTCCTGAAAGACCAACCAGCTCTAGAGCATGTCTGCCCCCACCAAATCACAAACGCTGACCTCACAATTGTATGGACCTCTGACTTCACCAAAAGAGTGTTTTCTTTGTAAACACTTTGTATAATGAACTTAAAAAAACAGCATAATGATAAATATTAGGATAACATATGTGTACCAAAAAATTACATTGCTTAGAACCTGTATATACATTTATAAGGCTTGTTAATAGTGACCTCCCCATGGAAGTTGTTGGCATGTTTATCTGTTTTTCATTTATTTAAATTATATCTGGATATACATTTTTTTATTCATAGAATCAGTCGTTCATTCAAAGCTGTAATTGCACAGCAAATCATTTCATAAATAATCATTTTAATTAAATACATTATTCAGATTTCCAACCACTGATTTTGTTTGTTTCAGTGAATTGCAGCCCTCACTAATAATTTTTAATTACCTAAAGATTGATGATGGCTTCAAGTGAGGTTTGATAAACCATAATATAACTAGCTTGAATTATTTAGCTGATGATATTACCATAAAAGATTAAGAATGCACTAATCGATGCATGAGAAGAACATCACAGAACAAGAAAGCAGACACACAGATGAAAGCATATTTCAGTGAGTGACCAGACACCCAATGAGAGCATCTCTGTAAAACCCTCTTTTATTTCCACAAACAAACCCCACATTGATCATGAAGAGCTGTACAGTTCTGTTTAGCATGAGCACCTGGCATTTGAGAATCATTACAAAAAAAATAAAAATACAAACAATAGGATGGTGCGCCTGAAGCCACCCTGGAATGGCCAAATTAATGTCAAAATCAGTTGGTGATTCTCCTACTTTATGCTTACCCCTCAAACAAATTTTCTGAAGAAGGCCAACTTCACTTAAAAACAGATTAAATCATTGACCATTTACCCCAATATGGGTAATTAATTTATTCAGAAACTATATTATCAACCCACCCCACCCTAGGGCTGGGTGATATATCGAATGTGATATTCATGCGCATCCAGTAAGTCAGTAAAGCCAGTTCCGTGATTAGTGCTAAATCTCTATCACCTGTTTTCAAATAGAGCGGCATTTAACACACAGAGCCGTAGATCACTGACAAGCTACGCAATATCGATAATGAACACGATATTGCATAGCTTCTCAGTGAACTACGGCTCTGTGTGTTAAATGCCGCTCTATTTGAAAACAGGTGATGGAGATTTAGCGCTAATCACGGAACCGGCTTTACTGACTAGATGCGCATGAATATCACGTTCGATATATCACCCAGCCCTACCCCACCCATGATAATTCACTTAACACCCCTTCCTCCTTCCACTCCCACAATGATCCCTGATCTCTTTTTGTCTTGTATTAGATAACTCAGTTCTTTTTGCTCTTCGGTGAGTCGTACTTCCTCTTGCTGGAGTACCACAGGAGCAGAGGAATGCCAATGGAGGGAAGAGTCATGACACCAAAAGCTGCCCAGTCCAGCTATTAAAAAGAGGAAAAAAATACTTCGGCTATCATACACTGAAGACCAATTTACTCCATATTAAAGCATTGCTGAGTCACTTACATAATGTGGAGAAAAGCGTCTGTCAAACTCTCTCTGGGCAAGAATGCCTCCCTGACCCGGAGCACTTGTGTAACCAACCTGAGAGATGCAAAAAATGAGAAAAGTCTTAGCTAACAGCCAGTAACTACATTTACATGGACTGTAATAATGAATCTTTTTTTCAAAATAGTTTTTTAACAGTAATATTAAAAAGTCTCACTGACTTGCATATGAAAAAGTCTGAATAAGAAGACTGTATCAAGCCACAATCCAGGCTGTTTTCAAATGGCAAATTGAGGCAAAGAAAAAAAATCCTTATGCTGACTGTGTACATGAAAGATATCGTAGGGCTCCACTTACCACAACCTGTCCGCCCTCCTGGGCCAGGTAGCTAACAGATGCAGAGGTAAAGTTAAAGTATCCAGCTTTCAAAGGCCGCAAAACCACTGTGTGAGAAACATTACTGGCACTGTGGAGAGGACAGGTTAAGGAATATCTACTGAAGAGCAAAAGTAAATAAAGCATCCCATACTGACTTTCTGATACAGTACTGATGATGTTAAGTGCTATCAGTAAAGACAAAAGTGATTGACAAAGTTTAAACAAGGATTTGAGTCCACATAGGACTCAGAATTCCCCCTTAACAAAATAAAGATCCAGATAAGTGGAAGAGTAGCATCTATATATAGCTTTTGCTTAATGAATGAGGATACGGAGCAATACGATCCCATTTCACATTCAGCATTCCGGAGACAATGCCAAAATCTTCAGGGGGGAACGAGTCATCGGACAGCTCAACCTCTAGAGCAGCACTAGAAATAGGTAAAAAAATAAATAAATATATAAAAAAAGGGGGAGGGAAAAAGTTAAATACAATAATGAGCTAGCTTAGAAATATTTCCATCAGCTCCTTAATGTGTACATGGTTTAAACCTAACCCAAAAGCTCCTTACCAGCTATTGAAAACTTGTGTGGTAAATTCAGAGAGAGGACAATACCTGGTGCCCACGTTGTAGATGTTGTACTGCAGAGTAAGATCTCGTCCCTCTACAGCATATCGGTTCAGCAGGGACTTGGAAGCCAACAGACGAGCCCCTTCTTCTCCTGCCACCAGACCCACCACAGCAACCAGAGCAAACATACAGAGCAGCCTCATCTGTGGGGGAAAGTGGCATGTTTAACATACAAAACACACCAGCTGCTAATAGTACAGGAGGAGAATGAACGTTTATAATTATTGGATAAAAAGACAATTCAACAAATGATATCACTATTGCAATACACTGCAACTATGTGATGTGATTTAGAAAAGTGAAGTCACTTGATAATAAAACATCATTCTATATTCAGTCTTACAGTTGGTTCAGCTGTAACAGAGTGCAATCTATGAGAGGCTGAATGAACATAACTGAATGAATAAATGAATTTTCCAAATAAAAGGCACATGCTTTAAGCAAATCAACAATTCTAAAATAAAGAGATCCGTTCTTAAATATAACATCTATTAAAGTGGGCATGTAATATTATTAAAACCTATTAACAGTTCATTGTGTATGCTTACGTGTACAACACTCTTCACACAACCTCTACAAACTACTGAACGCGGTTAATTGTTTTTAATGCACTAGAATAAAACTGTTAAACTCAAGACTGCAGTTAGGAGAACAATTAAATTCTAATATAATCATTTTAACAAGTTAACTGGGATTACGTGTACTTCACACTCGTAGTAGTTTATTACACAGACAACGTCGACTGCTTGCGTATATACAATAAAGAAAAAAACATGTTTTAATGGGTCTTTCTCATCATATTTTGAATAAAAACATAGGAATATTTAACAGCCACTTTACCTTCGTCCGCTGGTCCGAGCCTCAAAAATACGAAGACAGAGGAAAGCACGCGCAGATGATTTTAGTCTTCCGCTAGCATGACGTGTCCAGCGACGGTCCGAGTCCACGTTCAATCCCACAGCGCCACCTACTGCTTCGGGTGTAATTACCTGACCATTGAAGTCAACTAAATCTTAATAAAGCAAAAATGGTCAAATGAAGGAAAAGGTCAGTACATAAAGAAATATGAAGTCATAAAACATTTGTTTTAGTGCAAAATAATTGCATTTTAATTCATGTATAGCTATATTTCTGTAAGAACCATTACAAAATAAAATGACATACAAAAGAAGCAAAAGACTGAAATGGGCTGAAAACATTTCAAAACTAATCTACTAAATACATCAAATGTAAGTAAAGATTAATTCTTAAACAATCCAAATGTCCTGATTAAGGAAACATCCATAGCTAAAATAAGGTACAGAATATGTAACAGCAAGTTGATAATGTTAATAATGTTTCATCAAATAACATCATGATATAAATATAGGGTAAGACAGTTTTGAGGTTAAATGATCCAGTTTTTTGTGTCTCTGGAAAAAAGTGTTTAAAATTGTCTTATGTTAAATATCAAAGTTTTTTGTTAGTTTGTTTTTTTCGATTTGTGGAGTAAAAGTTATAGTTTTTATTTTCAAGTAAAAAGGTAGATCTTTGGGTTAAATGATGTTTATTTTACATTTAGTGCTTTAACTAAGCTAGCAAATGTTTCTGTTTATTTCCTATAATTGGCTGATGAGTTCAAATTCACAAAATAAGGGGGCATCTTCCTCTATATCTTTCCCTATCACAAATATCTATTTGTCAAGTTCATATAAAGTATGTCTAGTCTTCCGCCTCCAGTGAAGCTATTAGAACTTTCCTTGCGTCTTCTGCCATTTCATTCAGAGCTCACTTTAGTACTCTTGAGACTGTCAAAAAAGACAGTGGTGCCCAAACCACAGAGCCTATAATGGGTATATGCATAATAATACACTCAAGCGTAATTTGATTTACAAACAGAGATTCAGCACCCTGCAATTTAGTTACTGAACTATGATTTATCCCTTGATGAAGAGACTTCATCAAACTCTTAATGTCTTCTATGGTTTTCCTGGATCTTTCACAGAGTTTCTGCAGGGATGGATCATCCAGACCAAAAGCAGTGCAGTACTTTTTTAGCTCAAGTATTATGATAAGAAAATCCACAGCAATCCATAAATCAGGAAGAGGAACTGTAGCCCAAAAAGCAGACAGAAAGGCTACTTTTCTAATGTTTTCTTCTAGAACTGTCTTCTTTTTCTCATTAATCTCAAAGGTGATATTTATCAATGCCACATCAGAAGATGACTCTTATGCTGTGGAAGGTCTTTCTCCATCCTCTCCTGTAGCAAACTGAAATCATACTTTCCAAGCTCCCAGCCAGAAATCAAGAACACAACAGGATCCTCTATACCAATCTTTTTCAGACCTAGACAGTAAAATAATAGCACTAATATTACTATAAGTATTTATTATTATTATTACACAAGCAAATATTTGAGCATAAAACTCAAAAAGTGGAACTGTCATGTCATAAACCAACCATTTTCACAGTCCTCTCCGATAATATCCAGTGTCTTTTTGTGGTCAAATCCTTTCTTCCTCTTTTCAGCAGCAATGCTTGAGTCAATCTTAGAACGGACAAAGTAGAACTTCTTGTCCATTTTCATGATCTCTTTGGCCAGCTGAGTGTGGCATTCCTTGAAGCGATCTGAAGCAATGATGATGAAAAAATCATAGCGTTCAAACTGAACCAGTTTAAGATACTCATCGGCTTTGAAGTTTGGTGTTCCAATTCCAGGAAGATCCCACAGTTTCACATTGTTGTATTTTGGATGAAGGTAAACCTCCAGTTCAGGGGCGGCGCCAGAGAATTTTGAATGCAGGTGCTGAGGGGGTGCTAGATCATCGACAGGGGAGCTGGGCAATTAATAGTAAATATGACCAAAACAGGTTATTATGTTTCATATGAATAATAAAATCACCCAGTCGATTTTGTAACATTTTATTACATGGTTATTTGACTCATCACATTTTTTTTTTTTTTTTTTTGGGCCATTCACTCTGACGTTAACTTTGATGAATATGTGCTGTGCAGGCGCATATGTAAACTGTTTATGAGTGTGGGAGTATTATCGAGGCATGGAGGCGTCTGCACAATCCCTTGCTTTTTTTATTTTATTTTATTTTATTTTTTCCTGCGAAAAGAACTTAAAATACATAGCCGATCCGTCATTTTTGGATGCGCTTTCTGCCATCTCATGCAGTTTCCGTGAAATTCAGCGCGTCACAATAATGAACCGGCCCACAGACATAAATAAATCTAGGCCTATAGAAAGCTTGAAATGTAGGCTGTGCTATTATACGAACCAATTCAAATAAAAACAAATATTCTTTAATTATGTAGTCTGTATGAAAAGGTGCATTTCTCTGTTAATTGCACGTCCATTACTGTGGAGATGGCGAGTCAGCGTCGGCATTCGGCAACTTCATGTTTGCAGCCAACACTGAGAAAGCACTAGTTTAGTAATAAATAATAATAAAAAAAATGCCTTCTTTTTCCCAGACGCATTCATAATCATAACTTTTGCAGGTGCTTTGCGGCAAGCTTTATGCGCGCACTTGAGTGTGGAATCGGCTATAATACGCAAGTATGCCTAGCCTATATTAAAGGATGGTTTAGTAGGTTATTTTATTAATCAATTTAACATAAACGTGCGACTAGTTGACTAGAAGAATATTTAGTCGGGCACAGGCCTAAGTGATCAGACTTGTGGTTTTTGCATGGTGGATAGTTAAATGGATAAAAAATCCCATAGAAGCAACCGATCCATTTTTAAAATAAAATGCTATGACATTACGAAAAGTGCGACTGCAAATCATGACGTGTTGTATTGCTTTGCATGTTATACATGCGTAATGAGTCAAATGTTTTTTTTTTATATATATATATTTTGTTTATTTCATCTTCTTTATTTTTGGGGGTGCTATGGGGGTGCTTTGGTCTTTCTTGGAGGTGCTGAAGCACCTGCTAGCCCCTCCCTAGCTCCGCCCATGCTCCAGTTCCAAAGTCGTCTCAACTATATGGCACAAATGGAACCCCATACCCTCACATTAATTTATTGTCAGACTCTCCATTTAACAGAAGCTTTTCAGTAAAGGTCATCGTGTCATCTTCGCTGTAAATGCAACACCACCTGAGCCTCATAATACGCCAATGCAAAAAGCGAATTAAGAGGTCTTAAATGTTTGAGACCGTTTAGAAGTCACAGAAAATCAGTAATGCGACAGAGACCTCTGGTGGAAAGTTTAGGCAAATTCATGATGTCTAGAAGCATTACTGAAGCCATATTTTATGCACCTTTTGATTTATTTAAAAGCTTAATGTATAAGGAAACTAAACTATGTATCTAGTAACTGCAACAGTGTATACAATGTATTTATTTATTCATTTATTTGTTTGTTTGGAATCTTTATAAACATTCTGTATCAAATGACTAGCCAATTGTGCTTTCCGCTCTCAAATATTGTGAAAGTGTTAGGTCTGTGAAATCTGAATAATATCTCCACAGCAATATCTTTATGTCAAAACATAAATTATTAAGAAGACACACAGGATTTTCATTCTGGCAGTAACTAAAGGTCGAACCGATTATATTTAGAATGGAATCGTTTAGTTGCCCATAACCATGAAACCATGAAAGGTTACTGAATTATAATTGGACCGCTCCTCATGTATATTAATGAGTAAATACTCGGAGATAAACACTGATGTTATACGACAAATCCTATAAGTTAATACTAAAATAAGAAGACCTTCTTGAATGTACAAGGTATGTGTTTTGATTGGCTTTGATTTGATTTGTGACAGATTGTGTCGAGTTGAGCTCTTTGTCTACAGTCATTGCCTACTTGTTCAGGTAAATCAATATATCGTCGCCTTGGAATTATAAGGTTCTATCTGACATTTTTGTCAAAATTGAGTTATTCACATATTCTGTGACAACTTATTTACATTATGTGATGTTTTTTTTTTTAAGTTGTGTACATTTTAAGGCTTTTTATTTAGAAAACAAAAAGGTTCTATCTACAAAGTCGAACTCTAACTTGATTCTATAAGGTTTTATCTGCAAATCAGCCAATCAGCACTTCGAATGCACGCTAGCGGACCAATCAGGATCAACGTTCTTTGTCATGTCGCCGGACTGCTCCATAACAGCAGGAAAGATTAAACATTAAACAACAATTACGTGTCTGCAGAATCAATAAGTGCAATTCACCTTTATTCCACAAAGTGGCAGTGTTTAAAACATAATACGTGATTTTTCAATCATAATTAGCGCGCATGCATAAAACAAATAATCATCTGCAAAAATTGTACTGGCTTGAATGGCTTTACTGCAGAGCAGTTACTGTACATAATGAAATATAAGTGTCTCTGTAGTTTGATGGTGGATGTGGTGAATCGCGATCAAAATGTTGTTTTTGAAGATGCTGAAAATGATAGTTTTGAGAATGTATAACACTGGGTAGATGTGCTTTGACGATGGCACTGATGGTAAAATCATCTGCTCAAATCCCTTCTACGTTTCAAAAGGTAAGGAAGTATGCTTATTTTATTACCCATGGGGACATCAATGTAGGTCCCCACCGTGACACGAGTCCCCATGAGTCGGTGTGTATTCAGCTTTAAGTCCCCACCAGGACATATAAACATATAAATGGGCCAAATAAGGTTGTAGCATCATATCTCTTTAAATTTCTAGAGAAAATCAAAATAACTGATCTTGCATTGTTGCTTTAACACTTGTTGACATGAAACTAATTTTTATTGGTCTGAGTTTTTTAAGGCGGGCAGGGCAGAGTGTTACATGAAGCTTGTCAGAGAAATTGTAAGGAAATTGAGCCTGACATAGTAAATTTAATTAATCACTAATAAGGGTACTAAAGCAATTATAAGTAAGCTTACCAACAAAGCAAATGTTTAGGAACAATGTTTTTACATGCTCTTTCAAATAAAAATGTTTAATTTATAAAAGAAACTTAGAAAGGTAGAAATAGCTGGTTAAGTTAAAATGGGCCACAATTTTCAGCTAAAATGGGCTGCACACACACACACTTTTAGACAGAAATTGAGGGTGAAAATAGGTTTATAGGCCTAGATATGTATCCATACAAAATCTTAACAGTTTTTTTAAAAAATTGCGTTGCAGACAGTATGGCAGGAGGACAAGCAAAGAAAGGAAACAGAGAGACGAGAAGAGAAAGGGAAAGAAGGGAAGATGTCAGTAAAATGGGCTGCATACACACACACACACACACACACACACTTTTACACAGAAATTGAGGGTGAAAATAGATTTATAGGCCTAGATATGTATCCATACAAAATCCTAACAGTCTTTTAAAAAAATTGCATTGCAGACAGTATGGCAGGAGGACAAGCAAAGAAAGGAAACAGAGAGACAAGAAGAGAAAAGGAAAGAAAGGAAGATGTCAGTAAAATGGGCTGCATACACGTACACACACACAAACACACTTTTACACAGAAATTGAGGGTGAAAATAGGTTTATAGGCCTACTGTAGATATGTATCCATACAAAATCTTAACAATCTTAAAAAAATACAAGCATACATACATACATGCACACAAAAGACACCAATGCACAGAAACACACACCTATACAACATGATCAGTTCATTTTTACTTGCATTGTTTAATTAAATATTCATTCAACTTTCTATTTAATGAAATAGATAAAAAAAAAATTATTAAAACTTAAAAATAAAATGATTTAAGCTGAAATTACCTGTGTTGTTCTCTTTTTATATTAGCCCATTTTAACTGAACAGCTGGCCCATTTTACCTGAATGTTGTGCCGTGGCTCAAGAAGGTACCTGCTGATACTCTAACTCTCATAATTTTAAAACCTTTATACTTTTTCACATTTAAAAAAATAAATATATTTAAGAGACCCATGCTAATTTATAAGAATATCATTAGATCTCATGCATAGCTTATTTGATGGTATTATAAGTAATTTACCAAAACGTGGCCCATTTTAGCTGACTTCACCCTACACATATCACACACACACACACACACACACACACACACACACACACACACTTATTATTATCAGTAGTTGTAGTATTATACACCTAACCCAACCAAAAAAATAATTTAAACATTTTAATAAAATAACAATATATTGTACTACTACTACTAGCCTACTACTACTACTACTACTACTACTAATTATTATTATTATTATTATTATTATTATTACTACTACTATTGTAATTCACATTATTTTCCCGTAAGAGTGGGCGCGGCCATTTGTAAATTGAATGGGTCTGACTTCCGGTGTCATTTGCTTCCAGCTATTTTTAGCTGTACAAAACAGCTACTTTTGCTGCTTGATATTGCAAACTGGTGTGTCTTATCATATTATTTTATTTATGAACACACTAGTTTGTAGTGCAAACAGTTTTACCGTTTACTGCACTTTGTTCTTCTCGTTATTTCCCTACATCGGCTAATTAACCGGAACTCTCGCACATTCACAGAAAATGGCTTATTTCCGCATTGAAAAATAAGGTAGATTATGATATATTTATGATATGTCTTTATGCATCTTTATTTGTCCTTTTATAATTCTCTGTAATTGCAATATTTTAGACCAAGTAAGCATGCTTGCTTTTTTCTCAAACACTAGTTGCTGTGATAATATTTTGGAAATAATGTAGTGTTTTCTATCCACTGTTTAGTATCAGAACTAGCGATTCCTGAATGATTCGGTCAAATAGGCAAAAAAGGTTTGAAATTGTTTGGTTCAGTCTGATTAATATTTTCAGAGTTCACTCACGCACTGAATCGTTTGCTACGGTTTCTTATACCCTAACATAATTTATGACAGAAAACAAAAATATCGTTGAATGAGGCGATATTTACCTGTAATCCATCAACAAACGTATCGTGCGTCAGCGATGAAGCAGCTTTTTATTGCGCGCGTGCTTGTGCAGCTTGTGAACGAGCAAGACACTCTGTACTAAAGGTAAATACAATTTATATAGGCCTACATATATCCAATAAAATATCAAAATATGGGACACTTTTTTTTTTTTGCTGGGGAACTGTACCCCAGCACTGAATGAAAAGCTACAAATTTTGATTCTGACTGGAGACAGAATCCTTTTGACTCATATTTCTTATACGACCTCTCCTGTGAGCTAGATTGTGTTTGGAAAACATTTATTGTAAATGAAATAGTGTAAGAGTTAAAGTCTTTCTGTATTTGACCATAGAGAGGCGCTATTGCGGTCCATACTGAAATGTCCATTGTAAAAATCCTGATAAACCAATCACAAGACTTAATATAGGTTTGAAGCAATCTTTTTTATTAAAGTGCATTGTAAGTCAGATGCAGGTCTTATATAACTTTGTTTTGTTGATGTGTGCTCACTGAATGATGTGGCATGCAGGATATGTCAGAGTTGGTCAGCACACCAGGCCAAAAGATCAGGCACAGCAAGAGCTGGTGGTGGAGAACAAGGAAATAACATGCGATAACCTTCTATCCTGTGCTTATGTGAGTGACGTGAGAGAGTACATGCAAAGCCACACTTATTCACTTGCTGATAACCTCTGAGTGAACTGTGAGGAAGGAACGGGAAACCTCCTGTGAAACCTCCTGAAATCACCAGCTGAAGAGTTTCTGGAAAAGCGTATGACGTTTATTTGTCGCAGATATGCACAAATCAGACATCCAGGTAACACAATCTATAAACAAACTTTCTCAAACTAGAGTTTCACTCACTGACTGGACAAAATGTGATATTTGTCTTTAGTTTCATTTGGTTACAATACAGTCATTTAATTTTCTGGTGAATTTATAGGAAGAGATTTTCTTAAACCTTCTGATTGTTGCTCTTTAGCAAGTGTATTGCTTTATCTGTTTATTTTTTTTTAATCATTTTTAATAATAATATTTATCATTTTTATTATATATATTATTATTATTATATATTGGTTGGAGAAAAATCCTGAATGATCCTACTTGGATCAAAAAAATCCTACTTTGTCCGATTTAATTTTAGTAATATTAAAAATAATAATTCATCCAACCATTTTCCGGATCACTTGACCTACATGGGATGCATATTTATTGATTTATAAATAATTTTTATATATACTTTCTAAATAATATTCATCTTGGCATTTCTAGGACCATTTAGGATCAAGCACAACAATAGAATATTGTTGTAATATAATTTCCATAAGTATAATAAAAAACATAACGTGGAAGAGTATCTTGATGCTCCAAAAATGAAATATGCTTGCATAGTTTGAGAGGTTATTTATGTCTTATGATAAATATGATTACTTGGCTTGAATTAAATGTATAAAATAACAGCCAGAACTCCAACAAAGCCTGCCATAAATCCTCATTGTGAAACTTCAAAGATGGATAATATGTCACCAGCAAAAAATTAGTCTTGGAGACCGTAATAAATGGAGGAATTTCCTTTCGGGTGAAAATTAAATTCCTGAACTGATTATTGCACAAGTCTGTCTCTTTTTTTTTTTTTTTTTATGGCATCTTTTTCAGCCGTATTGTGAAATGACTTGCAGGTGCAAGAGAAAGTGAGTTGTGTTATTTTACAGTCCTGTCAGAAAAACAGTGATGGTGTTCTTGTGTTTCTCAGTACTCTATTCTTAAAGGCCCGGTTTAGCCAGATGGCAGGCAGGGTGGTGCAGTGTCTCCCTTTCACAAGCCAAGTCAAACACTGGCCTCGGCCGTTAAGCTCTCCATTTCTGCGGGCCTCGCACCCCGAGCACGAGAACAATGTGGGCTTGAAACCTCCTGAGTTTCCCTCTGCCAGACACCAACAGGAATGAGAAGAATTCCAAGTTATTAGAGAGAGAAAGATCATGTTCTGTGGATTAGTGGAACAGCTAAAAATACTTTGATCTCCTAACGGACTCCAAGTAGTCTTGTATCTTGGAGGAAACGCTGTATGCCGCACATTTTTAAGCCCATAAACTTTAGTGGAGGGGGAAGAATTTTGGAGAGCGATCAGTCTGGAGCTGGGTGGCCGGAAAGCAGATAGAAACCTCTTTGTGTGTCAGCACACACTGATATGGGATTTTTAGATGCAGCACAGTTAGTGTTACTCACTAACTTGCGTCCAAGTCCTTCTGACTACTAATGTCTAATTAAAACTTGAACAAAGAGATTATATTAGGCCCTTAAAGATTATTCTCCTGATTAAAGGCAGTGGTGCATGCCTGCATTACCTTTTGATTGTAAGCAGCACCGAATCTTTACAGCTTTTGAGTTTAGTGGTGCATAATCAAATGGTGCGTTCAAATCACTTTGGTCAGAGCAAGATGTACCTTTTCAATGAAAAACACAACAATATTTTTTTCTTTTAACTCTACTTCTACAAAATGATACATAAAGCACTTCAGGTGTGTTTTTGCTTTTTTATTTTTATTCAGTTTATGAAGGTGCTGTAAACTGAATCGTTGTATATTCTTTTTAAACTCTGTAATACTATCATATTTTGTACATGCACCTCAGCTAGTTTTATTGTACGTTTTTTAAAAAATGCATTAATTTCAACAAATTTACCATCAATACAGACACACCTAAAGAAATGAAGAGTTAAACACACATGAATGCCACCACAAATTCGTAATTACAAGCAGTAAGCTATGAACTTTCTTTAAAGGAGTAGTTTATCCAAAAATTCTAATTTGCTGAAAATTTTCTCACCCTCAGGCCAACCAAGATGTAGATGAGTTTGTTTCTTCATCGAAACAGGTTTGGAGGAATTCAGCATTATGTCACTCGGTCACCAGTGGATCCTCTGCAGTGAATGGGTGCCGTCAGAATGAGAGTCTAAACAGCTGATAAAAGCATCACAGTAGTCCACAGGTAATCCACATGACTCCAGTCCATCAACCGATGTCTTGTGAAGTGAAAAGTTTTCCCCAAATCTGTTCTGATAAACAAACAAACTCGTCTACATCTTGGAGAAAATTTATGAGTAATTATGACTTTGTAGTGGCATTTATGTGCATTCAACTTGTAAATATGGATCATGACTTGAACGCACAGTAGAATGAAAGACTTGTTTGAAAACCTTCAGCTGAGATGTCAACCACTAAATCCAAAGAAGCACACTTCACCAGCGTGCCATTATTTGGCTGAAGGCTAGCCTTTGTGACAGCTGTTGCAAGTAACACATAGCAACACTCTTGGTATGTTTCATTCCATAACATCCATATGTGCATGCATACCTCAACGTTTTGTAGATGCTGACACATATCCCTGTGGGTCATTGACCACCCCAAATAACTTGAATAGCTCTGGTAATGCACTGCCCTTTGTGGCTTACCAGTCAACGTATTTGAGAAAGTTAAAGTAATGCAAATGTTTTCTTGTCAGACCCTTAAGCATGGCTAATGTGTAATTTGTGTTTACAGGGGAGGTTAAGTGTGGCTCTCCTCTGCGGTAATACTGAAAGTCACTCACTTAAGGTTTTCTCTGATTCCCGTGGAGGAGAAAAAGAGAACCAGGGTCCTCAAAACATCTGTATCTTCCAAACATTTGTCAAAAGTAACCAGTGGAATTTTTACATAACGTGGCTTCCCAATGTAGGAAATTAGTGTGTTTATGTGGTTAAACCATTTTCATTGGAGATTTTCAGTGGGAAATTTCAATTTAGAGAACATTCAATGACTCTTTATGTTAGGGATGAGTAAAACCACATTTTATTTCCAATCCAATACCAAGACCAGTTATTTCTTATATCGACACCACTGATACCTCCATTTAATTAACTGTTTCTGTGATCTCCAAAGATAAAATGGAAATTGCCATTTAAGACAGGCCTAACATGTACATAATCAGACTCATTTTTTTTCTTTTTAAAGTTTCCGTTTATTAACCCTATAAAGCTTGACATCTGAAGTAGAAATTAATTTTTAAATGAAACCATTTATTGACCCATTAGACGAAATATAAAAGAAAATCTAAAAGAGTTTGCATAGGTGTTTTTAATGTTTGTATCATATTTACATCCATCCATCAGGATTTTATAGCCCATATAGTATGATGTAGTGAGAACATGTTGTTCATACTTGAGAAGGAAAAATCACCTTCATTTTATTCAGAGGCCCAAAACTGAGCAAAAATATGCAATTTGGTGCTGTTGTTTATATGACCAAAACCTAAAATGAAATTATAATAGCTTGTTATGTAAATCAGTGAGATTATTTATATCAGTATAACAGACTGCACGTAAAATGCATAGAAATATTAGTTGTCAATCTATATCTCTCAATTATATGTCTTAGTAAGAAGAAAAATTGCTTAGTTTTAATTGTGGGGGCAAAACAAATAATCCAATACAATGATGTTTGAGAGATGTACAAATAAACATTCCTCAAAAGCCTGTTGTATCATATTTGATGCATAATAAAATAAATCTGTTGTCTCAGTCCAGAAAATACTAATATCAATATAAAAGTTATTGTTGCACTGCTGTTTCATAAAGAAATCATTTTTCTGCAGTGTGCTAAAAATGACAATAAACCTGACTTTAAACTTTGACCTTTCAACATTTATGTCTGTGTTCAGATGAGTAAATAATAATAATTAAAAAAAGACTGAGCCAGCCATCATGACTATGTGTCACTCAAGATGTCTGATATCTGATCTCACAGAAAAAAAAAATCTCAATGAAAACATCTTCAGATATCTTGCCTATATGAGGCTTCACCAGACAGAAGAGATGCTGTCTCCATCTGAATTGTGCAATCTCAGTGTTGAGCATCAGTCCCATAGGAGCATCTTATAACCGCTTCTCCTGGAATTCCAGAGGCGTGTCCCGTCAGGTTTGGCCGAGGGCCACGTTTCATGAGATGGCTATGTAATCCCAAGCAAACCCTCCCGCCCTGATCCTGTCAACACCCAGTGTCCATCGCTCCTGGAAATGATTTCCTGGTCTCTATTGTGTGACGCTTCAGCTTCTGGAAGCGATGAAAGCCTCAGACGGATTCTGTACTGTATAGCATTTTCAGAGAGATAGCAGATGTTTAGAAGATGTAACCTGATTACCAGGCAATATCATAATAAATCATCAGGTGTAATGTAGGTCTCATGTGCAGTAATACATGGACAGAAGGTACCGGGGGGTGGACTGTGTTGGGAATTTCATTTCAAAGAGAGGAGAATATGAGGCCATATCACTTACACAGTGAATCTGGCCTGCACAGTGTTGTGGTTCACCTTACATGATTATAGACCTTTGTCAGATTAGATGCTGAATTTAACACTGATGCTGAGAGGGATAAACTTATACCCCCGGTTTCACAGACAAGGCTTAAGACTAGTCCCAGACTAAAATGTAAGTTTGAGCTGTTTCAACTGAAAGAAACTTGCATTGACTGATCTTTGAATATATCAGTACCTTTGTTTTGTCTCAAGATGTACACCAGAATTTTTTTTTAATAAGGCATGTTTATAAAAATTACTCACATGTCCTAATTGAACTATGGCCTAATCCTGGTTTAGTCAAGCCCTGTCTGTGAAACCGGGCCTTTTTAATGGCATGCACTGTATAAAGGTCATAGATCACATATTTTTTTTGTCAACTCACAACTTTCAAAACTGTTTTACTGAGTTTTTGTCTACTGAAAGTTTCTTCGATAAGAAGTTTCATCAATCTATATGTTGTTAAGAAACAACAATCCTTGCACTGCACTGTCCTCACAGCCTCGTTTCCATTCCTGTCAAAAATCATCTGACTAAGGTCTATTAGCTGAACAAACAGAAAATATGGTTATGTATTTCATTCATTACTTGTAATTTTTTATTTAATTAATTATTTATTTTTTTATAAAATACGGCACGTTTTCATATAGTCAGTATTTACATTCACTGTTGTAAGCTGTTTGATTCAAGAGAATCGACTCAGAGTCATTCGTTCGGGAATCGGACTACACTGGTTGCGCTAGGTTTTAATACACACACACACACACACACACACACACACACACACACACAAAAAGAACCATCTAATGGAGTAACTAATAGAACTAATAGAATCGGACTTCTCGCTGTATGTTACTGTTTAACTAAAAAGAACTGACTCATAAGAGTGATTCATTTCCTCGACGGTCGTGTTTGACTTTGATTCTATAGGAAGAACCGATGAGAGTCATTGGTTCGGGAATCGGACTAGATTGGTCGCACGGTACTGTGTATGCTGAAGAATGCACGTGCGAAAACTAAAAATAATCGTTCTAATTTTATAAGAATTTAGGGGAGTCCACACATCAGGAACGATATCATTGGAATCACTTTTAGAACAATTTTCCAGTTGATGAACGATTAAAAAAAAAAAAAAACATTGACAGCCAATCAGAATCCACACGACTTTAAAGTGCTCGAGCATTTAAAGTGGCACAGGACATGCAGCGCGCGGTTACAGTAAACGGAACAATTTATAGTATACCGTTCTCGGCGTCTATGAACCTTAAGTGATACTTCGCTTTTGTTTTAAGGTAGTAATACGTAATATTTTTGATAGTTAGATCTTTTCTTATTGAGAATATGTAGGCTATTCATAATGTGCTGTAGCTCACCCTCAAACAGATAAAACAGCGAGTCATATCATCCTGAAAGTGTACGCCTGAATTTTAGAACAAGGGGTTAAAATAGGCGGGTTGTAACTAAAGAGGTGTGTCTTGTGCGTAAAGGGGGCGGGGCTGGAAGAGTTCCTCACCCTCGTGTGTTTGAAGCAGTCAGCTGAGCCCAATTTGTGCGGACGCGGCTCTAACCTCGTACAACATGCAGGATCACAACGAACACGTTTAACCCTGTGCACTGTTTGTCATTCCAACGTGTACAGAAAACAATCCAGTTAAACACCCTTTCTTTTAATTCCACTTCGCCATTCTTTCCCCGTGAAGAATATCGATTTGGAGGTGAGTATTTCAGACTGTTTGGATGGATGGGGGCTGTGTTGATAACATATGGTTTCGTGGTCATGCTGTATCTATAGATATCCGGCTATAATTTAGGAACAGGCATTTATTAAGTGTTTTGTAATGTAATTCACTGCGAAAACATACCCGTCAACAAAGGAATAGCTCATATATTTCTCAATAGGCTCGATTTAAAGTAAACTTGCTATTTATGAATGAGATGCATGCATATATATAAGTTTGTCAGTGAAACTAGTCTCGATCATAGAGTCAGGTTTGCAGCCAATATACCGGTAAACTTTGCGCACGCGTGTTTACTAACAACTTAAAGAGTGCATGTATTTTTAGATCTTATTTATAGATTCACTTCTAGGTCGTGATTACTGTGAAGACATCTTTTCTTTAGGGTTGGCAATCGAGAACCGGTTCTGTTTTAAAAACAAAATACTGGAACCGAATGAATTACATGATGTGATTTTCATGATCTGTTAAACGGGTATCGAACGATGCGAACCGTACTGAATACTGACAGTTTTTAACGCACTACTACTCATTAAAACACCGCTACTGGGTAAACAGCGCAAAACACATCAAGTTTTTAACTTAAAGTGAATTAAAAACACACACCCGACTATGTAGTCCGGTTCGCCAAATGAATGACTCTTGTGAGCCGGTTCTTTTTAGTGAATCGAACACACACAGCGCCACTGTGTAGTCGTATTCCTGAACGAATGATTCTTAAGACTCGGTTCTTTGTAGCGAATCAACATCATACTCTTACACTGTGTAGTGCGATTCCAGAGCGAATGACTCGGTTCTTTGTAGTGATTCTGAATCAACCGCAGCGGTTATTGATTTAATCTGATTTACTGAGTCTTTCGTCGTGTCTGAAGAGAAGCAAGAAAAGTTACTGCGGTATGGTAGGTACTTGTGAGAGTGTTAGTTAATGACTGGTTTTTCATTTGGCAGTTAAAGATGTACATTGAGTTTTACTGCAGGGTAATATGATGAAAAGTTATCACGTTTGTTTAGTATTTTTATTTAATGTATAGGGTGAGTTATTGGATTGTATTTATGCCACCTCTAAAAAGTCTATATAAACAAATCTTTTGATAGAATTTTATTACTTTAATTTATGATTTGAGTTATGCTGAAATCTGACATGATTTCTGGGAAGGTCCTATAATTCCTATAATGAATTTTGATGCAGATATTGCACTTTTCCTTTGTGTTTACACGTGTTTCGGAACATAATCTTATTTGAGTGTCTAATGCTTGATCTTGATATTTCTACAGTGTGCTATTAGACTATACACTGCAACATAATCTTACATTATGAGCAAATGTTTTATTTGCATGTGTCACAAATGCAAATGAGCTGTTTTTCATTTCAAACAGTTGTCCAAAGAAATTGTCCAGAAAAGTTATGTAATATTCTTGTGTGAGAACGCTCTCCTTCTCTCTCACACACACATACACTAGCACAAAGGAGGTGTATCTGTTTTCTTTTGTCAGGGAAGTTGTTCAGTGGTTCTCTAACAATAGACTGACCGAGTGCAGGGGTTGGATTTTTAAAGGCATGTTCAGGCACACATATATGAGTTTGTCACTCTCCCTCTCTCAACTAGAAATGTGTGGGTTTTATTTGGCAGAGATTCTGCAAAAAGCAATGAAGCAAGACGACAACTCCAAATTGCTGCCTCCAGGGCTAGAGAGTTCAATTTAATGTCATATCAGTTCACAATTTCATACATCTAGTGTTCACTAAGGGAGGTAAGAAGCTTGATAAAATCAAACACGTCAGCATATTCTGGTTAAGATGGCACAGATTGTGCCTTTTCACTTATCCCCATATTTTTGGGCATTGGTTTTATCTTTAAGCCAAGATGACACGTCAGATTAGTTTTATGTATAGTTGTATAATTAGGTGTTTGAGATGTATCTTGATGTGACGTTTAGGAGTATTCACAGTGGTTTGCGACAACAAAACAACCAAAAGTTTTCATTTTTATTGCATATTTTGGAAGATAAAGTGATGTCTGTTACCTTCTCATGCCTCTTTATTTCTCTGTTTTTCCCCTTGTTTCTCTGATGTTGCAAATTGTCTCCCACCGTCCTACTTTATCTAGCCATGTTCCCTCAATCTTTAGCACCAAATGTAAGCGTTCATCCTAAAAATAAACAAATCAGCATGCACTCTACAGTCTTGTGAAACAGCAGTTAGCTTGCTGAAAAAAAGTGAGAGATAGAGAAAGAAATGATATGAAAGAAGTTTATGCACTATTATTAGGGGAGGAGAGGGGAGGGGGAAGAGAGAATAAGCAAAAGTGCAAAGATTTTGACTCAGAGAGTAGTGTTACATATGCTCTTAATTTAACCATTGGTTACTGTTCCAAGACCCATTGTGTTTGTTTTGGTCAGACTTGCTGAAGTCTATACAAAAGTGGTTTCAGTCAATCCAAAGCTAGTTTATTTAAAGCAGGAGTTCACTAAAACTACATAACTGTCATAACCCATCAAACTCCGCTGGCTTGCATAGACAGTTAGTGGGAACTCGTGTCGGTTTGCGTTGCGCTTCAGACTCTGTCTCCAGTCTGATTTTTCTTTTTCTCGCTAGCTCTTTTGTTTGTGTGTGGTCACAGGGGTGGTCCATGTTAGATGAATTCTGACCTGATTTTGGAGTCTTGGAACACACACATACCCAGCTGCCTCCGATGGACTGTCAGTCCGTCACAGGGCACTAGTTCTTTTGATCTCCCCACCGTACCACTGCTGGCTTCCAAAGCTTAAAGACCTTCCATGCAATTCAATGTGGCACAATGCACCAATCTCTTTTGTCCACTGTATTCTTCTACTGCTCAGCGTTATGAACAGATCAGCTCTGATGGTTGCTAGTCCAACATTCTAAGTTTTTCTTTCACAGCAAATGCTTAACTTTTTTTGTATAACACATCCTTTGAACCGGTTCATGTTGACCTTTGACCTGATTCACTCTATTAGCCAGGATTACTGTTTAAATATAGAAAACGATTAAATATCCAGCATCCAATGATAAATATGCAATATTGGTCAATAACAGATTTAAAAAAAAAAAAAAAAAAAGACCAATAAACAACATAGCTTGATGTGTAGAAAATGGACCTTGTCTTCAGGCAAAATTCCTTTAAAGTTTTGGGTGGAGTGGAAGACTCTGGAACTCTCAGAAGGTTCTGGGAATTTCTGCCTGTCAGATTGACCTAAGTTAGATTGAACTAGCTTTAGTTGCTCAGAAATGTGTGATGTAAATTTTATACCAAAAAGAATGAAATCCAAAATTCAAGAAAAATTTAAATAATTAAATTTAGGTAACTGGATAACTGAATTCAATATTTCACCTGAACAAATTTTACATATTGCTGGTGTAACACATATTGTGGTCATGTTAACGTGCAACCACACTGCTGACATGTTTACCTGTTGTAGCTTATCCATGTTTTGTGCATGAAATAGATGCTGAAACAGTAAAAATGAGGTCAGTGCTTTTAGCTGTCCAAAACTATTTAAGTTACAACGAAAATTAATTAATTAATTAAGTAATTAATTAATTAAATTTTTTACTTTTGGGCTGAATATTTTTGGTTGCCAAAACTTTGGTGCAAGCTTATCTGAAATTTAATTTATCGATAGATATTGGATATATATATATATATATATATATATATATATATATATAGGTTGGTATTGGATTTTTAATTGGACATTATCATTTACCTGATTTTTTTAAAAAATTTAGATTGTCTTAACTATCATCTAATGCTGACTTAAGTTAATCTTAAAAACATAAAAAAAAATAACACCATTAAATGTAATATTTAGCAAACCTAAAAATGTGTATTTTTACACCTGGTGCGTTTTCTTTGATTGGATAGCTGATTTGTTAAAACGGTTCCATTCACACTTGGCCACATAAATGTCTCCACAAAACGGATTTAGATCCAATCATTCATGTCAACGAAAGCAACATTTCAAGATTAAAGACCACAACAGGAGAGAGAGCGGCATCAGCACTGGAAAGATAATTAGTAAGAGAGTTCTCACGTGTTTTTTTTTTTTTAACATTTCGGGAGGTGTAATATTTACATATGTGGTTTCAACAACCAGATGCATTTACGCTTGTCCAGTTTCATCAGGAATGCATCCCAGACCACCTTCTGAAGTGGTTTGAGGAGTCAGATTTAAATCGGTCTCGAAAGCATTTCGGAGGGCATTTACACCTGTTTTTTTTCACGATTGGATAGCTATCTGATTAGAGAAAACACATGAAGTGACCAGTTATAAACAGACACTTATTCATACTGTACATTACAATGTTGTAAAATTTACCTGTAGCATTTAAAACAGGGGACTCCAACTCAGCTCCTGGAGAGCTACTGTCCTGCAGAGTTCAGCTCTAACCCCAATTAAACACACCTGAACCAGCTAATCAAGGTGTTCAGGGTTGCTTAAAAAATTACAAGCAGGTGTGTTGGAACTGAATTGAGCAGGGTTGAAGACCTTGGAACAATTGAGTGTTTGATTTTTTTTTAAATTTTTTTTTTTAGACAAAATATAAGTCATTTATCGGTTATTGGCTAATCTGTATCGGCCAGAATTTTAGTCTGCTTGGTCTATCACTTGTTGGGCTTTACATAACAGACAGATACACCACTGTGAGTACAGCTAAAAAGACTTGCATGTTTCTTTCTTTGGCATTATCATCCATGTGGATATTGAAGTCACCAAATTCTACACATGCGTACCACTTTTCACGCCAACATATTGATTAGCCCAGCTGTAACCCTGGACAATACGATGTAAAGAGGAGCTGAATGAGGTGTCCTGGCATTTCCCAGCACACATTATAGTACTTCTTTGCATTTAGAATCGCCAAAGTCGGAGTAGACATGAAGCTCAAGGTACCTTTATCTTGTCATTTTTGGATCCATTTGACCTGGCTGACCTTGCAAAGGGCAATATCGAATGGTGGTGGAAGACTCTTGATGAAAAAAAGAAAGTAGGTTTCAGACTGAGTGGTTGTCTTGTTCACCTAATTGAGAGTTCCAGAAAGAATGGTACGACTCCATTATGAAGTAAAGAAGGGCACTTGACCTGTGTTTATGTACATACTAAAGGGAGGACAAGGACGGGACACTCTTGGAATGATCATCTAGGCCTTGAAATTCCTTAGAAGACATGAGAGGCAGTGGTGGGATCTGTTTACCCTCTTAAAGTGCCCCTATTATGGGTTATGAAAGGTTCATATTTTGGTTTTGGGAGTCCCTAACAAGAAGTTGATATGCATGCAAGGTCAAAAAACACTTTCATTTTCTTATAATATGCATTTATTTTTTTTACCTTATTTGCTCAACGATTCCCAAACTATTCGTTGAACGATTCATTTTTCTAAACCCCTCCTTTGGTCGATTTCATTTTAAAGCAGTGTTTGTGAGCTTTTACTGCTTCAAAAGCGGCCCCTAGTGGAAAAGAATGAATTTGCATTTTTATTCAGACCAACGCGAAAATCCAAGTTTTCCCAGGTCTGCGTGGGCGGGCAATATGCTAATGTTTCATTCTGACGTCAACATGAAACGGCTTGGAATTCGTTTTAAAAACACTGCATGAAAGGTAATTTTCAAAAATCCATAATAGGGGCACTTTAATTTGCCTCACTGATAAGACCTTGGTACATCAAGCATTTCACCCATCTCTAAACAATGAGTTCCCCCCGTAACAGCTTTGTGTATATTTTTCATCATTAATTCTGCTTGCGCTTTGCTCTATACACAGCGGTTCTTGTCGGTTCTTGTGCGGAGCGCTACCCAAAACACTGGTGGACCATATCGGTATGTGGCAGCTTTATGTAGTGTCTGATATCTTAACAATAACAGGTTGGATTACGTAACTGACAACAATAGAGCCTCTGTCAATCAGCACTCAAAACTATGGGAGGTGAAGATAAATGAACTGGAACCACTTGAACTTGGAAAGTCTTTCTCCTTTTTTTGCAGTGGATTTCAACATCAAGTTAGGGCCTCTGTCTCTTTTTATTCTTTGAATCACCAGATGATGCAGAGAATGAACCCTGGTGAATTTAAAAAAGCACAGAGGTAGTTATGGAAAGTCCATTTGTCATGCATCTGGAGTTCACGCAGGCTTTAAAACCTCAACCATAACGATTGTTTTATCAGTATTTGCTGTTAAAAATGACTTCATTGTTGTCAACCAAGTGCATGTGGTTTTCAGATTGACACATGAGTTTAGTGTAGTGTTTAGTATGTCCAGAGCTTTTAGACAATACCATGCTCTTTGAACACTTGCATGGCGAGATGGTTGACAGTGTGCATTGGAAATTCATCCATTTTAAAGCTCCGCTTCTACAGCTAAACACATACAGATGGGTGTATTTGGTCTTTGAGCTGTGTCTGCCACCATTTATGATGTCATATTAATAAAGTTTGGGAGGAGCATGTTCAGATAATCAACCAATTTAGCACTGGTGGAGCACGTTCAGATAATCAACTCAATTAGCACGACAGTATATATATATATATATATATATATATATATACATATATATATATATATATATATATACATATATATATATACATATATATATATATACACACACACAGTTGTGCTCAAAATTATTCATTCCCTTACGAACAAAGAAGTCTCTGAAAATAAATCTGTATCATTAATCCTTCTGATCTTTATTTTAAAAAAATCAAAAAATCTAACCTTTTCATTGGAGAATAAGAATTTAAAATGGGAAGGAAATCTCATTATGAAATAAAAGTCTTTCTCTAATACACATTGGCCACAATTAATCATACCCTTTTATTCAATACTTTTTGCAACCTCTATTTGCTAAGATAACAGCTGTGAGTTTTCTCCTATAATGTCTGAAGAGTTTGGAGAACACCTGACAAGAGATCAGAGACCATTCCTTCATCCAGAATCACTCCAGACCCTTTAGATTTCCAGCTCCATGTTGGTGCTTCTCCTCTTTAGTTCACCCCACTCATTTTCTATAGGGTTCAGGTCAGGGGACTGGGTTGGCCATGGCAAAAGCTTCATTTTGTGCTCAGTGACCCATTTTTGTTTTGATTTTGATGTTTGTTTGTGGATCATTGTCCTGTTGGAAGATCCAACAATTGCCCATTATAAGATTTCTAGCATGGACAGTCTTTTTGGTTTTTTTATCTGTTGGTATTTGATAGAATCCATGATGCCATGTGTCTAAACAAGATGTCCAAGACCTCCAGCAGACATATAGGCCCACAACATCAAAAATACAGCAGTATATTTCATTGGGTACTTTTTTTATTTTTATTTTTTTATCCCTGTGTGCACCAAACCCATCTTGAGTGTTTGCTGCTAAAAAGCTAATTTTTTTTTGTTTCATCTGACCATAGAAGCCAGTCCCATTTGAAGTTCCAGTCGTGTCTGACAACTGAATATGCTGGAGATTGTTTTTGAATGACAGGTTTTTTTTTTTTTTTTTTTTTTTCTTCTTGGAACCCTCCCAAACAACATGTGGTGATGTAGGTGCTGTTTGATGATTTTTTTTTTCTGACCCCAAGACTCAACTATTTTCTGCAGTTCTCCAGCTGTGATCTTTGGAGAGTCTTTGGCCGCTCAAACTGCCCTCCTCACCGTGCATTAGGATGATATAGAAACACATCCTCCTCCAGGCAGATTTGTAGTATTTTGTTGACTGGAACCTCTTAATTATTGCCTTGATGGTGGAAATGGGAATTTTCACTGCTTTAGTTCCTTTCTAACAGCCACTTTCTAATTTGTGAAACTCAATCATCTTTTGCTGCACATCAGAGCTATATTCTTTGGTTTTACTCATTATGATGGATGATTAAGGGAATTTGGCCTTTGTTTTCCATCATATTTATAATCCTTTGTGACAGGAAACCATGTTTGGATAATTTTATGTTCATAATCACCCTGGTGTGCTCAAAATTGTAAATATGAATGGGAATATACTTCAGAGATATTTTGTTCATAAGAATTTCTAGCGGTGTCAATAATTGTGTCCATGTATTTGAGAAAAACACTTATTTCATCATGAGATTTTTTTTTCCCCCCATTTTCAATTGTTTTAGTTCATTGTAAGGTTAGATTTTTGTGAATTTTTTTTAAATAAAAGATCAAAAGGATTAACAATGCAGATTTCTTTTCACAGCCGCCTTTGTTCATATTTACCAAGGGTATAAATACTTTTGAACACAACTGTATATACAGGCTACTTACCTTTGTCCGACAACAATTTTCTGGCATCCCTCCTAAACCATAACTCTTCACTCCTAACTATTCCTATCCCAGCTTGGGATATGGGGGAGTTCTCTGGATTCGGGCTAAATTCCAAGCTCGGAGCTCTCCCCTCGGATAGCACACCAGATATGCATAATATTTGCTCAATCTGATTATATGTAAGTGTGAACTCATGAAATTCTTAATAAACTGCATCTACCATCAATGTTATGATGCTAATAGTCAGTTTTTGAACATAGGAACCTGTCTTATTTGGCTGCTGAGCTTAATTTTACAGGCTTTCTTAAGGTTACTCAACTAGTCTTTCAGGGAACCCTCTTAACTAGTCATTTTTAAACCCAATGCACCTGATTGAACCACCTTTGCTGGCCTAACAGAGACAACCTAAGAGTGCGGTCTCAATCATCAGCAAGAATCTCTGTGTATGTGTGCGAATGTGTGTCGCTTTTCTTCTCTGTCAGTATAATGAGCTTGGCCATTGATGCGTAGCGGGCCTGAACGGTCTTTCAATGCTGGATGTTAATTTGAGGTTTTGGTGCTGTGCTCATGCTGTTCAGCTGCTCCAGGGTTGAGCCTTGAATCCAGCGTTGAGCACCACACATTTGGGCTTACTGATCCTCAGTTTGGACTTTCATGTGGTGCTAAAGTACACTGTCAAAAAGAGCTTTGGTGCTTCCAAGCATGTTGGATCAAAATGTTCCAGAATGGAAATCAAAACTTTAGTTTCAGTTTACTCTTTTTGTCTTTCTCCAGCTCTTTCTTTCATTCTTTCCCAGTCAGTTTTGTTCCTGCTCACTTTTTAAGCCCTACCAAAGCACAGCCCCCATCTCCCCCGAGATAAGTTTGAAATGGTGAAGTGCTATTTTAAGTAGTAGATTCTGTCATGTAGAATGCTGTGTCAAACAGTCTGGCTGTCAAAGTGCTACAGCGGACAAAGTATTACAGTCACAAACTGCCTATACCTATCAGTGCTTGATTGTTTTATGACATGCACTGATTAGTATGTCTATAGCAGTATACTATAAGTTGCCTTGCGGGAGCATAGGAATGAGTTGAAAAGAAACTTCGATAAAACAGATTTCACTTCAAGTCAGCATAAAATGGAAATTCACCCTACCTATTTTTCAAACTTTTTTTTTTTTTTTAAACTCGGAATTCTTAATAAATTTCTTACAAGTACACATTCAACCAGTCTGCCTCTGCCTAATCAACAAACGATGGATTGAACCAAGTATATTTTGTCATTTTCGATAATGTTTCACTTAGATGCATGTCATAGCATGGAAGAAATTATGTAGCTATTTCCGTTTCTTTGCAACTTTAAAGGGATTATGAACTGAGAAATCAAAATTCCCTTGATCATTTGAAATATAAGAAGTTTCAGAGCTCAAAACTTTCTTGTTAGTCTAAAAACAGCTTATATTGAAGCCAGTCTGCCAAAACGACAGCTTGTGGAATGTACCACTCTATGATGTAATAGTGTGGCTAAACACAGCCTCTGCAAAAGATCAACGCCTGCTTCTACATCACTGCCTGTTTAGCCCCTTCCACCGATTTGCACATGTAGTGTAAATGACGAGAGGCGAACGCAGGTTTACGCAGAAACCAAATGATCAACTTTATTTGATGAACTTTATTTTTAATTACGTTCTAGACCACGTCAGTAAGAACTTGTTCCTTTGTTCACTTCATTTTACCATGGATTTGTTTACGAACAAGGCACAATTTGACGTAGTATTTTCAGAAATATTGAAACTAAAAGACGATGCTGTGCCAGCTATATTATATCCGACAGTAATGTCGCAACCCAAGTATGAGTAACTTTTTATTATGTGGTTACTATTGCTTTGTTTGTTAAACAGATCATTATTTGCGTTTTTAATCTAGAACACAGCAGCGTCCATCTGTGTAGGATGTAGGCTGTCAAACATGCACAACTATTAGCCAGTCATTGCAGGGGGCGTTTACTTCCGAGTCTACAATCTGCCACGCCTATTCATATGGAGCTTTCTGATGAGGGGGGTCAAAACAGGACTGAAAATGTTGCATGTTGCATTGTTAGACCAGGAGGTGGTGACAAATTAGTCAATTTGTGTTAACTTATGAGTGACCCAACTGATTAGTTCAAAGATGCCTGATTCAGTTTGTTAACATATTAGTTCAGTAAGTCCAATGAATAAAAGTTTCCTTTACAACACTTTCATGAAAACAGGAAAGCTGTCACAAGCTTCAAAGAAAGTGAGACCAAAAATATCAGTTTGTGGTTCATTCCCTTAAATGATTCATTTAGAAAACACAGACAAAATACAACTTTTTATTATCAATGTTGCAAAGTGGTCATCACTGAGATTCAATATATTTTTGCGATATTAAAGACTGTTTTTCTCTCAGGCTGTTGCGCAGGAGTTTGGAGGTGCATGTGACAGCTCACACCAGTTGCGGCGGGGACTCTGAGTATGGCCTTGACTACTGGATGCCCAGACTACTTCCTCCATCATCCAAACTACCAGGTAAAGCCTAGTATAGCAGTATCTGTATCACTCCTTCTGAAGCAATGGAGTCTACAGAGCTTTCAAGTTCAGCAGGGCACTGTGTCAGTGTTTCCTGACCGTGCTGTAATGACTCCTCGAGCGGAATCTGCATGGAAAACCTGAACGCTCACATGCACAAATCCTCCTGAACCAGCATGAGGGGACTCGTCGCTTCAGCACAGTGGTTCCCGAGGGTTCTGTGGCTTGTCCGCATGCCTTTCGTCGCCATGGCATTGCCATGGTGCCGCACAGCTGACATGCTGACATGTAAAGTGGCGGCTGTTGCTATTTATACCCGGGCTACGCAGTCAGCCCTCTCTCTGTATTTGACTCTGCTTGTCTTCTCGCTCTCTCTAATATGATTCCTTCCGTTTAACTTTTATAAACTATCCAGCACTTCCACACACGGTTTCTTTCTCAGACCCTCCCCCCTCTTCCCTGCCCCCACCCGGGACGCCTATACAAGTGGCTGGTGCTTGTGAACGTGGCAGAGCTTAAGTGTATACAGTGAAGGCAGGGGTGTGGGCTGCCCTCTGTCTGTGGCCGTATATATCTCTGCAGAGGGTTTCTCAGAGCCACAGGCACCTGGCCTGGATCTTCCCAAGCAGGGGGGCAACGTAGCCCAAATATTCACTTCAGACATACACAACTCAGGCACCCTGGCTTGAGCTGTGGTTCTGCTCTTTTTCTCTTTGAGGCATTAAAGGGGCCATATTCTACTACGTTAGCATTTAGTTATTTATAATGTGACCAAATTACTTAAAATTAAACCATTAAATAATTCAATAAATTGTTACATATCTAATTAAATTATTAATAAAACATAAAAAATCCATTGTTTTTGGATTGAAATTAATCCAAAGATAATGATAAATTAATAAAAACTAATGTTAAAATGAAATACAATGGATATTTATTAATGTGTGTAATAATTGAATAATTAATTTAATGATTGTTTTTATTAACAATTTAATCATGTATTTAACAATTGAAATATTTGATTTCATTTTGAGTAATTTGGTTGTCCATATATATATATATATATATATATATCTGTATAATACTCTGTATCGAATTAGAGAGATTTTCGTTATTAATTAACTAATTTATTTATTTGTTTATCAGTATTATTGAAATTGTGCATGGTTATTTCCAATATATTTTTATTTTTCGAAGTTAATCTTTAAAAACGCTGTTAAAGCTGCAGTCTGTAATTTTTTTTCATGTTCAAAATTTACAAAATTTACTACAATGTTCTTCCGCAAGACACATGCAGTTCTGTTTATTAACCTCTAGAGCGCCAAAATTTACAGACTGTAAATTATTGACCATTTATTGCTATGACATGAAAATATTTATTAGCTTATTGCTATTGGCCAGAATTTTAATATCGGTTTATCCCTGTATTTCCTGTATTAGTAGCTATTTTCTTCCTGCCCAGTATTTCTCTTTATGTATTCTTATCCATTTTTCTTCCTGAGAAGTGTACTACTTTGATTAATCTTCCTTAGTATTTTATCTGCAAATTTAGTTCAGTCAGTCTGTCATCTGTTATTTCTCTTCCTCTTATGGCTAGGTTATGGTTAGGGATTAGTTACGTGGAGAGTTACAAGTCTTAAGTTGCGTGTAGTTAATGAGGATGATGATTAGGGTCATAGGTCAAAAGGAGACTTGGAATTGTGTTTCAGGTATATAGCCGGGTGTCAGGTCACCAAGAGCCAAATGGGAAAGTTGAGCAGTTGTGTTTGTTTGCCAAAGTGTTTGTGTATCTCAACAGCCTAGAATGGCCAAGTTGTTATATCTTTCAAGGTCAGAGGTCAACTCCAAACTGTATTGGTTTTCTAACCACTTTTTAGCCTAGTCAATAGCCAAGGCTCTACGTGGGTCACATGACCTGCCTTTCTAGGAAATTCGCCGCCTTTGTTGCCCCGTGGAATCAGCTGGGGGGTCAAGGTTTACATAACGGACACAAGGCCTGGAGCCCATCCAAATACAACACAAACACACATACATACACCCTCTCGCATTCCTCTGTCATCCCGTGCAACAGATCCTGGTGCGTTCCACTTTTGAGCTTCCTTGAAGAGAGTAAAAAGTATGTAAAAGCCTTTACAGTTTGAATTTAAAGAATTTAATTTAAAGTTTAAATGAGCGAATAAAAAGTGAATACTTTCTGTTGGTGTTGGTGTGCAGCATTTGTTGACTTTTTTGCTCTCTTTTTTTTTTTTTTTCTCTCTTTTTTTTTTTTTTCAGTGTGCAAGATTATCAGTACACTGGCTGAAGCATTAGAGAAGCTTTCTCAGAGCTGTAAATTTCCCTTCTTGTTTTTATAGATGTTTTTCTCTTTTCTGAGAGCTGGCTGGCTTGGTGCAGCGTGAAGAGAGAGCAGAAGAGAGAAATAGAAAGAAGGCAGGCAGAAAAGAGAGCATGGGGACCTCTGGCAAAGGCTAGTTCCTGGAAACTCGGCTTCCATGTTCTTAGGTTTCCTAGAAAACTGGAAATTGAAAATGTGGCTTTATTTTTATTATTTTTTTCTTGGACTACTTCTTCCAGCTATGTGCATTCTGCTTTGAATTATATGGTGTGAGATTGTGTGTGCGGTTTGAGAGCACTAGAGCTGTTGCTGTGTGCATAGTTTGCCTTTTTTGTTCGGCGTTCTATGTTGAATGATGGTAGGGACTTTCATACACACATATATGCATTTAATTGCTACTGTCAAAGACATGCGTTATATATATTTTTTGCTCACATTGATTCAGTCCACATGCTATACTGTATATTTGTGCATTGCCATGAATTTGTTTTAGGTTATGGACATAAATTAACATGTTATTTTGCTTTATCTAATAGATAACCTATTTGATGTATTATTTCAGAGATCAAGTTTATTTTGGAGTATTTGCTCATTTCCAAATTATAACAGACATAAACTATGACATTAAAAGAATAGGTCACCCAAAAACTCTCATCATTTACTCACCCTTATGTTGGTCAACTCTTATGCTTCAAAAAGTATGCAAAAGTATCATAAAAATATTCCATATGGTTCATGCACTGTATTCCAAGTCATTTGATAGTTTTATGTGATAAAAGGACAAAAACTTAGGTAATCTTCCCCTCTAGTAAGCTGTTTTCTTACTGGACCATTAAGTCAGTTAAAACTGGATCAACTAGTATTGTAAACTGGATCAACTAATTCATTAAAAGATCAGATTCAGAAAAATGATTCACTCATGATCATTAATCAGAAATCACTGATACTTGAATTCATGAATTCTAAATCCCAAAATTTTCAGTGAGTGACATTAGCTATGTTTCCATCCACCTATTTTTATGCGCATTTTGGACTATCGCGTAAAAAAATTAGCTGGATGGAAATGCCAAGATGCGCATAAATTCTGAAAATGCGCATAAAAAAATTATGCGCACAACTGAGTAGGATAAACTTTTTATCCGATAAGAAAAAATGTGCATAAACTATGATGGAGAAACATTTACCGAATAAATTCCTCCATGCGCATTAAAAAAGTCATGTGACTTTGCGCTATGAGACGGGATAACTTGACTAACCAGCTGACCGATCTCGTTCACTGCATCTATAAGTTGTTGTAGTCACTCTGAAAAGCCTGAGCAAAGTCTGTCATCAAAGTATTTCTGTATAATTGTCTTACACGACTGTGTTCCCAAACGGCTGGCATCCTCCTCAGAACGCAGTGACAGCATTTATTGTGTTACGTCTGCTCTCTCTGAGGCACAAGTAATTTATATCATATATGAAAATTATTATATTCAATGGCTTCTCCTATATTCTTAGTGATATTTAGTGCCACAGTTTACCAGGAAGTGACGATTTTGTTCTCTTTGACTCGGTGGAAACGGTGCTTTATTGGCATATGTTTTATGCGATATTCCAATTTTGCGCATAATTTAAATTCGAATCTTTGGATGCAAACATAGCTATTGTAAATTTCAATCTGTTCCTCACACAAAGGAATCACATGGCTTCAGAAGATTTGAAATATAGAGCACAGGTCATATGGACCACTTTTATGAAAAGTTTTTTTGTTCCTAGTTTTTAGGGATGTGATTAATCAAATTTTACTACGAAATTTATTGTTTTTAATGCAATATAATCTTGTGATCCCAATATTGACCAAAATAATAATGATTATGATTTTTGTCATTATCGAGCAGCCTTGTTTTCTGTCAATCCTCATTCACTTTCATTATTTTGAAGAGTGACCAGTATTTATTTATTTATTTATTTCAAAAAAGTACTTTTTTTTTTTTTTAAATTTTTTTTTACTTGATAGAAGAAAAATTATATAAGAACATCATAAGGGTGAGCAAATGATGATAAAATCCTCAATTTTGGGGTGAATGATTGCATTAAAGATTAGAAGTATCCACATTAGAAGCACAATTCTCATAAAGTGGTGGAGGCAATTGGTCATGGCATAAAGTGGCGGGGAATCGTCTCGCATGCATCTCTTCATGTATATTTTTTTTATGTTCCTACTTGAACTGTCTGACCTTCTCCATTTTTCTCTTTAGGACAATGTTGACCGCACCCCCTCTCACAGACCATCAAATCTCATCGGTTCAAGCTTCCAGCAGTCGTCCAATCGGAATTCTCCTAATCACCCAGGTGGGTTATTAAAGGGTTGTTCCCTTGTTTTATTCCTGTACATTCAATTACTTTAATTCTGTTGGATTTCGAATGGCAACCTCTAATTAGATTGCACAGGTACCGTTTGTCCTCAGTGGCATTGTGGAGGTCACTGGGTTCTGTAAGGTCATGGAGGTTACTGGCGACCCCTCCTGTTGCTGCGGTGGTTGTGTGCACTTAGGGTTGTATATCCTCTACGAGCTGTGCAAGCCAGGGCCTTCCCCGAATCGCTAACCGTTTTATAGCCGTGAGCAAGGCTGTTGGCCGCGGATCTTGTTGTGTGCATGTGTGTGTATGTGTGTGAGTCTGTGTCCTGCTCTGCTCTCCAGATGCTGCCTTGCTTTAACGTGTCACTACCCTGAAGCATATAGATTTTTCGAAAGCCACAGCAGGCTATTGTGTGTAGACACTGTGGGCTGGTTACATTTTTCAGGGTTGTAAGAAATGCTGACATAGACATCTTGGCTGTCTATTGTTTTTATATAAAGATAATTATAAATACTAATTTATAGTAACTAACGCTACCTCTTAAAGCAGAGGTTTGGGAACTGGATCCATTGACCCCCCTATAAAATATTTCTTTTATACATAAATATAGCTGCCTTAGAGCTAAAAAACTCTTTGGTGTAAAATTGTTTTAAAATCCCTGCCTCCAGGAAAACATTTTTAGGAAAACTCCAGGAAAACTAAATTTTACAGTAATACAAATTATTTATGATTCATTTTTCCAAATGAGAGCATCATCAAACTGAGATCAAAAGGAGAGTTTGTCATATTTAGTTAACTTCTCGGGACAAATATGTATGCTAAGTAAACACCGTCTTGATGGGGACTTTTCGTTAACATCTACTGTTTATATTCTGAGGTAATGATGTTTTCTTTCCTCCGCTCTGAATCCTCACACAAGCTTTTCTGCATTTTTAGATGCTCAGTAAGACATTATTTAGTCTGCGTATTAAGCCAGTTTCCTTGTGGGGACTGTTGACGGCTTCCTACTGGGTAGGGCGAGATGGCAGTACTCCTGTATCCCAAACATACAAAGACACACACTTGAGGATACACACACACACACACACACACACACACACACACACACACAGTGTGAAAGCCTATAAATCTTTCTTGTTGTGTTTGTTTCTGGTCATCTGTGGCCAGCCATTGAGTGGGTGGGGGTGTGTACATGCTTGCACTTACATGCCTGTTTATGCTCTATAAGTTGAGGCTGGAGTTATATGAGGTGACCTATATTCAGTACACACACAAAGAAAGAGAGAGAGAGCTGGGCATATGAGGTTGGACCGTTTTCTGAAACTCAGTTCCACAGTGAGGAAAGAGCTGAAAGAAAAACAACAGGAAAGAGACAGTCAGTCTGTATTAGCCTCTGAAGAGATCTGTGTATCCTCTTTTAATAAAATCACTGCTAGCTAGGAATCTTCCTTATAGATTTCTAATGAATGTTATACTTATCTCTGTAGCTAATTGACCATTTATTTGCACTGTATTGTTTGTTATTGTTAGTTGTTTGACAAGGTCTGACATTAATAATCAAGGTATTACGTCCTTCTTACAATAACTGGTAAACTAAATTGAACAAACGGTTGTAAGGAATGTTCTGGAACGTTTGTCAGACTTGGCCACTTAATTGACCCTTCACAGGGAGCTTGATTGACAGGCGATCTGACCAATCATGTCGCCGAATCTGCCATTTTGTCCAACAAACAAACCGAGAGTAGATTAATTTCGGAGGACTTGAACTTGAAAAATTTTGTATATTGACGTCTTTCCGTGGTTGAAATAAAATACCTTCTAATGTTCATTCATGTTTATTTCATGCTTTAACTAGTAAATATGAAAAGATGATCGGTTCATGTGCAGCTTGAACTGAGGTTGCTACAGAGATCTGTCACCTTGGTACCACATGCAAAAAACATGGTTTTACCATGGTTACATACAAAAAGAACCTATGGCATCAACACATACTGTGGTAATGTCATGATTTTTGGTTATTTCCTGGTAATTATGCTTTTTTTGTGTTACTATGATAATAGCATGTTCTTTTATATTAAGCATGGTAATACCATTGTTGAAGTAAAAGTAACCTTACATGGTAATACCGTGGTATATTATGGTAATATTTGTGTTTGTTAGTAATGTGACTGTAGTTTAAGGAATGTGAAATGGAGAAAAGAGGAAGGGAGTGTTTGGAAAGATGAAGAACTTTTAACAACTCTTAGTGCTGAGAGCGGTAAACGGGAAGATGCTCTTTGACACTCACTTGTACCTCTTGATGATCTTGTACTTGTAGTACCTCATTGTTTTACAGTCCTATTCATCCTATTTTCATGTGCATGTTTGCGTTTGAGGAGACTTCTCTTGTGCAGAGGGCACTTGCCAAGCTCTCTCCTTACATTCATGAACACTTACACTTGGACACATGCGGAAGTGTGTGGGTCTGGGCTATGTATGGAATGCACTGTTCGGACGCTGCTGCTATTCTAGAGGAAGTCAGAAGCAGAGCTTTGATTTAGACCTGTTTTCGAATCAGCCTCTCTGATTGGTCACTTGCCTGTTGCTAAGGTAACTCAGGTGTTGACAAGTTAAGATTAGCTAGCTAGCTAAGTTAAAATTGGCATGAAACGCATTCATCTCCCTCCACCTTTGAGTGCAGAGGCCACATCTCAAAATCCAATCAACAACCGATGAATAAAGCCAAGTTCCCGCCTTAAATTTGTTCTCCTTTTTTGTCGGCCCCAATAGCCTCATGGCTAGTGCGCCGACATACAGCGCAACTGCGCTTGCGGCGACCCGAGTTCGAATCCTGTCTTGTGGTCCTTTGCCGCTTCCGCTCCCCTCTCTCTTTACCTAATAGGTGCATTCACACCAGAGGAACCTTTTCATAGTTCCTAGAACTATTGGCGGAAGTTACTGCTTTTTGGCATGTTTGCACCACAGGAGCTAGGTTTAGCTTATTTAGTTTAGGAACTCCATTTGGGGGAATAATATAGCTCCTGCTTCAGAGTAGGGTCTAAAACAGTTCTATAGGAACTACCAGTGATGTAAGTATACGCTGATTGGCCAAACGCATACAAAACACCGGCTGTCCGCCATTTTTTAAAAAGCCATTTAAAAATATTTACTCCACGAACATGGAAAACAGCGATAACTGTATTTACTTGTTGTCTGCAGCGTTGTTATTTTCTCAGCCTCAATGATAACACTACAAGTTGTCATAGTAGATTTCGTCAGATTTTCATGCTCTTTCAATCGTGTAAATTGTGTTTACACAATTTTTCCATCTCTGTTATCCCATGACACATGACACACAACAAAAACAGCTCTGAACACGGCGTCCTCCATTCACTGGTTGTTGATGTTTGTAAATGCCGTGAATAAAGAGGTCGCAGAGAGTCGCTTCAGAGTTCCTGCTGCCGGTGTGAATGCAACCAGGAAAACGGCCCGAGGGAGAAATTGGTTCTTTAGGAATGACTCTGCTGGCTAGTTCCTAGAACTAAGTTCCTAGAACTATGTGGTGCGAAAGCGCCTAATGCTTTCCTGTCTCTGTATTCCTATGTTCTATACTGTCCTGTCCGAATAAAGGCATAAAAATAGCCCATAAATAAATCTTTAAAAAAAAAAAAAGTTATTTTTTTGGTAATCGTTACACTTTAATGTACATCAAAATGTGCAAGAAAATATCTTTTGTCACTTCTGTTTCATCACAACTATTTAGCTAGCTAAACTAATATTTGTTTGCAGTTAATAAAAGTTAAATTAAAATGAAAATGATTCCAACTATATTGTTACGGTGTTGTTTTCGTTGTAGTTGGAGTTTGGATTTCTCTATTCTAATAGAATTTGATTATTAACACTTTATAGCTATAGTTATTGTTATAGTTATCGCTTTTGGTGTGAAGAGGTTTTAAATCCGTATGAACTAGAGAAGTGCTTCTGTTACTCACTGAGCTAGCTTAGCTAAATATTCTTTTTAGCTAGTCTATAAACATTTATTTTTCTGTGTATTTGTGTCTGATAGCATGGCCATCTCGCCACCTTCTCTTTGCTTTACAAGCCTGGATCGATACGGGACAGCACGTTTCAGCAATGGTAACTGTTCGTACTGATGAAGGAAAAGCACTTTGGTGATCCACACTGCACTAGCATTACATTTAGCATGATTTGCTAGCCTTTTAAACGTGCCAGTTGTTTGAGGAAATCACTCTAGGGCCTTAAAAGCTTGGTTTTTATGGGTCTCGATTGCACAAAGTGCTTCTCAGCTAATGGGTCATGACCCAAAAATGTGTCTCAGGGCTGTTTTGATAAGTTTGTGGACGGCAGGGGAAAAACAATGATAAATGCTAATAATAAAAATGCAGTTTTGGTACTGTGAAGGTTACCACTTGAGGTTCTGAGGCAAAACCAGATGAGAATCACTAGGTTAAAGCATTCCAGTCATCAACCAAGTTAGTGAAAATACACATGCCAACTATTGAACCTGTCCTGCTTGCTTCATTTAACAGGCATGTACCGTTATTACAAAGCAATTCCACAAACCACCTGCTGTTCCTCCCACAGAACAGAACAGAACAGAATGTATTGTGATTGTGTTTTCTGTGTGAGGAAGATTGGACTGTTTGGTTTTGGATATATCAGTGAGTAACTTTGTGGGGTCGTTTACTCAAGATGAATTGCTCTGAGTCAGATTTGAGGGGTTCCATCAGATCAGGGAACACTGGGAAATGTGACCAATGCGCTGACCGCTTTGGTGTTTACTCATTTTATTTGATACTGCCATCTTGTGGCTATTTATTGTTAGTGGCATTGTACATTTAGTGCATGGTTTTCATAGTTTATGCAAAAATTGTTCATATACGACCATTAAATCTTGATTACTGTCCCAGATCCTTAATCGCTAAGCTATACCATGCACACATATTCGATTAAACGAACCGTACTCAAAAGGAAATTACTTCAAACATAAGGGAAAACTAGTAACCAAAGTTTTTGCCTCAATATAAAGTTATATCAATTTCTGAAATTCTGAGACACCACTGAACCATAATGTATATAGAAAACAAGTGGACACGGTGGTGAATGTTCTGTGGCCGATCTGTCAAAGTGTGTCCAAAGGCTCAGCTTAAAATCATCCAGGAAGCCACAGTGGATCCTAAAAAACTCTTCCAAAGAAATGTGGGCTGGGAGAGGAGCAATGTAGAAACCACTGCTAACCAAGAACATAAACGCTCATCTCTCATCTGCCAAAGAGCACCTGGCTGATCCCCAAGACTTTTGGAAGAATGTTCTGTGAGTCAAAAATGGAACATTTTGGATGACATGCATCCCATTATGTCTGGCGTGAAGCTAAAACGGCATTCCACAATCTAAGAGCATCTTAACGACAGTCAAACATGTTGGTGCCAGTGTGAGAATGCCTTACTACTTCAAAACTTGACATGATTGATTTAATCGTTTAGTGAAATTGTCAAAAATAAATAAAATCCCTATTAAAATATTGATCTGGTGGTGCCATGGCTCAGTGCAACGTGACGTTTTATTTTAAAATATATACGGTTTTTTTTTTTTTTTTTTTTTTGTATTACATTGTATTTTATTTTTTATTTAATGCGTTTAAATGAATTCTTATGTGTATAATACACATTACCAGTTTGGGTTTTCAAGATTAAAAAAAATACTGTTAAGCAAGTCTGTCTCTTAAGCAAGAATTCACTTGGGGGAAAAATAATATTGTGAAATTCTTTTCTTTTCTATTTTAGTCTATAATGTCCTACAGAAATCATTCGAATATGTTCAGTTTGATCAGTATGATCAATTTAATGCATCCTTGCTGAATAAAATTATTATTATTATTATTATTATTATTATTATTATTATTATTATTTAAAAAAAAATTCCCCAAACTTTTAAATGGAGTATGGCCATCATTTATTTTACATTTTTCAAAATTTAAATTTTTGTTTATTAAAATGGTCCTTCTGCTTGACAAATGAAAGTATAAATATTACACACAGTCTCTCAGTTAATATGCATAATAATCAATGATTAATTACAGTATCCTATTGTTGTGAATTGAGTGTATTTCTGAGGCTGTTGTCAGTATTGCAGCTTCTGCTGATACACTTTTGTGGCCTGTGAATGATCTAGGACTCAATCTCTTTCTCTTTCCATGTGTGTTTTGTTTTGCTGCAGAGGATGATGTAGATCTGGAGGCCCTGGTGAATGATATGGCCTCTCTTTCTTCCTATGAAAGCATCTATGCAACCTGTGGGACCCAGCATTCAGACTCCGCCCCCCTCTTGGACAGCACTGATGGCAGTGGACTCCATGGCAACAGAGTGGCCCCACTGCCACGGGCCCCTAGTAATAAAGTGACCGTCCCCCACTCTCCTGCCCAAAAGCTCCGGCGATCACAGCCAATGCACATACAGGTCGTCAGGTAATGTATATGCATGCAAAGCATGTGTAAAAAAAAAAAAAAATGCAGTATCAAAAATACAGTAAAAACAGTAATATTGTGAAGTATTATTGCAATTTAAAATAAATGTTTTCTGTTTTAACATCTTAAAATGAGCTGAGCCATTGCTCAGTCTTCAGTGTCACATGATCCTTCAGAAATCACTTTAATATGCTGATTTGGTGCTCACAAAACATTTCTTCTTATTATCAGTGTTGAAAATAGTTGTGCTGCTTAATATTTCAAGATTTTTTGTTACAGAAAGATGAAAAAAAAAACAGCATTTAATTGAAAATTCTTTTATATGTGCATGTAAAATCTTTGTCACTTTTGATAAATTTAATGCAGTTTAAACCTTGCTGAATAAAAGCATTAATTTATTTTAAAAATGTTACTGACCTCAAACTTTTAAACAGTAGTGTAGTTGTTCCAAGACATGCTCTAATATTTCATAATTTCATAAATTATGAAATTATATTCATTGGAAATGATTTGGTCAAAAGGTGTTGGAACTCTCAAAAGGTGTTGGAACCTTGTATCACATGCTGTAATTATCAAAAGTAATATGAAAAACCACCATCTAGTCATTGATTATATAGTGCTGTGAATTTAATTTAGTGTGATTTAATAACAAAACAAGTGCTAAAATGATACTACAGTTAATTATTTATTAAAATGTATTATTTATTTACACACACATATATGTATATATAGTTTATATATAAGTAATTTTAAATGATTTAAAATATATTATTATCAATAATATATATTCTTTATTTATTCATTTATTTTTTTATGTTACATATTTATCAGTGGGTTGATCTGGATCTAAGAAACAGTATTCATACTCTCCCCTAAGGCACTGTTGATTTATATGTTGTGTACGTTTGCTACATTTTAAAGTCATCTTTCTGTTCATAGTCAATCTTTTCTCTCCTCAGAATCCTCTCAGACTGCTTGTTCTAATCAGCTCTTTTACACTTCACCTTTCTGCAGGGCTTCTGTATCGTTCGCTGTCTTTCATCCGCTCTTCTCTGATCTCCATGACAGCAGGATGTAGTTTCACACGCATACACACACCGAGATGAGTTCACTCAGAGGTTCCTGTCTCTACACACTCACACAGACACACAGTCTTCTTTCGTTCTGACTCGGCCATGAACCCTGAACGGCCCACCCCCTGCTACGGTTCGGATTTTAAAAATTCTCTCAGTTATTCCCTCAGTTATTATGGTCGCTCCAACTGTGCTAAGGCAGTCATGTATTATTCCCAGTCTTATTGATGTAGATCAAAGACCCGAAGACGAGTTTAGCATCTGTAGTCTGCGTGTCTGTCTGCTGAACTCTGCCGAACACCACGAGAGTTCATGAACCGGTTCTCGGTTGGCTAAGTGGGTTTCAAATCTCTCGGTTTCATTCATATATTCTGTAGTAGAATCTGTAATGCGGCGGTGAGAATTTCATTCGGATTCTTCTGATTTATTTTTCATTAGCCTATCACTTTACAGCGCTGAAGTTTTCAGGGAACTTTAGGGTTTTAATTCCCTGCTCAGCTTCATATCGGTTAAAACACGGATGATATCGGAATACTGCATGGTTAATAAACCAATTAGATCTTAATGAAACGAGAAGAAACTAACAAGGTGGTTCGGTTAGATGTTGTAGCACTAGGTGTTTTAGTGTTAGGAACGGTATATATTTTTGAATCAATTTAAAGGTAAGTTTAATACAAGTAGTTTTTTTCTTGTCTCTCTCTCTGTATCACACCTTGTAGGCGACTTCAAGAAGAAGAGTTGCAAGTTCGTCCGGCGTCTTTGCCAGCTATTCCGAACCCGTTCCCTGAGCTCTGCAGCCCCTCAGGATCTCCTGTGCTGAGCCCTGGATCTCTGCCACAGCCATCGGAGCCACATGTAAGAGTTGAAAACAGACACTGCACTCTGAGCCCTGTAGCCATTATCCATCAGACACACATGAGATGTTACATGAGTGATTTATTGCAGGTATGAGACTTGAATCTCACTTCCCTGTTTCAGTATGTCTGGCATCCTAGTCTGTTCTCATGTATGTTTGTACGAGAAACCATCGAAGTTAAGAGAAACTAAAGTGATTGGAGATTATTTGGTATTTAATGATGTTTCTATGGCATTTGTCTGTCTCTGAAACTAAACATTAGTCTCGCCCTACCTTGCATTATGGATGCCAGTGGCACATTGGTTGTTTCAAAAACTTAGAGTGCTGCCTTTGTAAGATGACTTGTATTTTCAAGTCATGAAGGTGAGAGAGAAATTATAAGCACTTTTGCTACAGTATATATATATATATATATATATATATATGTGTATGTATGTGTGTGTGTATATATATATATAATATATTGCTACTCTTGATGTTTTTAAAAGGTTGTTTTTTAGGCTAGTCTGCCTCAGTGGTCCAACAGTGCTCATTAGTGTCAAAATGACCAATCAAATCAAAGAACTCAGGCTCTGCACTCAGCTTGACCAAATCAAAGTGCTAATAGACACTTTTCATATTCCCGGTAGTCATCATAGTTGGGTAAACTTCTGGTGGTGAAAGGAAACTACAACAAATATATTTTTTGTGGTCTCATTTGCCCTAGTAGCAAAAGAAAAAAAACTAAGATAGCATCGAAATTATGTTGGTCAAAAGAGAGAAAAATGCCAAATTTGCCATCACTCCTTCAGCCTTTGTGTTAGTAAAACTCAAAAAGGTGAATGTGCATATTTCAAAATATAATAAAATATAATTTGCATAAAGTTCAAATGCATTACTTTACAATATATTCTACTTCTTTTACTACTGTCTTTCATTTTATTTATTTCCTTTAAATTATAGAACCATTTTTGTGATCTAGCAAAATTTGTTTGTACCCCCACAAATGTTCAAGACCTGGTTATGGCCTTGCTAAGATGTTCTGAAATCCAACCAGGGGTTAAATCGAGCCAGGATGATTCAAAGATCTATCTTGCGTAACTAAAATTGCAGAGTGTGTTTCAGGCCTCAGACTGTGCTTATTGAGAAGCAGTATTTTTCCCGTAAGGATTGTTTCAAATCAGTCACTAATGAGGTTACATTTTAACTTGGATGCTGCCTTAGAAGGTAACAGCCAATGTAGACAGTGGAGCAGCTCACTAGGTTTTAGTACAGAACTAATGACTCTAACAAGCTTATCAGGTTGCAGTCGTACAGAGCGTTTCCTCTTTAATCTCCTGTACACCCCACGCACACTCTTTGGACTTCACGGGGTCAGCCAGAGGGGTTGTTTTTAAAGCCTGTACTTTTCAAGTGTGTACTATTGTTGTATAATGAGTGCCCTACGAGATAATATGTGCATTTGTCAAGCATTGTCACGAGTGTGAAATCTTTGAACGGAAAAGTGTCAGTCTCTGTTTTTTTGGCCCTCGATCTCCATCATATCTTTCCTTAGCATCCTCTGGGCGGAGACTCTTTTCTTGGAGATGAGAGTTGCTTTCCTTTCACACGCTGCTTACGTTTCCAGTTGCGAGTGTGTGTGGATGTGTATATTTGTCCAGGTCTGTGCCAGTAGTCAAAGCCCTTCCTTCCTCTTTCCTATCCTCTCTGTCCTTTCCCACAATGCCTTGCCTTAAGCTCTCTTTCCAAAGGAAAAAAAATAACTTTATTTATGCTCGTTGGCATGTACAAGCACATTAGAGAGATCATGTTTTTTATGTCCTCTCCCTGAAGCGTTCCTGGAGCTTTGAGAAGTGAAGTGTCATTGTGGGATGGCCCTGTGTTTCCAGTTCTTCACTAGGAGTGACCTCACCTCGGGTGGGGTAACATCTTGTGATGTCCTGTATGTGCTGCCTGACTCTATTTCTGTCTTTTCATGTGAATAAGATCATTTTGTTGTTGTCAACACCCTGAGGACAGTCTATCCATCATTCCTTTGTCCAATTTCTATTTCTCTCTATTCTGTCTTGAGTCCAATCACCTACGGGCCCCATAAGCTGCAATAGACTACTACATTTCTACTACAGTTCTTTCATTCATTTGTTCTTTCTTTTGCGCTTGCTTTCTTTTTTGTTCTTTTGTTGTTTCTTTCTTTCTTTCATTGTTTCTTTCTTTTTTCCTTCATTCTTTTTTCATTATTTTGTTTGTTCCTTCTTCATTCATTTTCGGTTGTTCATTCTTTTGTTCTCTTTCATTGTTTTGTTTGTCCATTCGTTGTCTTTCATTGTTTTTTGTTCATTCTTTTGATTTATTTGTTTTTGTTCTTTTGTTTCATTTGTGCATTCTTTTGTTCTCTTGTTGTTTTGATTGTTTGTTCCCTTTTTCATTCTCCTTTTTTGTTTTGTTTGTTTATTCTTCCTTTTGTTCTCTTTCATTGTTTCATTTGTTAGCTTGTTCATTCTTTTTTCTTTTCTTTGTTCTTATTCGTTTTTTCTTTATTAATTCTTTAGCTTGTACTGTCACTCTTTCGTTCTTTCTTTCAATCGTGTTTTTTTCTTTCTTTCGTTCATTTTGTTGTTCATTATTTTTTCTTTTGTTCTTTCATTTTTTAATTCTTTTGTTAGTTCTTTCCTTCATTCACTTTCTGTTGTTCGTTCTTTTGTTCTCTTTCATTGTTTTGTTTGCTCGTTGTCTTTCATTGTTTCTTTTGTTTAAGTTGTTTGTTCTTTTGTTGTTTCTTTTGTTTGTTTGTTCCTCCTTTTGTTCTAATTCATTGTTTCGCTTGTTCATTCTTTTTTCATTTCTTTGTTCTTATTCGTTTTTTCTTTATTCATTCTTTAGTTTGCACTGTCACTCTCTTTAGTTCTTTCTTTCACTCGCTTGTTTTTCTTTCTTTCGTTCATTTTGTCATTTTTTATTTCCTTTAACAAGCTCCATTGGAAATCTTCATCCAAATTGGCAGATGAAGCTGAATGTTGTAATTTGTTAATATTTTCTTCAGTTTTGAAAATGTTAAAATGCATTAGTATATTATCACCCAGTATTTGTATGTGCTATGTATTTTGTTTTACTTAGTTTTGAGATTTAGCTTAACAACATCCCTATCAGTTTCTATGTGCTTTGCAAACATGCCATCCTGTTCATTGTATAATGTGCACTTTTCACAGTGTTGGTTCACCATAAAGACCATTTATTCTAGTATCCACTATAGTGCCCACTGTGGCAGTACTGAGAACACACCACGTACTTTCATTCATTTCAGGTACGTCAACTGCAGTACCCTGGCACAAAGCCTGGCAAGGTTTAGTTCTTTTGAACATACAGCTGGAAGAGATTCTTTAGACTAGGGGTCAGAAGATTGTTTGGAACGACTTGGAATTGTTTGCAAACATGGTCTTCCTCCCTTTTTGTGCTTTTGCCCTTGAGTGAGTCTAGAACATACGAAAATATCTGAAAACAGGACGCGGCGTTAGCTTTGAGGTTGAATCCAAGGCAGTCTGCTGAGGTATGAGTTCCGTTATCAAGACGTATAGGATATCCTGAGCGTCATAAGATTTTTATTTTCTTTAAGTCTCTTATACTCACCAAGGCTGCATTTATTTAATTACAAACATTAACAGTAATATTGTGAAATTATAATTATAAATATAAATAACTGTGTATTTAATATATTTAAAATGCAATTTATTCCTGTAAAGGCAAAGCTGAATTTTTTGCAGCCATTACTCCAGTCTTCAGTGTCACATGAAACCATTCATTACGTTGATTCAGTGCTCAAGAAGCCTTTGCTACTACTATCTAAGACAAAAACAGTTGTGCTGCTTTTATATTTTTGTGGAAGCCCTGATAATTTTTTTCAGGATTCTGTGATGAATAGAAAGTTTAAAAGAACAGCATTGCTGACCCCGAACTTTTGAATGAAAGTGTATATATGTCTGTCATTAGAATAGCTTTTAATTCCTTCTCAGAATGATTCATAAATTTGCAGTAATACATATATCATGGAAACATGTATATTACATTATAGTTATTATTCCTGGAAATGAAATTTAAAAAATGGTTTATATATGCAACAATCATGTGGTGCTGCCAATTTGTAAATGATCCAGTGAATTCTAGATTTATTACTTTTTGTTTGGAACTTCATGGACAAAGACCGAAAGATAAGACCATTCATAACAAACGAATACGCCTGGCATCAGTGCACAAACATTCACATTATGTAACACTTGAGTGAGTACAAACAATAAAACCGATATTATAAACAGACTCCAGACCCTGATTGTGAGCCATATTCCAAGTCAAATAGCTGATGTACATCAGATGAAGTCTAATATTAACGTGACAATTTGCAGTTACATCTGAATAATGTACAGTAGTCATTTCCACTGGTATCCCAAGGTGTATAGCAAAATCTCTACTTGTTGATATTTCTACAATCACACAGTGCATATATACTGTTACAACACCCAGCCCTAATGTTTCTGACCTTCGTTCATACTTTGTTCCCAGAAGTTCTATGTTGATGTTAGTTATGAGGTTTTCTAGAGTTTGAAGGTCACACTTCCAGTAAGCGTGGCCTATTATGGTTGGCAGTGCTTTTTGGGCATTATTTTGGACATGATATTACTAAAGAATGCTGTAGATGGGTTATGCACACATGTGGTTTCTTAATGATCTCACGAGGACTGTCTGACCCTTAGTGACCGGCAGGCATCAGACAGAACTGCTCAGGCACTGGCGGGCATGACATGGGCGCAACACGCATTGCTCAATGTAGTCTCATGTTGAGTGTGGGAACGGAATAAATGCTGCTGCTGTGTTTGTGACACTGACAGTGCGTTAGTGTGATTATAATCAGGGGCTTGAGATCTCTGTCAATATGCGTCACAAAGATGGAATCTTTTGTAATTTCTTGTGCATGCTCCACAGAGGTCTTTCTGTATGTGCGTTTTTCTGAGCGTCATTGTAGTTATACTGGCACTGCCATCAGACTAGACAAGATTACACTCTGCATGCATCTGCAACTAAAATCATACGCTATCTTGCTCAAATACACAGCAGACTGAATCTGTAAGGTTTTTGACAGGTGAATGCATTTGTATGCTGCATGAATTTATAACTCTACTGTCACCCCAAAAAGTACTTGGCCACTCTTGTGTGTGATTTGTGTGCGATAACTAGCAGAATATAAATCCAACACAACTTTTCAAGAAATATGTTTAGTAAGAGACTTGTAAAACGTTTGTAAGGAGTTTTTATATATATATCTATATCTCATTCAATTAATGTAATCATTTATTTAAATAATTAAATATTTAAGTTATTATTTTTAGCATTAACTAGCTAAACTAGTAGAGCATATCACTAATGTTGTAGGTTTGATTCCAATGGAATGCATGGACAGATAAAAGTGCGTACTTTGAATGCCCTTTAGGTTGCCTTGAATAGAAGCATCTCCCGAATGCATAAATGTAAATGTTTTTCAGAATGACATGCATTGATGAATCGCCCACAATAAGACCCAAAACATGCATTAAGAAAATAAATGGGGTCAATTTTGATTGCACGTCAACTCTAAGCTTGTGTGTAACTTCTCCGAGTGCTGTATGTGTGTTTGTTTAAAACGGCAAGAGCGCACAGGTCCGCCGCAGTGGGATTAATTAGGATTCGCTAGATTTTCTTATTTACTCTTTTCTTTATTTATGCGTGTCAGCTTTCCCCTCGTGCATGTACGAATACTAATACGGCATTCTGTGCATGAGTGATCCATCTCTGATGTAGTAACTCGAGTTTCAAGCGCTGAACCTGCCGTGACCTCCGCTGGATTCTGAGAGCGAGTGATTAATGGCGGTGAGCCAGAGCGCGGAGCCGCAGGGGGTGCGTGTCTGTGAGTTTGTGTACAGTACGAAACGACACCAGGCCCTGAAGACACTCGTAAAAGTCAGACCATAAAGTGACAAGTGATTGAGTGCTAGCAACATACACAAAACCAACATAGACACATCTGTGTGTTAGTGTGTGAGCAACAGTGACACCTAATGTGTTTGTTGAATTAGTCGTCTTTGTTTTCAGTCCGTCTGGATTTTTGGAACACACACAGCACCAAATCGAAACGATACAGCTGCATTTCATGATGTATATCAGGTCTTATATTGACATGTAGGTATACATTTGCATGCCGACAGAGAACAGAATGTTCTGGCTGTTGGATTGGGTTTTATTTGAGAATGATATCACATGACCCGTCTGTACTGTCACACAAGCCTGTCTCCCTTTTTTTTTTTTTCCAGCACCTGTTTATCATCAGAGATGAGCGCCATCATTGATATCAGCTTTAAACAAGGCCTGAGAAATTGGCTTGATTTGGGAGATGTTTATGAGGTTAATGTTGATAGTTTAGCCTGTTTTATTGTTGTTGGTGTTATTACTTGGCATTGGAAACAGTCATATGATGCTATATATCATTGTTCTGCAGAGTTTAGCTCCAATCCTGATCAAACTCACCTGCCTGTAATTTTTTTACATAATCCTGATGATCTTGATTGGCTTGTTCATGTGTTTTTCATCAGGGCTGGAGCTGAGGTTTCAAGGGTCAGAGTTGAAGAACCCTGACTAGATAAATGTTAAATGCTGACGAGAATACAGCAGATATTCGCTTGGGCATGGACTCTCCATCATAACATACAGTACACACAGTTTAGTACTAATCAGTGCTGTTTTAGTATCTTTGAGATGCTATTATAGTTTTTTTTTTTTATTTAAATTAAATAATTTTATTAGTTTAATTTTATTAGTTTTTGTTCATTTTTAAGTTAAACTAAATAAAAATGAGAAATATTGCATTGGAAACTAGCTGAAATAAAATGTGTAATTTTTTTTATTTAATATTTGGTAACACTTTAGTATAGGGACCAATTCTCACTATTAAATAGTTGCTTATTAGCATACCTATTAACATATTTGCTGTTTATTAGTGTTTATAAAGCACATATTCTACATGACCATATTCTACATCCCTAATCCTAACAAATTTAACATCTAACATCTACTAACTATCAATAAGCAGCAAATTAGGAATTTATTGAGGCCAAAGTCATAGTTAATGGTTTGTTAATAGCGAGAAAGAGTGACCTAATATTTCAGTTTACATGTATTTTGTTCAAGTAACCAAAAATGTTTTTTGTTGCTTTAGTTTTAGTAATTATAATAACTCTGCTTAGTTAGTTTAGCTTAGTTGTGAAAACTTTGGTCTGGTTATCCAGAAGTTGTAGGTTCAAACCCTTCAAGGTGATGTAATGGTATTTAGATGGAAAAAATACCATTTGCCTTTCTTCCCACACTGTATTTATTTTAGCTTCAAAATCACATCTGCCACATCACATTACAATATTGCAATACACTCTACAAGAAGTTACCCAGCAAGACTTGATATCTTTTAGGAATTTTCTTAGCTATTTTGACTCCCTTAGACCAAACTGACTCTGAAATAACAATACCATAAATCAGATATTCCATTGAATTTCATTGTTTGTCTTTTAACTTCTAAAGAAGACCGCATTTAAGTTGTAAAAGGAGCCTTTGTATACTGTGTCCTCACTTACTTTTTAAACTACAAGTCAGACAAGCTTAGACACCCTCAGACTAGCTTTGCTTTGATGATAGGCTGACATTTGTTAACTTCTAACTGAACTCAACTGCTTCAAGCAGCATGGGACTACACTTTTTTTTTTTAGTCTGTCTTGTCCTCGGGATGTTGCGGTCAGCTGACGAGACTTTCCATGAATGCTTTGCCTGATTGGAAAAATCAAATTTCTTTGTGTCATCTTTCTTGTTCTCTTCAAATGTCTCTCTCGTTGTGCTTGTAAAGAGAGAGTGTACAATGTTATACAATCCTTAATTTGTCTCTGCCATATTACTGTACATATACAATGGCTGACTGTTTGGGTTGTATGTTAGGCGTCTGGTTTCCTTGCATGTTTGCACAAACCGTTTGTCTTGTGTTAGGTTTGTTTGCGCGGTCCCATTTCGCATCCATCCAAAACTCATCCAAGATGAGAAGGATGTCTAAGAAGTTTGTTCCACGGAATTTACCATGTGACTTTTCACATATGAATACATGGGTGTGTGTTATAGTTTCTATATGAGCACTGCTAAAACAGATTTCGATAGAAACATCACCTGTATGTTTCTAATTCTTGTTTACCTTACACAGTTGTTTAGCATTTGAGGTAGTGTCAGTCATGTTTGTGTTTAAGGTAAGACTGTAAGTAGCAAAGGTCACACAGTTTAATTCACAGGTATTTATGTAGCATTTTTAACAATGGTAAATGTCATGAAGGAGCTTTACTGGGTGTGATGCCTAAAATCCCAGTGAGTCAGCAGAAAGTAACTTGAACAGAAATCCGTTAAATTGACGGTTTGTGAACATGGCATTGTCAGGCCATGAAAAGTTTAATTTTATTTATTTAGACACCTTTTTATTTCATTATAGGCAGATGCTCATGAGATGCTCAGCCCTATTTATATGTACACAGTGATAGCATTTTGTATTTTATGTATATGTCTATGTGTGTGAATATAAATATATATGAATGTGTATGTATATGTATATTCTCATATTTATAATATATATGGTTATATAGAAATTAAATGGCAAGTAACACATTGAATTAAACATTTTGAATTTTATTTACAACTAAATAATGTTCATGTATCTGTAGATATGAGTGTGTATACATTAACATTCGTTGATTCAATAGCTAACAAGAATTAATGAACAGTACTTTCACAGCATTTATTAAATGTTAAAAATACATTAGTGTAAGTATAAATGACCTTTTCAGGTTCTGCAAAATAATTATGAAATTGTTATTGTTATGGATAAACATGAATTAATTTATAAATATACTATTACTATTTAAACAATTAAAAATAAAAACTAAATAGTAATAGTATATTTATAATACTATTGCTATTTATTTTTTACACTTAAGGTAGCAAGTTTGTTCATGAATTTTAATTAAAACATTTGTCTGTTTTAAACTAACAATGAATGTTTAACTTTCTAACTTTGACCTTTTAAGATTTGTTAATTACGGTGGCCCAGTAGTGCACAACACCACGAAATCTCCACAACACAACGAAATTAGCACAACACAATGGAAACAAGCCGCAACACAACGAAATTTGCACAATACAAGGGAAACCAGCCGTAACACAACGGAAGAAAGCCGCAACACAATGAAATTTGCATGACAACATAAACAAGCCACAACACAATGGAAACAAGCTGCAACACAGTGAAATTATCACAACACAAAGAAATATAATGATATAAATAACGATATAAGTTGTATTGTGGAAATTTTGTTGTGTTGTGCCGTACTGGGCCACTGTAGTTAATTCGTGTTATTCAGAATACATTAACTTTTGAGTACATGAACTTATTTGTTCAATTTGAAGTGTTAAAATATATTAGTACATGTAGAAATTAAGATTAATTTGGATTGCCTGGTATGCTAGGCATACCTGTCTTGCCAAAATGTTGTTTAATCTAAAAACCAATATTAGGGTAGTTTTGGATCAGGTGTTTTACATATCCGATTGTCTTATTGCTGAGTTAGCATGGTTCCTTTGTTATACCTTGCTACCATGGTAAACCTACCATCTGAGGCATAATTTGTAAGGAGAAAGAGACTTTGAATTCCTCTTGTAAAAACAGTGAGCAGGGCATTATATTTCCTGTCTCATTTTGTGCAGTTAAGTAGGATGATGCACATTCAAACACTTTTTAGACCCATCACACCACTGACAATCCACATATTTGTTTACCTGTCTCCTGAGTCATGCTCTGTGTGAGAACCATTTTGTATTCTTAGTTCACACTGTCAAACTCAGATGCCCCATTTAGCAGAACCTTTGCCAAAAATCTCCTCCCAGGTGACCCATTAAAGGTTTGTGCTGTGAAATGAGACACCGTCACAGCAGAGTTGAATATGTCTGTGCGTGTGGATCCTGTCTCCACCCTAGTGTACACTCAACACCAGTTTGCTTCGGTTTTTGTGCCAGAGCCTTAGGACACACTACAAAACACACACACACTGGCCGGTCAGCTGACTGCAACACAAACCCCTGAGAGATGACATGAGCCAACATTACTGAAAACATCAGCATGAGAAAATAATCCTCTCCTCAAACTACCCTTGTCCCTCTTGATTCCTAATTCTTCTCGAGTGGTATCTTTACGTCTGGTCTTTTGATGTCAGTTAATTGGAAAATTACATTTCAGGAGAAACAATGTACCGACTAATGATGATTGCTGGAGCTTGAAATTGTTTGTGGAGTGAGATGGACAGGGGATCATGGGATTTAAAAAAAAAAGTTTTATTTTATTTTTGTAAAATTGATCATGTGTTTTGACCATTTGCATTCAAGCTTGTGGAAACATGACGGGGGGGGGGGATGTGTGTGTGTGTGTATATATATATATATATATATATATATATATATATATATATATATATATATATATATATATATATATATCCAGTTAAGGATGGTTGCACTCTACTGATATGCATATGTCATCTTGTGTCATCATCCTGTTCATCAGTTTTTATCCTTAATGCATTCTGGGTTTGTTTCCACTTGCTGATAAACTGTCAAACGTCGGGTTGCACAAACATGTCTCTCTCTCTCTGTATCTCACACACAGACTGGCTCCTCTCCATGAAACCTAAAACTTCCAAAGCTGTCACCGATGTTTATCCCCTGAGATCTCTAAACAAAGGCGTGTGTGTATGTATGTCAGGGCAGGTTATATTTTTTGCTTGTGTGTGTGTGTGTGTGTGAATGTGGATTTTCACAGTATGTTTGTGATGTCACTGAAAGGCAGGGTCACGCAGAGTTCAGTAAACTGCGGGTGGTAATAATGCTTGCGTTTGAGAGTACATGCGTGTGTGCGTCAGGCCTTTGTGGGGTTAAAATCAAATTTGCTCTGTCAAGTTAGGTAATAAGAGTGAGGTGAGTGATTGCAGCACCCAGGACTGTTTACAAATTAACTTACGTTGCCGTATTTCCAGACAGCCATAGGTTTCTCATAGTCTCATTCACTTTTCTAATTTACTTTTCTTAGACAGGTTTTTATCATGCTGAGTTGTACAATACTTAAACAGTCATCCACTTAAATGGAAATAATGTTTTAAGTTCAATGGACCATTTTCGGTTATTCAGTCTCTTATTTAGTTGTGATAGCTTCTTGTTTCCGATGTCTTTGATCTTCCACTGTGGAGGTCAGTCTTGCTTAAGAGTGTTTGTACATTGTGGGCAGTCAGTTTATTTGGTTTCTCACCCACATATGCTCATGTATGCATACATGCATCTGTGTGCTTGTGAGCATGGTCTGTGCTTTCTCACACACACACATAATCGTAATCATGGTCAAACCCAGGGCAGTTTTTAGATGCACATGAGTTTGATTATGACACAGCATTGCATTACACTCACTCACACGTTCATTTACAGAAATGCTGAGTAAAGCCAGTCTATCGTACTTTCTATCTGTCTTACTCTTTTACTCTTTAGCTGTCTGTATGTCTTACTATCTGTCTATCTGTCTTACTATCTATGTCTGTCTGTCTTGCTATCTATTTTTCTGTCTGTCTGTCTTGATATCTGTCTGTCTGTCTGTCTATCTATCTGTCTGTCTGTCTAATGTTTTAGTCTTACTATCTATCTATCTATCTATCTATCTATCTATCTATCTTACTATCTGTCTGTCTGTCCATCTTACTGTCTGTCTGTCTTATGTTTTTCTGTCTTACTATCAATCGGGTTGTCCACCCTACTATCTGTCTGTCTTACTATCTATCTGCCCATTTGCCCATCTTACAATTTGTCTTACTATCTAGCTGTCTTTCTAACTATATGTATACCTATCTGTATATCTATCTTTATAACTAACTTACTGTCTACCTAAATTTCTATCTATCGATCTATCTATCGATCTAACTGTATGTTAAAATATAATTGTTTATCTAACTTTGTATCTACATATTACTATACTTACCTGTCTATTTATTTGAATTTTACCTGTTACTGTATCTTTAACTATATACCGGTCTTGGTATCATACAGTAACTATTTAACTATATAACTATACACTTTTCTAACGTTATACATTCCTACCTAACCATATTCCTGGCTAACTATATTTATCTGTGTACCTGTCTGTCTAATCATCTAACTGTATTTCTGTCTGTTTAACTGTATCTAACTGTATTCCTGTCTATCTCTAACTATCTCTATATCTGTGTGTATATAATCACAGAACCGAATGTATCAGAAGTACTGGCCATATACTGTGACCTCTGTTCTATTTTTGGATTACCTCTTCCCTCATTATACAAACTGCGAACAATGCTTGAACAACCCTCTATTAACTCCAAACAAACACTTTGTTGCCATGTGACCCTCAGAATGTTTGCAAAACCTTTATTTAACATTTAAAGATCCTCCCATGTGACCTGCAGAGGCGGGACGGAGCAGTGCAGAGCAAACGTTTGCTCGTAGCCACACGATTGTGAGGATGCGTTTGAACAACATTGGGTAAACGCTCTTACGTCGTCAAGCTTGTAGAAAATAGCATTTGCAGCAGTTGAATGGTACATGTATAACTAAGAAAGAGCAATGAAACAATGCTCTGAAAACAGTTTCCACTGCTATAATGGTCTTGCCAATAACTCAACCCCCAACATCCTTTTCTTCATGGTGTCGAGTCAGATTACATGATACTGTTCTCTTCTGTCTGAGAGGACAGAATGGTGTGTTTTTGATTTAGTTTTTATTCTTTACCACACTTAAAATGAACACATACATACTACTTCAAATAGTGAGAAATGGTAAGGTATTGAGAATGTTGAGTATGAGAAAGAAAATCACAAGTTTTACTGAGGAAGTGTTGTGGGAGGAGGGATTTAGCTGGGATTTGGCCTCTGTTGTGTGTGTTTAAGAAACACTGTCCAGTTGTGAGATGCTGAGTTTTGAGAAAAAGAGAGGGAAAGGTTTTCTTTGGCTGTGGAGTTCAAAGCCAAACTTCAGGGGGGAAATGGGAGTGAAAAAAAAGAATGAGAACAAAATCTCACTCTGTGTGTGTGTCGTGAGAGCTAGATGTGGGGCTCTGTCTCAAGGCTTTCTGAGAACCAGAGAGAATTTGAGACTTTGACAGAAGCCAAGGCAAAGTTTGATGTGGGGGAGAAAGAGAGAGCAAGGTTGTGGAAAAGAGAGAGGGAGAGACAAAGGAAGAGATGATGGAAGGTAAAGGAAGAGAGAGAGGAAGAGATGGAAGGGGGTATATAGAGGAAGAATTGTTGTTATTAATGGTTGGTTATGTGTGTTTCCCAAAGCCTGATATATAATAATATAATGACAGAAAATAAAATGTTTTCATTTAATTTAATTTATTATACCATTAAAAAGTATATATTTTTATTGCACTTTAAAAACAAAAATAAATAAAGTAAAATAATTACATACATTGCTTGATTGCTGGCTAATGTTGATTGTCTTTTTTTTTTAACAAATACTCAAGGTCTATATACGTGTAAAAAAATAAATAAATAAATAAATTTAAAAAAAAAAAAAAAAAAAAATATATATATATATATATATATATATATATATATATATATATATATATATATATATATATATATATATATATATATATATATATATATATATATATAATTATTATTATTATTATTATTATTATTATTATTATTATTATTTTTATTTATTTTTTTTACATTATTTGTAGCAGTTTTAGAGTTTGTAGAAAACGTTACATGTGTAAATGACCGTAAAACAATTCTATTATCACAGTAACATTATCTATATGTTTGCCAATGACTGACATCAGCTATATTTGAGTAAGATTCGACAGCAAGACCGCCCCCATTCATTTTCTTTGTTGAGGCTGTCCTTTCCTATGTAATCTCTTTTGTTTGGAATGAAGGAAAATAAAGGGAAACCCATTATATGATTTTTATTGACAAATTAAAGCCCTAGTCATCTCTCACTGCCTCTTTCTCGCAGCTTAATCCACTAGAGTATTGTAAGACAGAAGCTGCTTGTCAGCCGAGTCTCTCTCCCATCTTTTTTCTCTCTCCCTCTCTTGTTTCAGCAACTCTCTTGGTCTCATCTCAACCCTCTGCCCATTCTCAACTCCTCTCATCCTCTCGCTTTCTTTCCTCCTCCCCTTCTCTCCTCCCTTGCCCTCCCTCTTTCTCTCTCTTTTGCTCTAACTCACTCACTCTCTCTCGCCGCGTGAGTGAGCAGAGGTTGTCTCAGAGTGAAAATGCCATCGTGTTCGCCGGACTGTTGCTTGTATCAGGCAGTAGAGGTAAGACTGACAGTAACTACTTTTTCCAAGAAAACCCTACACATCTTGCAGATGCAAGTCTACAACATTTCAAATTTACTTATGCAGATCATCTTTTTGCATAAATTGCACACTACTGTTAGCTTCTGTGCTTTTAGTTTGCAAAAACGTGGATCTATAATAATTACAGTTGCAAATGTTTGCTTTTGTGCATGAATGCGTATGTCTAGTTGTGCACTTGCACATGTAAATACATTTAAATCATTTCTTGTTTTGTGTGCACGTTCACTGGAAGTATTTCTCCCTTTTCTCTTCCTTTCTCTTTATCTGGTCCGTTGGCTTTCACGTGAATTCTGCCTCTTAATGGAGTATATCCTCTTGTGCGTGCATGTTCAAGTCAGTCATGCTTATGAGCGCCGGGTTCCATCTAAACATAAGAGTCCATGTGGATTGAGCTAAAGACCAAAGTGTAAAGACTAAAGAAAGTGTAAACAAACTTTTTTTCTCTCCATCAAGCATCATTTTTATTCTTCAATAACTGAAAAGTTTGTATATGACGCATATACATTAGTTTAGACAGTTCACACAGGACCATTGCAAGGCTAAGTTGTTGAAACACAAGCTGTGTAATTATCCCATCTGGAGCGTTGTGCGAAAAGTGTGTCTGTAATTGTTCGACAAATTAGACTTATTGAGAACATCGCCTTGAGGTCATATTAAGCAATGGATGCATCTGACATTCTGTGTGTGTCTTCAACAGATCATCAAGGTTTTCAGCGAGGATGGTGTGGGAAAAATTGTGGAAGTCCCCGCTGACATGACGGCCAGAGATGTGTGTCAGTTCCTGGTCTACAAGAACCACTGCCTGGATGACAACTGCTGGTCTCTAGTGGAGCATCATTCCCTGCTTGGTCTGGGTAAGCTAACATACGTGTACATTTGTTTTCTGCATCTGTATGACTTGTGCATGCGGCACACACCCAGTCTAAGAGGACAGGCTGTTCTGTCCGGGGACACTGGGTTCCCAGTGCACTGCACTTCTTGTAACAGGAAATCACCTTTCAGCAAGCCCAGACTCAGAGTCTTATATACACACACATATTTGTTCTCTTATTAACACACATTTTGTATGCGCGGCCGCTCTTAGAACGTCTAACCTGAAGGAAAGAAAAAGTGTTCACAATGCAGATAGTTTTGAGGAGATGAGCATAGAAAAGACAAGGTTTGCGAAGAACTAGCTCTTAATCTCGCAAGCAATCAATGAGGACACTTGTGGCTGCCTATTTCTCAGGCAGATTACAGATTAACCCTTGTCTAAATCATACTAAACAGATTTAACTCTGCCTGACCTTTGGAGATGCAGTCATTGCTCTTGTAGGGTGTTAAAAAGCCCTTTATTGAGCTTCTGAAATAATTTGGGCTGACACAATAAGCTCTTTCTTTTAATTCGTCCACTTTAAAGCCGTCAAGGAAAGTCGTGACTTTTGCATAGATGCTGATTGTGCGCATCACATGGTATGATGTCATAACATGACAGGGTGTGGTCTGTTTTGGTCAGCTGACATCTCTAGAGAGGCCAAGTATTGTGTGGTGTACTTGGATGTGTTCCCCTCATCGCTTCTGGAGACATTAGAGCGTCAACGTTATGGAAACCTTCTAGAAACGTTGCTCTTATGTAACCCATTAGCAGAGAGACTCTGCTGACTTTGCTGCCATCAGCCCTCGGTGCAATCAAGCTAAATACATGACCTCATCCCTCTGCAATGCCTCTCGCTTTCCCTCGCTTTCTCTTTCATACACCGAGTCATGCTCTCTCTCTCCTTCTCTTGTGCTCTTCTCGGAGGAGTGAATTAGAGGATGAGGGATTAGATACACAACAGATACATTAGATGGGGTTTGAGCCAGTGCTTTATTGTCTTTGACATGTGAGTACTGCTATTCTTAAGAAGCACAGACATTACAGTGTACAGTTAATTTGGCTCGTTTTCTCATTAAAGGGCATCATGTAGTGCTGGATATTGAAATATAACATTTGACAATTTTCAACATGTCTAATCTTGCTGTTTAGCTGGTAGAACATGCCGTTAGCAACACCAAGGTCATGGTTTTGATTTCCAGGGAACATGCATAATGAAAAAAATGTATAGCTCAAATTCACTGTAAGACACTTTAGATAAAAGCTTCTGCAAAATGCATGAATTTAAATTTTACATTTAAATGTTTAATAGACTACTGCATATTTGGATTATTACAAGAAGTATCAAGTATTAGAGCATATATATATATATATATATATATATATATATATATATATATATATATATATATATATATATATATATAAATATAAATATAAATAAAATATTTTTATTTATTTATATTTATTTATTTTTATTATTATTATTATTTATTTATTTTTATTATTATTATTATTTTTCATACAGTATGTATACATATCATTTTTTGGAAGAAATTATAAATGTATTAAATACATTGCTTAAAGACAAACTTACTGCTTTTTTTGCATGCTTTAACTACTGTGACTTAGTGCTTAGCAAAAAAAAATTATAAAAATGTCCCCATGACAGACTTTTTAATATACTCCAGCTTCAGAGGTCACAACACATTCCATATACTCTGATACTAAGTGTTTTGCAATCTTAAAGTGATCTTGTGAAAATCCATTACAGCAGTAACGGCCACTTTGCCAGTAACTAACACCATTTTGATGTCATCTGTGGTTGAATACAGAGAGATGCCTGGAAGATCATGAACTGGTTGTTCCTGTGCAGGCCTGCATGTCTCCAGAGAGCAAGTTTCTCTTCAGGAAGAACTACGCCAAGTATGAGTTCTTCAGAAACCCACTGGTGAGTTGTCACAGGGAACAACCGTTCTCCTTCAGCCCACCCATGTGTTTCCTTGCCTCTCAAGACCACCACTTCAAACTTAAATCCTTTGAAATTAAAGTCCGATTATCCTCAAATCTTGCTAAGAACACTTGATTCATGACCTGCAAGCAATAAAACCCCTAAATATGTAAATATCTAAAAAAAAAAAAAATAAATAAAAAAATAAAAAAAAGTCAAGTTCCCACATTCCTGTGTTCCGTATGCAAGAAAAACCTCCTTGTTAATCCATTTCCAGCCATTCAAGCACAGCTTGTACGTGTTCCACCTCACTAAGCAAGTAACCTGCTTTTTTCTTATAAGCCACTACTCAACACCTTTTAACTGATGGCATTTTGACAAGTACATTTGAACCTGTGTCGTATTAGCGTCTTACGGTGTGAACACTGTGGAACATTTTATCCTGCACTGTAAGCCATGGACTTTTTGTACGCTTGGAAAAAATGTTCATGCAAAAGCTTAATCTTATTTGAGCCTGTGCTTTAGTACTGTATGTACAATGTGTGTCAGCGCTTGATGCATCTTTGGGCCAGTTAGTCCGAGTCTGTTTGACAGAGCACTTAACCTGCTCTTGTTAATCCGTGGCTTTGGCAAACGCTTAGTGCAACTCACCTAAATTAGCTTCAGATTAGTTTCAGCTCGTGTGTGTGTGTGTGTGTGTGTGTGTGAATTCATACATATTCCTTACCATGTTCCTATAACTCAACCTGTAAGAGTCATGGCTCGACACACACACACACACACACACACACACACACAGAGAGTGCTGGGTAGTAACTGATTACATGTAATCTGGATACGTAATCAAACTCCAAAATTAAATACTTATAATTAGATTATATCGCATTTCAAAATGTCATAATCACATTACAGTTACTTTTTTATAGATTGCATGATTACATTTAATACAATTGCCAGTAATTTGTTCATATTTTGATTTGCCCTAATTCTGTTTTTCTGTCTTAAATTTTCCTTTTTAAAATTCTACTGCTTTTATATATTTGGAAAGTCTTCCAGCTGTTCATCAACTCACAACCCTTGTGTAGCTCATTCATGAACCCCAGTTTGGGAAACCCTGGCATAATGTAATGTTTAATTAATACACTTCATGATGTTGATAACAAAGAATAGAATATATCAAAAGTAATCTTAAATTAATTAAAGAGTAGTCAGAATAGATTATCTAATGTGTGTAATCAAAAAGTAGTCAAAATAGATTACCTAATATGTGTAATCTAATAGATTGTTACAAACTGTTATTTCCATCATGTAATTTGTAAAATGCATAGACAGTAGTAATACTAAATAAAAAGTTACATGCTAAATACTAACTTTTAAAAAGTTGCATGTTCAAACCTCCTAACCACGTAACAAATTCAGAGTTTGTTCCTTTCTTTTGTGCTCAGTCTAGTAACAATCATCTTATGTAATTGCCTACTAAGAAAGGCATCTGATCTTGGTCAGGTGATCCTAAAAACAGATTAATTATATATGGCTTCCTTACTAATCATGCAAACCCTAGTTCATACATGCAGTGGTTGTTCCATTACGTTTCTTTTGAACTACTGGCATATGTTCAGGGCAGACTGTCTTTTCTTACCTCTCTTCTTTTATCTTCCTCTCACAGAACTTCTTTCCGGAGCAGATGGTAGCGTGGTGTCAGGAAACTAATGGCTCTATCCCACAGTCACAGCTCTTACAGGTGAGGAAGAGACGCAAATGGATCTGTGACACAGCAAAATCTGGATTAGCCCACATTATGACCCTGTGCGTCACACATTTGCAGCTGAATGAGCATTTTAGTGGATTCAAACAGCTTTTGAAATGCATACTCATGTCTTGTGATAGCAAAGAGGCCACGTTATTGAAGCATGAAATGCATCCAGGTTTGAAGAACTCATTTTCCAGATGGTCCTCTGCTTTTTTTTTTTCCCTTCTGCACAGAATTTCTTGAATTCCAGCAGCTGTCCAGAGATCCAGGGCTTCCTTTATATGAAAGAAACGGGCCGCAAGTCCTGGAAGAAGCTCTACATGTTCTTGCGCCGTTCTGGGTTGTACTACTCTACTAAAGGAATGTCTAAGGCAAGCTTCTCTTTAATAGAAGATTAATTCAAGTCTTTAAATTTTTGAGCATATCAGTGTTTTTACAACTATAGACAGCTGTTATGCATCTATTATTCCTAAACTTTCTTGCAAATTAATATAGTGCAGTCCAAAAGTTTAAGTACACATTGAAAGCCTTGGATTCATTTTTTAAATAATTTAAAATAAATATTTAAATATTTGTTATTGTAATGTTACAAGGAGCTTAATTGTACTTTTATCATTATTAATTATTATTGTTACTATTATTTATTAATATTAATAGATATACCATAAACAAACAAAAATATTCGTTAATTTGTCTCTTAATATTTCATTTTCTCAATTTGAAATGCGAATAATACAATTTCTAATAAAAATGCAACAAATTACTTTAGAATGATGGCAAATCAAAAAGGATTTCAGGATAACTGTTTCGCTGTTCATAGCCATCATTATGTAGGTCTGTCTTTGGGAGTTGTATTGTGATGAATTTTTAATTGGGTTGTTTAGGAGCCAAGGCACCTGCAGTTACTGTCGGACTTAGAGGAGAGCAATATTTTCACTGTGACGACGGGCAGAAAGATGCACAACGCGCCCACAGACTACCAATTTTGCATTAAGGTGAGCAGGATAACGGTCAGTAAGCGAACAAAATCTTTGACATTGAGAATAGAGGAGGCATGGCTGGCACAATTTCAAAATCAATGATTTTCCCCTTTAAATAACTACCCATGCCTTACCTGGTACAGTGCATGCTAGTCCTTATTAACTTTAGTGCCTTGATTTGACAGTAGATATCTTGCTTGATTGACAGCCCAGTAAGGGCAGGACAGAACTGAAGGAGTTGAAGATGCTGTGTGCTGAAGACGAGCAGAGCCGGACGTGCTGGATGACTGCTTTCAGACTGCTCAAGGTATACAGTAAAAACAGAAAAAAAATATGATATATTATTACAATTTAAAATAACTGGTTTTTGTTTTAGTATATTTTAAAATCTAATTTATTCCTGTGATGGTAAAGCTGAATTTTCAGCAGCCATTAGTCCAGTCTTCAGTGTCTGCTTAATATTTTATGGAAATCATGGTACAGTTTTTTTTTTTTTTTTTTTTTTTCAGCATTTTCTGATGAATAAAGTAGTTCATGTATTTGAAATAGATTTTATTGTAACATTATAAATGTCTTTACTGACAATTTGATGCTATATTTATTTATTAATTTATTTAAATTTTACTGACTCAAATCTTTGAACGGCAGTGTACTAGACAACTATAAGTGAGCCATTTATTTTGTTGATTTATTTATTGCTAGAAATCTTATTATAAAACTATACAAAAACTCTCAGATATCTCCCATAAACACTCTTGTCCATTCTTGTTAACCCAGACAAACGCTCTCTTATTTATTTATTTATTCATTCATTCATTCATTCATTCATTCATTCATTCATTTATTTATTTTCCCCAGTTTGGAATTCTCCTATATCAGAACTACAAGAGCCCACACCCGAGAAAGACTGCCATATCAAACTTCACCACACCTGTGGTAAGAAACACATTAACATGTTACTCAGTGCTGACTCTCTAGTGCAGTGCTTCCCAAACCTGTCCTGGAGGCCCCGCTGCCCTGCACTCCCTTATCTAACACACCTGATTCCACTCATTAGCTCGTTAGTAGAGACTGCAAGAACTAAATTGGGTGTGTCTGATTAGGGAGACATACAAAATGTGCAGGGCAGGGGGGCCTCCAGGAGAGGTTTGGGAAGCACTGCTTTAGTGCATTTGATGGGTTAAATGTGCTGCTTTCACGCCTCTGTGAATTCACCTGGTATTACATGCACCCCGTGTGCTCTTGAGGAACGCTCTTGCTGAGAGTCAGTGTTGCCAGACGTACTATAATTATCGTATTTGTACGGTAATTTAGACCTCTGTATGATGTACGATCAATAATGAAAAAAATCCCATGATGTACGATAATTTCCGAATTTTGTGAAAATTAAAATGTTGGTCATTTTAATCATAGGGCTTCTATACGAATTCATCTAGTGTGGATCCTATGTCTACCGTGCCCTGCTTTTAAAGCAGCACTATGTAACTTTTGGCGCTCTAGCGGTTAATAAACAGAATGGCACGCATCCCACGGAAGAACATTCTAACCGGAGCTACTTCTCTAAGTTTATGTCTATGGCGATTCGTGCAGGTATGTGTTACTCCGCAGCGGTGATGACCCGAACAGGCTACAATAGTCCGAATATAAGCACTTATTATAAGTGTACCGTAGTGATTCGGGATAAGACAAAAAGTCGGTTTGGAAGATGAATTCATGATGTACTCACTCATTATATACATTTTGCAAATTTTGAACAGAAAAAGTTACATAGTGCTGCTTTAAGCCAACGAGCACTATGTTGCGGTCCATGACGGAGTCAGATTTGTACTGCTAACGGACCCCCTCAACATCTGGCAACACGCAGGCTTCTGATAACTGTGACTCAGAGGTGGAGTTTGGACCTTCCCACTTATATATGCCTAGTTATTTATCTATTGTGGTAATTTGCAGGTCATGTCAAAAAGTTGTTGGTCTAGATAAGTAGCTGTATTCTGTACGTTTGACCCGTGTATGATAATTTTCTTCCAAATACGATAATTTTGAGCTTCTGGTACGATACTTGAACATTTCCAATCTGGCAACACTGCTGAGAGTTCACTTAATCTGCTCATAACAGTATGAACAGCGTGCTAATGAAGCGTGCGGCTATAGATTCCTTTACGCCGATCTGGGATCTTTCATGCAGGAGAAACATATGAACACAGGGGTTGCTGTAGGCATTCATTTAGAAGGTATTTAATAAGGCTTTAAAGGTTTAATTAGAGAGGTTTAATGCTGATCATAGCAGGCTGTTGTTGAAGACAACCTGTAGGTGTTATTTCTACATGTAAATGAATGCTTATGTAATAAACAACTGATCAAGTGTAATATTGTTTTTACTATAGCGGAGTGTGTCTGAGAATTCGCTGGTGGCCATGGATTTCTCAGGAAGGACTGGTCGTGTGATTGACAACCCTGTGGAGGCTCAGAGCGCTGCCATGGAAGAGGGACACACTTGGAGAGTGAGTAGTTAGATACATGTATACTTAAGATTTTCAAGGTCTTTTTTTTATGTATTTATAACCATTTCTAAAACCTCTGCACAGAAACGGAGTCAGAGAATGAATGTTTTGGGAAGCCCCAGTCCTCTACATCCTTCACCATTAAGCTCAGGTGAGTGTTGCAGAACTTACTTAGTGTTTAGCATCTTCAACACCAGTTGATTTAAGTGGTGCTTTAATAGAAATAACAATATTTCATGCCGGTAAATGTGGACATTGCGTTTATGTCCCCAGTGATCCACAGGACACAGTTATGGTTCCATGGCCGCATTATGAGAGAGGAGTCCCACAAGATGATTATGCAGCAGGGCCAAGTTGATGGGTATGACACTCACCACATTTATAGGCAATATTAATTGCTGTTTTATAAGAGGGCAGTGAAATTAATCAGTCTTATGTCTCGCAGGTTATTCCTATTGAGAGACAGCCAGAGCAACCCAAAAGCATTTGTTCTCACGCTGTGCCATCATCAGAAGATTAAACACTTCCAGATTTTACCTGTGAGTCCCTAATAAACACTTAATACAAACTACCCTTTTGCATGTATGAATGTTCATACAAGTATAAAGAGCAGGGCAAACTGCTATTTTTTTCCTCCATGTTACCTTATACTTAAAAAAAGGTGTAATTTACAGCTGTCAATGATTGAGAGAGGTACATGAGAAAATTAAATGTTAACTTTTTAGGTTAAATTTATTTAAAAATTAATTTAAAAATTAATTTTATTTATATTTATATTTATATTTATTTATTTATAATATATATAATATTATTATTATTAATAATAATAATTATTATTATTATTATTTTATTTGTACCTATTTAGTAATTACATTTTTATTTAATTTAGTGTATTTATATAAAGTGCTGAATGTATTTAATATTTATATTATATTAAAAATCTGTCTTCCTGTCACCTCTTTCTCTCTCTGTCAGTTTGAGGAGGACGGCCAGGTCTTTTTTAGCCTTGATGACGGCTCTACCAAGTTCACAGACCTGATCCATCTGGTAGAGTTCTACCAGCTCAACAGGGGAGTCCTGCCCTGCAAACTCAAACACCCCTGCACCATGGTGGCCTTATGACCCCCTCCTGATCCTTACAAACAACAAACACACAAATAAAAGTAACTGAGAAACTGGATGATTTTTTAAAATAATAATTTCCAGTCATTTTCACAATAAGCTGATGCAACCCACAGGCATGACCCACTGCCCTGGGATTAGCATGGAAACATTTGGGAATAATTATGGGACAAGATCAACTTCCTGGACACCCTGTCCTTTGGTTTTAACAAGGGTGCCTGCTTTTTTTGTTTTTGTTTTTAAACAGTCTCTGTGGTGATATTCATGAACTTTCATTGAAATCAAGACTTTTTCATCATTCAGGACATGACACTAGACACACCCTCCCATAAACTGATCGGATCGGGACGGTCGTTTTGTGTGGTGTGTCTGCGGGGACTTGCATTGCAAAAAGTTACTTGATGACGATTGATATGTATTATGTTATTTCCTACCTGAACATTTTGCACTCTCAAGCTGAAAGCAGGTGATCCGCTTCATCCTGAGCTTACCGCAACAACTGTTACCCATTTGCCTTCCTCCTACAGTTCACCCTTTCATTTTTTTGTCCTCTTCTAAACTCTTCCTGGGGATTCCCTGTGTAATGATGGGATTAGTGCAGCAGCGATGACAGTAATGACCATGTGAGGTGACACATCCTCAGCCAAATAATGTAACCCGGTCTTTCATACATGGCTATCTCCATGTCAGCGAGGAGGGACTAGCCGCAAGGGGTAGCAGACTTGCACTTCTATAAATTATACTTGATTGCTATGCTTTACCAGCATAAGAATTAGTTAAGTTTGGAGTTCTAATCAAGCTTTGCCTTAAAGGAATGTTCTGGGTTAAATATAACTTAAGCTCCATCGACATTATCTGTCGCACACAGTTGATCGCAACAGAAAATGTACTTTGAAAAACAAAAAGCGCATCGACAGTCACTTGCTTATAAAGAAACTCAATTTTTCTCAATGAACTTGCTTTGTAAGTGGATTTCAATCAACTTATTCGATATTCAGTTTGTTTCCAAACTGTCAGACAAGTATTTCTGTCATAAATGACATTTTGCCACAGAGTGGCACTGTAGTTTAAAGGGACAGTTCACCTAAAAATAAAATTAAAATCATTTTTATTTTTGAGGAAATTGTCCCTTTAAATCTGAATTAACAGATTGTAGAAATAAGAGTTTAGGGCGCAAGGGTTAACAAAAAGTAACCACAAACTTTTGAGAATTATCCATTCCATTTTAACCCAGATCACTTGTTCTGTTTAAGAAGGCAATGGCTTGTTTGAGTCCGCTGAATTTGCAATTTTTCCTGTCAGGAGGCACATATTTCGCTCCCGACGTTGAAATGCCATATTGAGTGTGCGTAGTTTATATTTGGAACCATCAAAAACTTGACTTGGGGCATAAAGGGCCACTGAAACTTGACCCAGGCCTCTTTGGTATGGTGTATCCCACCCTGAGCACAATTCAAGAGGGTTGTTATTCGTTTCCTACACTGACTCCAAGTCGTGTTACTTTGCGAACGTACCTAGCTATTAGTATGGCCCGAAGCTTAACAACTGCCTTTTCAAATCACTGTGCTGTTCTTGAGCCATGTTAAACCCCTAAAAGTGACAGGCCAAGCCCGGACTGAGTGCCTGCGGGTACACTCGCGTACATGCTTGAGGACTATGGAAGGCCAAAAGGGCCAAAACCGTGAATTTGACCAAGTCAACAACAGGTTAAATATGCGTATTTAACGTGTTGTTGATGTGTAAAAATTCACGTTTTTGGCCCTTTTGGCCTTCCATAGAGGACTTTGTGAAATCACGTCTCACAAGCGTGTCTGTAATCCTCCGGGGCTGCGTGACATAATGCGGTGAGGAGATTATCCCCCGTGCCAGCTTTGCAAAAGGAGGTTAGCGGCAAAAAAAAAAAGCCGGTGTAAGGTTACCTGCGGCGCTACTTCAGCAGTCTCCTGTCTGTCCCTGACGTCCGCCTTGTTACACTTCCAACACTGGCCCAGCAAGACTAAGCTATGGTTTTATATGCTAACTCTGACAGCTGACTGTTATACTGCTGAGCTAGAACCACATGCGCCTAGGACGAGAGTGTGTACGATGCACACTGCGATTGTCAAACACTTTATGATACCACACAAGCACCTTTTTTATTTTCCCATAGGATTCACGCTGTTTAACTTACGTGAAACGCTTTAAGAACGTGTTTTCATCTCAGATGTTAGCTACGACTCTGATCTGCCTTATCTTACGTTAATGCTTCCTTGCCGCTTCATACGTAAATCGCTTTTGTAAATTGTTACGAAAAGTACAAGCTTTACGCATTCAGTGTCAAGGATTGCAGTTGGCTTTTCATCACATATTAGATTGTCATTTAGTCACAGTTCCAGCCTGCATGAGTTAGACGAGGACGCCTGAAAGCGAAGTATGTTCTAACTGGAATACGTAAGTGTGAACGCTGATTCGTTTCGTCCGACTCGAGCTCGAAGTGTTTGGATGACGCTTCTTTTCATCAGACTTGTGCTGTTGTGTGGCTCACAATGATGAAATGCCAAACATGCATGTGAAATCAGCTTCCCCAGCCTTGATTATTTTGGTGACTGGAGATTATTTCACGTGTGTTTGGCTCATATGTAGCTTTGTCTTTTAGAAACATGGAAACAGTCACGCTTTTCTAAGTATGTGAAGCCTAAGGAGAAGTAGTAGATCTAACACTGTATTAAAACACCATCTATGACTATATAAATGTGGTGTGCTCCAAAACAGGATGATGATGTGCATAAAGTGCAAATTATGCATATTCCCTCTCGACTTGTACCAGTGTGAAATATTTTAGCTTATATCGTGTTTTCATTTTTATGTCACAAATGTCTTTTTATAAAGAGTATATATTACAGTATTAAATTAAAAAATGTCTTCTGTTGTCTTTATTTCACTATTGGTTTGATGTTCAGAGTGTTTAGATTTTTAGATTATGCAATGAGATTGTCCAGTCTACTATACAGATAGCTTTGATTACATCCAGTGGTTTTCTCATTCGTAAGTGCAAGTATGATGTTAATAGTAAATATATTTAAAAGGCTTAACAGTTTAAGGATAGATAGATAGATAGATAGATAGATAGATAGATAGATAAATATAGAAATACTTTAATGACAACCATTATGTTTTATACATCAGAACTACATTCCAGTGCTCTCTTGTAGTGTACTGTATGAATTAATATGGTATTTATCTTTATGTGGTTAATATAAGGTCATGTAATTTCCAAAAATTATGCAAAAGCGGGCTCGTCCGGGATTTGAACCCGGGACCTCTCGCACCCTAAGCGAGAATCATACCCCTAGACCAACGAGCCTTGAAAAGTTTTGGTATAATGGTTTGCCACGTTGCATAGGATCATCTTTAACAGTGTGTTTGGGATGCTTGTTTTGATGGCGTCTGCTGATTAATGGCGTCATCTGGTGGCATAAACCTGGAGTTACAGAGGTGCCCTTTAGAACAAATTAGAATAATAACAGCAAAGTAACAATTTGTTTGCGACATTTGGCTATAGCAGTGCTTGAAAGGCTGCAAATCATTAAACAGATTGTTGTCCATTTGTTCTGAAAACTGAATGATATAAATATGACTATGAATATATATTTTGAAAAATATATACGGGTAGCTGGTCAACGTTAGTCATTTACAAAGGACTTCAGACATAGGCTAAACAATGTTGCTGAATTAAAATAGTATTTTCATAGCATAACCGTGAAAACCAACGTGATTCGGGCATACTAGGTGTGATTTAAAATAAATAAATGAAACTCTCAAAAAACACTTGGCTCAAGGGAAATACCGATACCTGTAACTACTACTGCTTTAAAAAGTGAGTTAAGCTTTATCAGACAGAATAATTTAATAAATATATTTAAAACGTGAGCTGTTTTGTTCTGAAATAGGACAAGGGCTGGTTGATTATATGATTATTGGTCTTGTTATCTATAGACCATTCACTACAGTAGGCTATAACTTCATATTCTGCTTGATTCACAGGACTTTGCCCTGCTGTATGCTGTCAACTGGCTCGTTGGTCTAGGGGTATGATTCTCGCTTTGGGTGCGAGAGGTCCCGGGTTCAAATCCCGGACGAGCCCGACTTTTCATTGGCATATGTTAGGAGTAAAGTTAAGTATGTTTAAAAAACCTTGAAGTTTGACTGTTGCAGCTATACATGTAAATCTATCTTAAAATCTGACTGTTGGCAGGAATTACATTGCTTGTCTAAGATTTTCGAGCCCCACTGCAAACTGTAGTTTTATCAAAATTTGGAGTGTGGACACTACTGTATATAAGACAAAAAAGTTTTTCAAACATTTGATTACTTGAGTGACCACGCCATCAAAACAAAATAAAATGAGATATTCATTTAGAAATGTAATTAATGAAAACTACACTAAATATTTTGTAGCTCTTCTCTTTGGACTCTTCACAGGAGCACCTCAGGCTGCTGGTAGAAATCTCTCATTATAACATAGAAATGTCTCGGTGGTCTGTAAATGTTTTTATAGACCTGTGAGTAAAGGTCAGTTATGAACCCATCAGTTTGTAACTGTTGGAAAACCACTGGACCTACCATAGACTATGCTACAGCATGTAAAACTCAGTAAAACCTTAGTAATAAATAGTTAATGTAAAGTTGTGTTAATTCCAGGATTCTAAAACTTTAATAGTCTTGGGCTCGTCCGGGATTTGAACCCGGGACCTCTCGCACCCTAAGCGAGAATCATACCCCTAGACCAACGAGCCTTCAGCTTGCAGGACTTTATGTTGTGCCACATTTCACACAGGAGATACAGGCTCATTAACAACGTGGATGTGGGATGCTTGTTCTGTTTTTACATGTTTGGAGCCATGTAGTGTCAAAGGACGACATCTAGTGCTTAACAAGCAGATGTGCAGTTCTTCAGTGAGCGAGTTCAGAGCATTTTCTTTTTAATTGTCCAATAAAAATAAATAAATCCAACGCAATGAAGATTATACATACACATAAATGAAGGGGTCATTCAACAATTAATTGAACTGAATGAGCCTATAACAGAGCGATTTTTGGAGAATAAAAACAGACACATACAAAAACAAAGAAACGAATGAGCCAATAACTGAGTTTTTTTATTTTTTATTTTATTTATTTTTATTTTTTGAATGTGCCAATTAGCCACTGTGCGCACATGCACACACAAACACTTCAAAGTCAGATTAAAGTCCTACTGCAAGATTTGTTGATACTTTCAAACAAAACATGTCTGAAACATGCTACTTGTTAGGTTTATTGTTTATTCTTACCTGTTTGTTACTAATATTTAACTTTTTTGAGTTACTGAAATTTAATGTTATTTTGTTATAAAAGAAATGGTTACTCTGTTTCCTACTTTGTCTTTTCTTTATAGCATGGTCAGATTTGTTCGATTTTTGGCATTTTTGTATAGTCTCATCCAACACAAATGTTTTTTTGTTTTTTTTTAATTCTACAATTTTAACTTGTGATAAAATCTAAAACTTAAGAGGTTAAGTTTATTACAACAATGGTTTATAGATTTCAGCCTATATGTAGCCATTGATTACTACAGCCAAATAGTGGCTATTGACAATTTTGATATTTTGATATTTTTATTCCATCATATGTCGCCAGATGTCACCAAAAGTTTTTTAGGTTTTGGCTGTCTGAACTTACAGGATTGACTTTTTTTTTTTTTTTTTTTTTTACTGAAGTAAAAGAAATATTAAATATAACATAAAATAAGCATATTTTACATAAAAAATATGTTACTTCTAGAGGTAAATAAAATCAAGAATCCCCAAAAATTGCATAAATTGATATATTTTTTATTTTTTTTATTGAAGATAGTGATATGACATTCATTAAAAAAAAAATCACACCTGAGACCTTCATGCCCAAATTTATCCACGAAAGACCAATTATGGGCTGCTATATGAAGGATGCTTGAGGGATAAATCTTTTCGCTCTTCAAAAAGGCCCTATACAAACTTTTCATGCCCCCAGCAGAACAACAATAAAGTCAGTTATATTGATTAATAACTTTTATTGATCACTAAGATCATTAGAATTGTTCAAGAAAAACAAAAGATCTGACTCATCCAGATTATCAACTGAAATGTTCCTTGACTGAAAGAGAGGTTGTTGTTCTCAGAAAGAACATTTACATTGTGAATTCACTTTGCATTGAGCTGCATGCTTCAGTGCTCTGGTGGTGTTTATAGATCTGTGACTTTATGATTTTATGACTGACAGCTCTCCTTCATGATAACAGATCCAAAAGCAAACATGACTTTAATATCTGTCATTATTTGGACACTCGCAACCTGCATCTGCAGTAAGTATATAAAAATTCATATCATAAGCTGATTTACAGAAAACTAGAAAATGAGCATTCCACAGGTTCACAGGTGCTGAGATTAAGTTTAGACTTTATTTCCTACAAATACTGTATATGCAATAATGGACCTATATATTCTTTCTTATAATTATGTTTTTGACCTGAGCATGTGCAGTAAAAATTATATTAACATTAAAATTACGTTAACAATGTTAAATTACTGTTTTGATCAAGTTCTTTATTGTTATCGTATAAGGTAAAAATGCAAACAAGCAAACAAAAATGTTTAGTCCTTGTAGTGTAGCAGTAAGAAATAGAGTGTGCTCAGTCAGAGATTCCTTATAACTAAATGTACTAATCAGTTTTATATTTTTCTCTTGTGTTTTCTGTGTCTCTTCAGGTTCTGTGGAGCAGATTCTGACTCAATCTGAAGATCAAACAGTGCAGCCTGATCAGACTGTCACTATTCACTGTAATCATAAACCAGCAATAGTTTGTAATGCATGGCCTGGTACCATCAGATTCCTGGAGAAGCTTCTAAACTCCTGACCTATGTATAACACATCAGGCAGAGCTTCAGGTGTTTCTTCTAGATTCAGTGGCAGTGAAAGTGGAAACCACATGGATTTTACTCTGACCATCAGTGGAGTCCAGCCTGAAGATTCAGGAGTTTATTACTGTCAGAGTCATCATAACAAGGGAGTCTCTGGCACCATAGACTGGGTGTTCACACAGTGTAAAATCATCGTAACCTCCTTGCGCGAGACTGCAATGTTGCAGCTTTGAGCTTCTGCAGATGTTGATGTTGAGGATCATTATTCATCTCACTGACTTTACACACAAACACACACATAGGAACTCTCTTTAATGCTGGTGAACTGTTGATGTTCATTATTGTCACACATTCCTCAACACATTCTACATATTCTATTAATAATAAACATCAGAACATCTCAATCAGTTTTCCACATGAATCCAGTACAATCCATCCAACCTTAATGAAAGAAAGCTCACTGTGGCCAAAGCAATTTCTCAAATACATGCTTTAACCAACCCCATGATTAGCTCATTTTTTTGTTTTGTTTTTATTTGTTTGGAGCAATCACAAAAGGTTTTCCCTGGTATATTTAAAACAAAAAATAACAAACAATAAACAAACAAATAAATAAAATAAAATCTATAAGCAGTTTATTTTCTTGTTGATGTTTAAATCCATAAATGATAAAAGTACCTAAAATAATGACATCAAAATAAAACGAATTAATTACTATGGCAGGGGAACAAATAAATAATTAAGGACAAAATAATAATTCAAACAATTAATGATTCATAAAGCTTTTATTTAGCAAAAAATTTAAGAAAACATACTTGGTCATATGTGTTTAACGAGCTTTAAAAAAATTAACATACAAAGCAAATTGGAATACAGTGGTGTTTAATCTTTATTAAGACAAGCGAAGTATGTTCTAACTGGAATACGTAAGTGTGAACGCTGATTCGTTTCGTCCGACTCGAGCTCGAAGTGTTTGGATGACGCTTCTTTTCATCAGACTTGTGCTGTTGTGTGGCTCACAATGATGAAATGCCAAACATGCATGTGAAATCAGCTTCCCCAGCCTTGATTATTTTGGTGACTGGAGATTATTTCACGTGTGTTTGGCTCATATGCAGCTTTGTCTTTTAGAAACATGGAAACAGTCACGCTTTTCTAAGTATGTGAAGCCTAAGGAGAAGTAGTAGATCTAACACTGTATTAAAACACCATCTATGACTATATAAATGTGGTGTGCTCCAAAACAGGATGATGTTGTGCATAAAGTGCAAATTATGTATATTCCCTCTCGACTTGTACCAGTGTGAAATATTTTAGCTTATATCGTGTTTTCATTTTTGTCACAAATGTCTTTTTATAAAGAGTATATATTACAGTATTAAATTAAAAAAAATGTCTTCTGTTGTCTTTATTTCACTATTGGTTTGATGTTCAGAATGTTTAGATTTTTAGATTATGCAATGAGATTGTCCAGTCTACTATACAGATAGCTTTGATTACATCCAGTGGTTTTCTCATTCGTAAGTGCAAGTATGATGTTAATAGTAAATATATTTAAAAGGCTTAACAGTTTAAGGATAGATAGATAAATATAGAAATACTTTAATGACAACCATTTTGTTTTATACATCAGAACTACATTCCAGTGCTCTCTTGTAGTGTACTGTATGAATTAATATGGTATTTATCATGTAATTTCCAAAAATGATGCAAAAGCGGGCTCGTCCGGGATTTGAACCCGGGACCTCTCGCACCCTAAGCGAGAATCATACCCCTAGACCAACGAGCCTTGAAAAGTTTTGGTATAATGGTTTGCCACGTTGCATAGGATCATCTTTAACAGTGTGTTTGGGATGCTTGTTTTGATGGCGTCTGCTGATTAATGGCGTCATCTGGTGGCATAAACCTGGAGTTACAGAGGTGCCCTTTAGAACAAATTAGAATAATAACAGCAAAGTAACAATTTGTTTGCGACATTTGGCTATAGCAGTGTTTGAAAGGCTGCAAATCATTAAACGGATTGTTGTCCATTTGTTCTGAAAACTGAATGATATAAATATGACTATGAATATATATTTTGAAAAATATCTTCGGGTAGCTGGTCAACGTTAGTCATTTACAAAGGACTTCAGACATAGGCTAAACAATGTTGCTGAATTAAAATAGTATTTTCATAGCATAACCGTGAAAACCAACGTGATTCGGGCATACTAGGTGTGATTTAAAATAAATAAATGAAACTCTCAAAAAACACTTGGCTCAAGGGAAATACCGATACCTGTAACTACTACTGCTTTAAAAAGTGAGTTAAGCTTTATCAGACAGAATACTTTAATAAATATATTTAAAACGTGAGCTGTTTTGTTCTGAAATAGGACAAGGGCTGGTTGATTATATGATTATTGGTCTTGTTATCTATAGACCATTCACTACAGTAGGCTATAACTTCATATTCTGCTTGATTCACAGGACTTTGCCCTGCTGTATGCTGTCAACTGGCTCGTTGGTCTAGGGGTATGATTCTCGCTTTGGGTGTGAGAGGTCCCGGGTTCAAATCCCGGACGAGCCCGACTTTTCATTGGCGAATGTTAGGAGTAAAGTTAAGTATGTTTAAAAAACACTGAAGTTTGACTGTTGCAGCTATACATGTAAATCTATCTTAAAATCTGACTGGTGTCAGGAATTACATTGCTTGTCTAAGATTTTCGAGCCCCACTGCAAACTGTAGTTTTATCAAAATTTGGAGTGTGGACACTACTGTATATAAGACAAAAAAGTTTTTCAAACATTTGATTACTTGAGTGACCACGCCATCAAAACAAAATAAAATGAGATAATCATTTAGAAATGTAATTAATGAAAACTATACTAAATATTTTGTAGCTCTTCTCTTTGGACTCTTCACAGGAGCACCTCAGGCTGCTGGTAGAAATCTCTCATTATAACATAGAAATGTCTCGGTGGTCTGTAAATGTTTTTATAGACCTGTGAGTAAAGGTCAGTTATGAACCCATCAGTTTGTAACTGTTGGAAAACCACTGGACCTACCATAGACTATGCTACAGCATGTAAAACTCAGTAAAACCTTAGTAATGAATAGTTAATGTAAAGTTGTGTTAATTCCAGGATTCTAAAACTTTAATAGTTTTGGGCTCGTCCGGGATTTGAACCCGGGACCTCTCGCACCCTAAGCGAAAATCATACCCCTAGACCAACGAGCCTTCAGCTTGCAGGACTTTATGTTGTGCCACGTTTCACACAGGAGATACAGGCTCATTAACAACGTGGATGTGGGATGCTTGTTCTGTTTTTACATGTTTGGAGCCATGTAGTGTCAAAGGACGACATCTAGTGCTTAACAAGCAGATGTGCAGTTCTTCAGTGAGCGAGTTCAGAGCATTTTCTTTTTAATTGTCCAAGAAAAATAAATAAATCCAACGCAATGAAGATTATACATACACATAAATGAAGGGGTCATTCAACAATTAATTGAACTGAATGAGCCTATAACAGAGACATACAAAAAAACAGACACATACAAAAACAAAGAAACGATTGAGCCAATAACTGAGTTTTTTTTATTTTTTATTTTATTTTTTATTATTTTTTTTGAATGTGCCAATCAGCCACTGTGCGCACATGCACACACAAACACTTCAAAGTCAGATTAAAGTCCTACTGCAAGATTTGTTGATACTTTCAAACAAAACATGTCTGAAACATGCTACTTGTTAGGTTTATTGTTTATTCTTACCTGTTTGTTACTAATATTTAACTTTTTTGAGTTACTGAAATTTAATGTTATTTTGTTATAAAAGAAATGATTACTCTGTTTCCTACTTTGTCTTTTCTTTATAGCATGGTCAGATTTGTTCGATTTTTGGCATTTTTGTATAGTCTCATCCAACACAAATGTTTTTTTGTTTTTTTTTAATTCTACAATTTTAACTTGTGATAAAATCTAAAACTTAAGAGGTTAAGTTTATTACAACAATGGTTTATAGATTTCAGCCTATATGTAGCCATTGATTACTACAGCCAAATAGTGGCTATTGACAATTTTGATATTTTGATATTTTTATTCCATCATATGTCGCCAGATGTCACCAAAAGTTTTTTAGGTTTTGGCTGTCTGAACTTACAGGATTGACTTTTTTTTTTTTTTACTGAAGTAAAATAAATATTAAATATAACATAAAATAAGCATATTTTACATAAAAAAATATGTTACTTCTAGAGGTAAATAAAATCAAGAATCCCCAAAAATTGCATAAATTGATAGTTTTTATTTTATTTTTTTTATTTTTTTTTATTGAAGATAGTGATATGACATTTATTAAAAAAAAAAAAAAATCACACCTGAAACCTTCATGCCCAAATTTATCCACGAAAGACCAATTATGGGCTGCTATATGAAGGATGCTTGAGGGATAAATCTTTTCGCTCTTCAAAAAGGCCCTATACAAACTTTTCATGTCCCCAGCAGAACAACAATAAAGTCAGTTATATTGATTAATAACTTTTATTGATCACTAAGATCATTAGAATTGTTCAAGAAAAACAAAAGATCTGACTCATCCAGATTATCAACTGAAATGTTCCTTGACTGAAAGAGAGGTTGTTGTTCTCAGAAAGAACATTTACATTGTGAATTCACTTTGCATTGAGCTGCATGCTATGCTCTGGTTGTCTTTATAGATCTGTGACTTTATGATTTTATGACTGACAGCTCTCCTTCTTGATAACAGATCCAAAAGCAAACATGACTTCAATATCTGTCATTATTTGGACACTCGCAACCTGCATCTGCATTAAGTATATAAAAATTCATATCATAAGCTGATTTACAGAAAACTAGGAAATGAGCATTCCACAGGTTCACAGGCGCTGAGATCAAGATGTCCTACAAATACTGTATATGCAATAATTGACCTATATATTCTTTCTTATAATTATGTTTTTGACCTGAGCATGTGCAGTAAAAATTATATTAACATTAAAATTACGTTAACAATGTTAAATTACTGTTTTGATCAAGTTCTTTATTGTTATCGTATAAGGTAAAAATGCAAACAAGCAAATAAAAATGTTTAGTCCTTGTAGTGTAGCAGTAAGAAAAAGAGTGTGCTCAGTCAGAGATTCCTTATAACTAAATGTACTAATCAGTTTTATATTTTTCTCTTGTGTTTTCTGTGTCTCTTCAGGTTCTGTGGGGCAGATTCTGACTCAATCCGAAGATCAAACAGTGCAGCCTGATCAGACTGTCACTATTCACTGTAATCATAAACCAGCAATAGTTTGTAATGCATGGCCTGGTACCATCAGATTCCTGGAGAAGCTTCTAAACTCCTGACCTATGTATAACACATCAGACAGAGCTTCAGGTGTTTCTTCTAGATTCAGTGGCAGTGAAAGTGGAAACCACATGGATTTTACTCTGACCATCAGTGGAGTCCAGCCTGAAGATTCAGGAGTTTATTACTGTCAGAGTCATCATAACAAGGGAGTCTCTGGCACCACAGAGTGGGTGTTCACACAGTGTAAAATCATCGTAACCTCCTTGTGTGAAACTGCAATGTTGCAGCTTTGAGCTTCTGCAGATGTTGATGTTGAAGATCATTATTCATCTCACTGACTTTACACACAAACACACACATAGGAACTCTCTTTAATGCTGGTGAACTGTTGATGTTCATTATTGTCACACATTCCTCAACACATTCTACATATTCTATTAATAATAAACATCAGAACGTCTCAATCAGTTTTCCACATGAATCCAGTACAATCCATCCAACCTTGATGAAAGAAAGCTCACTGTGGCCAAAGCAATTTCTCAAAAACATGCTTTAACCAACCCCATGATTAGCTCTTTTTTTTTTGTTTTGTTTTTTTGTTTGGAGCAATCACAAAAGGTTTTCCCTGGTATATTTAAAACGAAAAATAACAAACAATAAACAAACAAATAAATAAAATAAAATCTATAAGCAGTTTATCTTCTTGTTGATGTTTAAATCCATAAATGATAAAAGTACCTAAAATAATGACATCAAAATAAAACGAATTAAATACTATGGCAGGGGAACAAATAAATAATTAAGGACAAAATAATAATTCAAACAATTAAAGATTCATAAAGCTTTTATTTGGCAAAAAATTTAAGAAAACATACTTGGTCATATGTGTTTAACGAGCTTTTTTGGTAAAAAATTAACATACAAAGCAAATTGGAATACAGTGGTGTTTAATCTTTATTAAGACTGTGTGAGTGCACAAATGATTATTCGTGCCTATAATCTATGTGTTTTTGTGTCAGTGTGTGTATTTCACTGGTCATAGCACTGCTGTGTGTTGAGGCTGTTGGTGACTGCATTGTGGGACGGGTGCGTGGCGTCACAGCTGACGGTTGTTGCTCTGTTCCACTCACTCTCAGTGAGGCTCAGGCTGCTGCTCCAGCTGTACAGTCCATCCTTCTGCAGCTGACCGGGACTCAGATTGACACCAGAGCTCCTGCTGCTGCCGTCCACCTTCCAGCTCAGCTTCCAGTCAGAGGGGAATCCCTTACTGGCCACACACAGCACTGTAGCCTTACCCTGCTGCAGCTCGTCTCTGGAGGGAGGCAGCACTGTGAGAGCGGGACGAGCCGCAGCTAAAGAGAGACAGAGAGATGGAAACTGTGATGTTTCGTTCTTCTGAAAAACAGCTCTATCAGTCTTTCTGAGTGTCTTTCACTTCCCTTTAAGAGATTCAGAGTTAATCAAGCAGATCTCAAGTGCAGTAGTCCGTAAAAACACATTTACTGACTCATAATATTCAGATTTTAGATAATCAGTATTCATGACAATATATGGTAAAACTTAACAATAAGGTTTCATTTGTTAACCTTAACCTTAGAAAACTATAGTTAACACAAACTAACATTGAAAAATACTACAAAAGCATTTATTAATCTTAGTTAATGTTAAATTCAACATATACTTAAATGAAAAAAAAAAGTTTTGTGGAGATTCAGAGTTAATCAAGCATATCTGAAGAGCAATAGTCCGTAAAACACACATTTTACCAGCAATAACACATACTTCATAATTTATTAATTATAGATAACGTTATATTATATGGTTTCTGTCAACATATATTCAAATTATTGTTCAATTATTTGTTAAAAACCTACTGTATTACTTACAGTTATAGTTGTTTGTAGTTTGAAAACTACACCAGAAGACAACACATTTCTGTCTCATGTGACATTCAATGAAAAAAGTAATTAAAAAACTTAATCAGCACTGTGAAATAATTCTGCAATTAGCTATATCAGTTTAAGATTTTTGAGATAAATTAAATATCAGCTTAACCAAAATAAACTTAGAATTTTAAGTAAAGCAAACGCTTAATTTTGAAACAACACATTATTATTTATTGTAATGTTGAATTTGAAGTTGTGAAGCAGATCTGAAGTTCAACAGCCTGTAAAAACATATTAGTATCAGTATTCATATTCATATATTCAGTGTTCATAAAAATCAAGATTTATGACTATGTGAGACTTAAATTCATCTATTGGATTTATATCTACCTTTCAGGCTTATATTCTGAACAATATATTCAGACATTGACGTGTTTAATTTTGTTCCTCTATGCATTAAATAATGTCCCTTTTTTTCTCCTCATGAAAAACGTAAAAAATAAAATAAATTTATTTTCAGTTCATAATTACACGTTTATTGCCCCATTTTACAGTACTTATATAGTAACTGACATCTGAAACAGTAGATAGACATATTTCTATTTCACGTGAAGTACATAAACCTAATCTATAAAATGTATATATTTTATTTACAACTCAAATAGATAAAAAGGTAAACTAACTAATCTGGACCCGTTTAGAAGTATATATGCTGTTACACAAGACAAAAAAATATCTGAGGATAGCTTATTTTTTTATTTTAGTTACTCTTCTTCTATTGGTCTGTTCTTCTTCTTCTTATTATTATTACTAACTAATTACTTAATAGAAATATAAATAATATAAATAATAGAAATAGAAAGAGATTTACTTACTTCCAACTGAGAGCCGAGTGCCTCCACCGAACGTGCGCCACAGTGATACAAACCCAATCAACAGCTGTACAAAAACCCCCTGCACTAAAACTAACACTGACATCAACACTAACACTCACAATTAAACATTGTATCTTAGGTTAGTTTTGCTTAGATAGGTCAAACGTTTTTATTGCATTAATGTTAATTAATTAAATGCTGCAAAATATATTGTGATAATTTTTGAGGTAAATTCCAGGATGCATCTGAATGTGTTTTTGAAAGTGTTTTGCATATTAACTGAACACTGCGCTTAAAACTCCACTGATGATTATTAGTGTGTGACACTGACACACACACATAAGAAACAATGATTTCTCTTATTCTAATGCTGGGGACACTCTGTCTGCTCTGTCAAGGTTCAAAAATATATTTTCTACATTATGGAATTAATTGTTCGGAATTTATTTTATAATATTTTAATTTGTGCTTTGCTTTTTAGTTTTATTATATTTAGATTGACTGTTTTATAGCAGATGAAAACTTGTCTAGTATTGTAATATTTGTTTTTGATCTCTCTCTCAGTGTCTCATGAAGAGGTTCAGTCTCCTGAGTCTCTGTCTGTTAAAGCAGGAGATTCTGTCTCTATCAGCTGCACTGGGACCAGCGGAGTTGGAAGGGACATGAGCTGGTATCTGCTGAAAACTGGAGAGGCTCCTAAACTCCTGATCTACAAAGTCAGTCGACTTGAATCTGGAGTCCCAGATCGGTTCAGTGGAAGTGGATCTGAACCTGATTTCACACTGAACATACGTGGAGTCCAGCCTGAGGATGCAGGAGTTTATTACTGTATGGGGTATTACAGTGGTGGAGTGTGCACACAGTGAAACAGCATCGTACAAAAACCTCCCTCAGTCTGACAGCACAGAGAATATGAGGATACTGAGAAGTTCACAATATCAGTCGATTATGATATCATCAAGTTGTGCTTAATTATAGTTACAAATAAAGATAGTACATCTATGCGATAATATACACTGATGAATTAATTAGACTTTAGTTCATTATAAATGAAACGTGTCTGTTTCAGTATTCACATACTCTTTCATTCATCCTTGTAGCTGCCCTAATTTATAGCATTTTGAGCAACACAAGTAACAATCTGTGCATGACGTTTTAATTGTAATTTTAAATTTGAAATGAATTCAGCTGAAATGAATAGCTTACAGTAAGTGAATTTTAGCCTTAGGCGAGTTCTGTTTAAATTCACAGATGGTAGGATCCTAAAACCTTCAAAAAGCAGCAAATGCTGATGTGAGCATTATTACATGCAGCATGAAGACAAAAAATAATATACAATGTTTTATTAACAAGGTTTGGGAGGAGGACGATCAAATAATCAACCAATTCAGCACAGGTGGAGCTCGTCTAGTTGATTAGCTTAACCAGCACGCTATGTATATATATATAGAGCCAACTCACCTCTGTCCCACAACAGTTTTTCTGGCATCCCTCCTCCACCCCAATTCCTCACTCTTAACTATTCTCATGCCAGTTTAGAGATGGGGGAGTTCTCCGGGTTTGGGCTATGTTCCAAGCTTGGAGCCCTCTCTCAAGACAGCATGCCAAATATGCTTACCATTTGCTAAATCTGATTATATGTAAGTGCGAACTCATGAATCTCAAATTATGCTGTTTATGAACATGTGAACTCATGCCATCAAAAACATGAAAATTCTCTTTTAAATTATATTTTAAAAGATAGTGTTAAAATATAAGCATTCGTAATATTAGTCATCACAATAACCATCTGCTCCTGTATCAACATCATTTGTTAGTCCTGGAACAATATGTATGTCAAAGAACCATATCCTAACCCTAGACATAAATTACAACACAACTCAGAAGACAATTAGGCTATAGGTTGAAAAGAATGCAATAAGAATCCTTCTTCAGGTTACACCGATATGTGGCGACAAGTGACTGTCTTGTCCAAAACAAAACAAAACAAAACAAAACAAAACAAAACAAAACAAAACAAAACAAAACAAAACAAAACAAAACAAAACAAAACAAAACAAAACAAAACAAAACAAAACAAAACAAAACAAAACAAAACAAAACAAAACAAAACAAAACAAAACAAAACAAAACAGTAAGGGAAGTTGTTGTTCTGAGAAAGAACATTTACATTGTGACACTTTGCATTAAACAGCATACTCTGGAGGTCTTTATAGATTCGTCTTGATCCTTCTTGATAACAGATCCTAAAGCAAACATGACTTTAATAGCCATCTTTATTTGAACACTCACAACCTGGATCTGCAGTAAGTATATGGAAATTCATATCATCAGTCGATCTAGAAGCTAAGTAATCCACAAATCTACAGGTGCTGAGATCAAATTTAAACTTTATTTCATTTAAGTACTGGAAATGTGTTTATAAATTTATATTCATGTTTTTGACCTCATGTCAATGTTAAAATTTAGCTTTGTTTTGATCTTCAGTCAAAGTCTAGATTGTCATTAATTGGTAGTTTTCAGTGTGCAAAATGTGCAACAACATACTTAATCCTTGTAATGCAAGAGTAGGACATTGTGGATCTCAGTCTGGCAGATACATTATAACTAAATGTTAGTTAGTGTTTACATGTGCTAATATTATTGTTGGTTACAGTCTTTCTCTTCAGGTTCTGTGGGGCAGATTCTGAGATTCTGAGTCTGAAAATCAAACTGTGAAGCCTAATCAGACTGTCACGATTCACTGTAATCACGAACCAGCTGTGAAACGTGTTAAAAAAGGATATCTCTCAGTATTGCATGTCCTGGTATCATCAGATTCCTGGAGAAGCCCCTACACTCCTAATCTATTACACATCAGAGAGAGCTTTAGCTGTTTCTTCTAGATTCAGTGGCAGTGGAAGTTGAAATCACATGGATTTTACTCTGACCATCAGTTGAATCCAGCATGAAGATTCAGGAGTTTATCACTGTCAGAGTCTAACAATGGAGTCTGGACCATTGTTGGTGTTCACACAGTGTAAAATCATTGTACAAAAACCTCCTTGGATGAGACTGCAGCGCTGCAGCTTTGAGCTTCTGCAGATGTTGATGTTTATCATTATCATTATTCACCTCACTGACTTTACACACAAACACAGACAACACAGAAACTCTCTTTAATGCTGGTCAGCTATTGATTTTAATTATTGGCACACATATCCTCAACATATTTTACATATTTTATTAATAACAAACATCAGAGTGTCTGGTTCAGGTTTTCACATGAATTACCATCCAAAAAAATCCATCCAACCATAATGATAAAAGAAAACTCACCATGGCCAAAGCTAATGAAATAGTTTTCACAACAGTCCCTCATGAAAAGCCATATTATATGAAAAACATTTCACTATAATAAAATGCTTAGTGGAGTAACTGGGAGTAACCTTATATATCGTTAATGTCTCTCATATATAGTATATTAACATAGTGGATACCATATGAAAAATTTCCTTGGTCAGATTACTAAACATCTTCTAACACAGCTGTAGGTGCTGAAAAGAGAACAAAAACAATTATTATGGCTCACAAGCGCTGTTTAATATAATTAATCATCCAACCCAACAATATATTTTTATAAATTTCTATTCCATCCTCCTTCTCCTGTAACCTACGAATGCACAATACTCTTGTACATATTTTCTTTCTTTCTTTCTTTCTTTCTTTCTTTCTTTCTTTCTTTCTTTCTTTTTATTTATTTATGTAAGATAGAGCAGCATATTATATTGTATAGCATGTATATTTGAATGGTTCTCCATCATTTAGTTATCTTTAATGAATTATTTGAGGATTTTATTATTTATTTCACAACCCTGTTTTTCTCAGAACAACATTTACAGTATGAAAAGATGATTTTGTAAAATTGATTTTTTTTCTGGTTCACATGTATAAGGTGATTAATTCAGCATTATTCTAAGCATGCTTCTGGTTAGGAGTCTATTGAGTAGTGAGTGTTTTGCATGTTTACTGCTTCACACACAATTCCTCTGATGATTGATGTGTGTTCAGAGAGTCACTGACACAGTAATGTCTCTCTTACTAATTGTGACTTAAAGGGGTCTGCTTGCTCAAGGTTAAAACTTATTTTTCTACATTATCAGGGAATTTAGTATTTAACTTTGCTGCTGATCACAATATCACATCCTTAAAAAAAAAGAAAGTTTTTTCATGTTTTAGGTGTTTTTTGGTTTTAAAATGTTTAATATCATAGAAAGAATTCAATACCATATTTGAGACAAAATGCTTTTATTTGGCAGCAGGAATAAAATGATCAACAAAACATTTATAGCACTGCAGTTGTAGAATTAAAACAGATAAGATTGTATGAACAATATACTAACAGCTTGAAAGATTAGTTGTTGAGCAGCGGCTGATAGGACAGTGTGTCAGTGTGTATTTCACTGGTCATCATCGCACTGCTTTGTGTTGAGGCTGTTGGTGACTGCATTGTGGGACGGGTGCGTGGCGTCACAGCTGACGGTTTTTGCTCTGCTCCACTCACTCTCAGTGAGGCTCAGGCTGCTGCTCCAGCTGTACAGTCCATCCTTCTGCAGCTGACCGGGACTCAGATTGACACCAGAGCTCCTGCTGCTGCCGTCCACCTTCCAGCTCAGCTTCCAGTCAGAGGGGAATCCCTTACTGGCCACACACAGCACTGTAGCCTTACCCTGCTGCAGCTCGTCTCTGGAGGGAGGCAGCACTGTGAGAGCGGGACGAGCCGCAGCTAAAGAGAGACAGAGAGATGGAAACTGTGATGTTTCGTTCTTCTGAAAAACAGCTCTATCAGTCTTTCGGAGTGTCTTTCACTTCCCTTTAAGAGATTCAGAGTTAATCAAGCAGATCTCAAGTGCAGCAGCCCATAAAACACATTTTACCAGCTATCACGCATTTATCTATATTTAGATTTAAAACAATTTATTAATTATAAATAATGTTGTTATGGTTTCTGACCTCATTTGTTTAAATTATTGTTATTGTTAAAAACTTATTATATTGTATTACTTAAAGTTATACTGTTTGTAAGACTACACCAGAAGAAAACACATTTCTGTCTCATGTGACATTCAATAAAAAAGTAATAAAAAACTTGAGATAACCAACTTCCAACTTAACTAAACTGAAGTTAATTTATAAGTTTAAGTCAAGCACAAATACATTTTTTCTTTACCATGAAACAACACTGGTTTTATAATGTTAAAAGTTTTAAACTGTAAAGCAGATCTTGAGTGCAACAGCCTGTAAAAACACAATATTTATTCATATTAAAATATTCAGTGTTTATAAAAATCAAGATTTATAACTATATGAGACTTAAATTTATATACTGGATTTATATCTACCTTTCAGGTTTTTATTCTGAACTATATATTCAGACTTTAAAAAGAAAATAATTTTGTATTTTATAATAATTTCACCAATTTTTTTTTTTTTTTTTTTTTTTTTTTTTACTTTGTTCCTATACATTAAATAATGTCCCTTTTTACCTCCTTGAAAAATGTAAAAATGAAAGAAATGTATTTTCAGTTCATAATTACACATTCAGATTCATGGTCAAATCTGATCACTAACAATACAAATTTTTATGTGTGTATTGCCCCATTTTACAGTACTTATTTATAGTAGCTGACATTTGAAGTTTATTTGCTTTTCTACTTAGCAATACTGAGATTGAATTAATGCAGAATTAATGCATGTGAAATAGTAGTTAAACATACTTCCATTTCTTGTGAAGTACATAAAAATAATCTATAAAATGCATATATTTTTATTTACCACTCAAATATATAAAGTTCATTAAGGTCATTAACAAATTATTTTGAACCCATTTAGAAGACATAAGTATACATGTTGCATACATGCTTCTAGTCATGTCACATAAGGCAGAACAAAACAAAAGAGGATAGCCTCTGAGAATAGCCTATCTTGTTTTTTAATTTTAGTTACTCTTCTTCTATTGGTCTGTTCCTCTTATTATTTTAACTAACTAATTAATTAATTAATTACTTATCAACTAATTAATTAGAAACAGAAATAGAAATAGATTTACTTACTTCCAACTGAGAGTCGGGTGCCTCCACCAAAAGTCCACCACAGTGATACAAACCCAATCAGTGGCTGTACAAAAACCTCCTGCACTAACACTGACACTGACATCAGCACTAACACTCACAATAAAACACTGTAAGACTGTTTCTTAGTTTAGTTTTGCTCTGACAGGTCAAAATTAGAAATAAACTATTTTTATTAATGTTAATTTATTAAATGCTGCAGAAATGTATATTGATAGTTTTTGAGGTAAATTCCAGGATGCATCTGAATGTGTTTTGGAAAGTGTTTTGCATATTAACTGAACACTGCAGTTAAAACTCCACTGATGATTATTAGTGTGAGACACCAACACACAAACAAAAGGAACAATGATTTCTCATATTCTAATGCTGGGGACACTGGGTCTGCTTGCTCAAGGTTCAAAAATATATTTTCTACATTATGGAATTAATCATTTGGAATTTATTTGATATTATTTTAATTTGTGCTTTCTTTTTGGTTTTATTTCATTAAGCTTGACTTTATAGCAAATGAAAACTGGTCTTTGCTTGTATTTTGAAGTATTGTAATATTTGTTTTTGATCTCTCTCTCAGTGTCTCATGAAGAGGTTCAGTCTCCTGAGTCTCTGTCTGTTAAAGCAGGAGATTCTGTCTCCATCAGCTGCACTGGGACCAGCGGAGTTGGTGATGACATGAGCTGGTATCTGCTGAAAACTGGAGAAGCTCCTAAACTCCTGATCTACACAGCCAGTGAACTTGAATCTGGAGTCCCAGATCGGTTCAGTGGAAGTGGATCTGAACCTGATTTCACACTGAACATACGTGGAGTCCAGCCTGAGGATGCAGGAGTTTATTACTGTATGGGGGCTTATGATGGTCCAGTGTTCACACAGTGAAACAGCATCGTACAAAAACCTCCCTCAGTCTGACAGCACAGAGAATGTAAATAATTTCAGCCAAGTTTCGCTGTATAATTAAACAACAGCTAAAGCAGTAATGAGGATTTCTAAAGTATTCAATCTGTTCACTTTATTTGTCATTTTAGATTTTAGCAGAAATTAGTCTGAGGGAAATCTTGAGCTCATAGCATCATTGTGGATGGAAGCTTATGATTAAAGGCTGGAATTATAAGCATATGTAAAAACACATCACATCCCATTATACCATATGAACATGTGAACGCATGCCATCAAACACACTCAAATGATTCTCTTTTAAGTTATATTTTTAATATTAAAATATGTTGTCAGTATTCATGTTGCTCACATCCGCAAAATATCTAGTCTACTTTGTTTAAAATCTGAAAATATAAAACTAATTACCAAACATGAAAAATATATTTATAACAGGGATTTGTAAAGCCTTAACCTAAATATAACCCTTTTCTCTATTCCTAAAATTACTTAACAACAAAAACCAACAAGGATGCTGATCTACACTGTAAAAACTAAAGGTTCCTGGAGGCACCTTTTGGGGTTCTTCACTTTGCCACACCGGCAGAACCCTCTGTGGAACCTCTAGGCACCCTTTCAAAAGGGGTTGTTCTCTGAGGAACTTTAACGGTTCCTGGAAGAACCCTTTTATTAAGAATGGACAGGAACCACCTTGGTGCTTCGAGGCACCATTTCCCAATTCCAGTTCTTTAATATTTGCCCTCCTCCTCTCCCACCCACTCACTCACTCACTCACCCACCCACCCACCCACTCACTCACTCACTCACGAGTTTGTTGTTCCTGCTATTGGCATTTTTAAAATTATTTTAATGAGCAAACTGAAAAACTAAAACAAATCCATATCCAACATTGTTTATTGATAAACAACAATATCCATAGTAGTTTCAAATAAATAATCACCATAAATAGTCAATACTGCACATCACAATCCAATTCATGGAAAAATAAAAAATAAATCATATACACCTTGACAAAACCATAAATAAATGTGACTCAAATATCTTAGAACTTTAAAAAATTTCATGTACCTCAAAAATAGTACAATTCAACTGAGCAAATTTAATTACAAATTTAATGTACACTGCAGTCAATGATAACATTTTCTTTCTTGTTCTAAATGGAGGTCACAGGGAAAATTGACACAGGGGATTTTAAGAAATTGATAAGCCTCAAGACAGCTGTAGGTAACTTGATGATCTCCTCCTGAACAGATTCAGCAGAAAAATAGTGCACTTTACTGTACATTTAACAGCTTTTCTGTATAATGTTGAATAGAACGAAGGCACTTATAGTAAGATGAACTCATGTTGGTAGGTTCGTCAGCAAGTAGCTCCTCATCAGGAAAATCTGCAGTGCTGCTCTCACCAAATGGGTCTCCATTACCACAGTTGGTGTAAGATTCTGTGTAGTTCGTTGAAAAAGGAGGGATTTACATAAAATTTTATAAAAAAAAAAAATTGACATTTATTCATTTAGCACATGGTTTTATTCAAAGTATCTTAAAAATGAGGAACATCACAGGCAATTTTTTCTTATATTAGTGCAGATTAATGGTTGTGGACTAGTTAAATGCACAATATCTATTACAATAACACTGTGTGTGTACACACATACACACCCACATACATACATACAGGTGCATCTCAAAAAATTAGAATATCGCGACAATTAAATTTTTTGTAACTTATTTCAAAAAGTCAAACTTTCATATATTCTAGATTCATTACATGTAATGTAAAACATTTCAAAAGTTTTTTTTAATTTGATGTGAGTCACTATTACCATTACCTTTCTCCACAAAAGCTGGCATGCAGTTCTACTTCTGACACTGGAAATGTTGCTGTGCATATCGGGCACTGGGCCTCAAGTGCCTACACATTAAAGACAAAAATGTATGCAGGGCAAATTTTGTAAAATAAGAATTGATCATTGACGATGTTCAATTTAGCTTTTGCTTGTGTACCTCCTGAGGGTGATTGCAACATTGGATGATGCTGCATCAGGTCTAAGGTTTTGCCTCCTCTATCAACACCAGATCTTCTTCCTGCAAACAGAAAAGAAAAATGTGATGTTGTACTGATAGAATTCTAAGCTGTTGGGAGTAGTCACAAATAAAAACAGCCCTTAGAAATCAGGGGCATATTGAAATGTGGAAGTTAGTTAATTAAAAGGTTTTCAAAACAAAGTCTCTGCAAGGCTACAGTGGTTCTGGCTGACAAGTCCTGATTATCAATCGTGAAGTAATACGTTTTGCAATTGTCAGTGCAAAGGATCATGTGGGCCCGAAGTGTCCATCAGCTGTACCCTTCGAAATCTTTCATTCCGAAGGGCCCTTTGAAGTGGCTAGTTTTGAGCTCTTCGGTTTGGAACGACCCTTCAATATGGTGGCCATGATTGTTTTCACTCCGAAGTGCCGTTCGGAGGGCGATATATCCCGTTTGGAACGCACAGACAGCTTCACTCGCAAGCAAAACTTTTCAACTCGCAAACAACTTTTAGACCCGCAAAAAAAAGACGGCAGAAAAGAGAGCAACTTTTGTGGTTTCGTGATGAAAAGTTTTTGAAGTGCACAAAGAAATTATTTTTTTTTTTAAAGATTTGCACGCACTGCAAAGAATTTTGTTATCAATTTCTGAGTTTTTTTGCTATCTTTTTTTTTTAATAACAAAATGATTAGTTTTGCTCTCAAACACAGAATTTTTGTTTGAATAATAAAGACACAAAAATAATTCCATACTTCTCCTGCTATTGTAGTTTGCACTGCTTGCCACATGTACAGTTTATCTGTCTCTGTCAGCAGCGAGGGATTCACATGTGATAAATGCAGGGAAATAGTTAGGCTGACAGAGAAGATTTTAGAACTAGAGACACCCCAGATAGCAAGAACGTTTGGGCCAAATGTGGCTGATAGCTGTCACATTTGGCCTAGGTATGGCATGGCTGAGCACATATGCGCCAAACTTTCCCCAGATATGTTTTGCCATAGCTTTAGAATTGGAGGGAATTTTCTTTTGGATGACAATATGTTTTGAGGTATATGGTCCAGATGACAGCACACAAATGAGAGCCATATATGGCTTGGCTATGGCACACCATGGAATGTGTTAATTTATGGTTAACATTTGGCTTTTATTTGGAAAAACACATATACACTGCTATAGTCATGTGTGGCATGTTAGTGGCAGTCCACATCTCAGCCCATTCAAAAATGCTATTGGTCGCTTTGTGTCTTCCCTTATTCCTATTGGTGGATTACTGAAATTTAGAAAATTTATCCGTTATTTCCCGCTCTGCATCCTCTTTAAACCGCTGTTAAAAAGAAGATGATGATTGAAAAGCTCCCTATTTACAACAACAGCCTTTTCCCTGCAGACACATATTATTCAGGTAAGTGCAGTTTTGGTGTTTTAAATGTTTTCTAGGGGTGTAATGGTACACTTATTCGTACAGAAAATTGTACCGAACACACAGTGTCATTTTAACCACTGCACGTGCGAAACTTAATCCGTTTCAGTTCATATCCGTTAATAAATCCTCACTATACATTATTACTAGGATATACATTACATCCTGTAATCGCAAGGTTTGTGTTTTGTTCTTTTCGATAAGAAACGAAGTCTCATCTTTAAAATTATGTCTATTTTATCAGAAAATTCAATCCATAAATGCCGTTTTGACGCTCTTTGATGTGGCGTAACAGACTGCTGCACGCGGAAGCGCGGAGAGCGCGTGAACGCGATCATTCCTTTCCTTTAATTCTCTTTCCTTCTATTTACAAGCGGTTATAAAGCGAAATAAACACGCTCATGTCACTTAATCTCAATCAGTTTTGCAACCGCGGAAAAATTATATCTGTTTGTTATATCTGTTTGAACTATGCCTGTTATGACCACGTCTCTGCCTAATAAAAGCTCACACATGGATCCACACGGCTCTCGTCTCGGTAACAGCTCTGTTGTTAATTGCAGCCTTTAATATTTTAGTAATGTGCTCTAATAGGGCTCCCTATTGTACAGCATTAGCTGAGATAGATTATTTAAAGGCAGAGCCACAAATTGTTCAGTGAACCACCGTTTATTAAAAAAAAAAAAAAAAAAAACCCTTCAGTGTTTTCTCCCCCTGCTTTACCAAAAATGTTTGAAACTGTGACTTCAAAACTGAGGTACCATTACACCCCTAATGTTTTCATTAATATTATGTATAATATTATTATTATGTCTTAAAATAGCCTGTTATTAAAGTAGCTAAACATTTTTAATTTAGAAAATTAAAATTTTAAAAGGGACTTCACAGCAGCGCTCATATCTTGGTTGGTAGAAAAGAATGTGTGCAGTGCTGATTTACAGTCATTTATGTGCTTGTCTTCAAATAATATCTAATGTATGATACTAATTATGATATACTAATCTTCTTTTTTCTCTTCTTTTTCCTGACGGACTGTGAGAAAGACTGGCGAGACTTACTAAAAGTATAAATTTTTTATTCACTCATTTGACATTTACAAAATAGCATACTTCTGTTATGTTATGATCTGTATTGCAATTCTGTTATTAAAATACTATAAACATTTTTAAAAAATGAGTGTGAATCCATTTTTGTGTTTAAGATGTGTTTAAGATTTACTGTGTAATGGATATTTTAAATTAAAAAGATAAGTGTGGTGTAAATATGGTTGAATAATGGCTTTTGGTGTATCAGCCACACGTGGGCCACATAAGGGCCATCAGCCCTTTACAGAACTCAGCTATATAAGAATACCATATAAGGTCCATATATCAGCCACGTCTGTTTTTATTATTTGACTCACTCTGGTTTGGGTTATGGCACTGTTTTGGTTCAGTTCTGGCTAAAAAGATATGGACCAGTTTTGGGCCGGCGAACACGAGCTAATCTGGGCCACACTTTAGCTGTTGATATGGGCCAGATCCGCGCCAAAGGAAATTTGCTGACTGGGATGCTTGTTATAACACACACCAAGTTTGGTCTCAATACGCCAAAGCGTTGCGGAGATATAGCCTCACATCCATTTTTGTGTGCTTTTCGTAGAATTAGTTTACACGTTATTCAAGAACGGTTTGACTAATCAACTTGAATTCCATAACTTTTTTGCAAGCATGGTCTGAAGATGATCTGAGCCAATTTTGGTGAAAATTAGACAAACCATCTGGACGAGTTCGAAAAATTAGGTTTTTGAAAATAGCGAAAAAACGAAACCGTACAATTTTCAAATTTTGGTGTTCATTCGACTCGGCATGAGACAAGGATTCAGAGTAAAAAAGAATTTTCCTTCTGTGCCTTACGGTTATTGGCATAAACATGAGTGCAACTGGACAAGTGGTGGCACTAGAGAGTTTGAGTTAGAGACTCCAAATTTACTATGGTTAAAGTTGGGACTGTCCTCTATCAGTGTGCCAAATTTCACAACTTTCCCGCAAGCGATTCTATGGGCTGTCATAGACACAATGGCGGAAGAAATGGAAGGAGAAGAATAATAATGCCAACGGATACAATAGGTGCCTATGCATCTTCGGTGCTTGGCCCCTAAATATTACACTCAAGCACTCACAATGTTATGTTTATGCTTTTAATATAATTAATCATCCAACCCAACAATATATTTTTTTTTTATAAATTTCTATTCCATCCTCCTTCTCCTGTAACATATGATTTCCATAATCCAAACTCATTATTTTGAATAGTATTTAACAATTTGTTCATGTATATATTCATTCATATGTTTATTGAGAGCTGTTCAAGCTGAACCCAGTAGTCACAATGAAGAATAATACATTTTTGTCTATTGGACTTTCCCAGTAACTTTTCAATGTATCAATTTTATCAAATTAAAATTTTCAACTCTATTAATTTGCCATTTGTCTTCTAGCTAATAATAAATATTCATGTAAGATACAGCAGCATATTATATTATATATATTATATTTCTCCATCATTTAGTTATCTTTAATTAAATGTTAGGAGATTTTATCATTTATTTCACAACCCTTTTTTTTTTCAAAACAAAATCTACATTATGAAAAGATTACTTTCTAAAATTGATGGGTTTTTTTTTTTTCTCTTTTTTTTAATTAAATTATAATGTTATTGATTTAGCATTTATTCTAAGCACTCTTCTGGTTAGGAGCCTACTGAGTAGTGAGTGTTTCACATGTTTACTGCTTCCCACACAAAATTCCTCTCATGATCAGTGTGTGTTCAGTCCCTCAGAGTCGGTGACACACAAAACAATCATTCATTCATGATTCATTCATTCATTTATTCTTCTGTGAATGTGTGAGTTAGTGTAGGTTTATTGAGCTCTGTTCAAGCTGAGAACTAACATATGTATCTCAGTTGTCACTATGAAAAATACGCACAAATTTTTGTCTATTGGACTTAACTTGTCTGTATATTTGTATATTTAAAAATTATTTTACAAAATTAAATTATACAACACTATTAGTTTGTTCTTTGTCTTCTAGCTAATAATAAATATTTATGTAAGATACAGCAGCATATTATATTGTATAGCATGTATATTTGAATGCTTTTCCATCATTTAGTTATCTTTCATGAAATATTAGGGGATTTTATCATTTATTTCACAACCCTATTTTTCTCAAAACAACATCTACAGTATGAAAAGATTGTTTTCTAAAATTGATGATTTTTTATTTATTTATTTTTTGGTTCACATTTATAATGTGATTAATTCATCATTTATTCTAAGCACATTTCTGGTTATGAATATGTTGAGTAGTGAGTGTTTTGCATGTTTACAGCTTCACACACAAAACTTCTCTGAGGATCGGTGTGTGTTCAGTCCCTCAGAGTCACTGACACACAAAACAATCATGTCTCTTTTATTAATTCTGGTTACACTGGGTCTGCTTTCTCAAGGTTAAAACTTATTTTTCTACATTATCATTTTTTTTTAAAACTTGTGCTTTGTTTTAATTTTTTTATTACAAATATTTTATCTCGTAATTTGTAGTGTTAACTTTTTTTTTTTTATCTCTCTCTCAGTGTCTCATCAAGAGGTCCAGACTCCGGAGTCTCTGTCTGTTAAAGCTGGAGATTCTGCTTCTATCAGCTGCACTGCGTCTTCTGGAATTGGTTATTACATGAGCTGGTATCTGCTGAAACTTGGAAAAGCTCCTAAACTCCTGATTTACTATACAAGTCACCTTGCATCTGGAGTTTCAAATCGGTTCAGTGGAACTTATTCTGGATATGAATTTACGCTGAACATACGTGAAGTCCAGCCTGAAGATGAAGGAGATTATTACTGTATGGGGTATTACAGTGGTACAGTGCTCACACAGTGAAACAGCATCGTACAAAAACCTCCCTCAGTCTGATGCAAGTGCACGCACTCACACAGTTACTATGAACTCATTTCCATTAAATGAGAAAAGAATTCCTTTCTATGAACAAATTTTTTTTATTCATCCTGTTCAAATGCATAAATCCTTATAGCATTTGAAGACTTAAGGCTATTAGCTCTAATTTTAATATAATCTAAGTAAAATAAGCTGAAAGTAATCAATAAAATCATCGCATTGTCACTATGATTTCTCAAATACTTTTAGATTTTGACCTTATATATATAATAAAAATTAAAATTTAAACCGTAACACTGGCAAAAGATATAAGTATCGCTTTTTATTTCTCCTCTTCCCTACTACTTGTTTCACTTCTGTTTCAGTTTTTATAACCATTTCTTACTATGTGTAAGTTGTTGTTTTTTTAGCATTTTAATTATTTAGTAATGTTTGTCATTTTATTAGGTTTTTTTATTGTCTTTATAGGGTTTTTATTAAGTTTTAGTTTTATTTAATTTGAATTATTTTAGTACTTCAACAAACTACATGGAAATGAAAGAATATTGAATTTATAAATGTTTATATATATATATATATATATATATATATATGTGTGTGTGTGTGTGTGTGTGTGTGTGGTTGCACAAGCACATAGCCTATGTAGTTTTTTTTTGTTTTTTTTGGTTTTTGGCTTAGTGTTATGTTAGAATCATTATTATACTCTTATATCTTTTGTTCTTTAATATATCGTTTTTAGCTTTATTTTTTGTTTTCATTTAAATGTTAAGTTTTGAAATTTTGTTGTATGCATTTGTCATTTTTATTTAATTTCTTTATTTTTTTTTAAATGTGTATATATAGTATTTATAAGGTTTTAGCATTAGTTTTGGAGCTGTTTTAGTTGTTTTAATACTACAATTGATTGCTTCTGTTGTCTTCATCTGTAAGTCGCTTTGGATAAAAGTGTCTGCTAAATGACTAAATATAAATATATAAATATAATATAAAATAGTTAATTTCTTCAATGTAGTTGAAATATGTTAACATAAATATCTCTTTTACTGTAATTGACATTTTCAATATTAAAATATGCTCTACATATCCATGCTGTTAATCACAATATCACATGTCCTAAAATTGTTTTTAGAAATCAATAAAAGTGGTGTTTCATATTTAAGGTGTTTTTTGTTTTAAAATGTTCATAGAAGTCCACACGGTATTTGAGACAAAATGCTTTTATTTGGCAGCAAGAATAAAATTACAAGAAAACCTTCATAGCATTGTAGTTGTAGAAATACAACAATTAAGAATATATGACCAATATACTAACAGCATGAAAGAGCATACTAACAGCAGTGTATGTGTGTGTGTGTGTATGCATTTAATTCATCACACTGCTGTGTGTTGAGGCTGTTGGTGACTGCATTGTGGGACGGGTGCGTGGCGTCACAGCTGATGGTTGTTGCTCTGCTCCACTCACTCTCAGTGAGGCTCAGGCTGCTGCTCCAGCTGTACAGTCCATCCTTCTGCAGCTGACCGGGACTCAGATTGACACCAGAGCTCCTGCTGCTGCCGTCCACCTTCCAGCTCAGCTTCCAGTCAGAGGGGAATCCCTTACTGGCCACACACAGCACTGTAGCCTTACCCTGCTGCAGCTCGTCTCTGGAGGGAGGCAGCACTGTGAGAGCGGGACGAGCCGCAGCTAAAGAGAGACAGAGAGATGGAAACTGTGTGTTTCGTTCTTCTGAAAAACAGCTCTATCAGTCTTTCGGAGTGTCTTTCACTTCCCTTTAAGAGATTCAGAATTAATCAAGCAGATCTCAAGTGTAGCAGCCCATAAAAACACATTTTACCAGCAATCACAACCACACACGCACATGCATGTTTCGCTATCTTACTGAGGACATTGCATAGACTTCAATTGATGTTATATCAGGTTGATGATATTTTCTATCACCTAACCCAACCCCTACCCCTAAACATACCTTCACAGAAATATTTGCAGAACAATAAAGCATCTTTTGTCTGATTTACAAGCCTTTTCAATAATAAGGACCAGTAAAATGTCCTCACTAGTGGGTTGTCAAAGTATTTCACAATATAAGTGAGTATATTTGGTCCACACACGTACATAAAATCATAATATAATATATTATATTTAATTGGCAAAGCAACTTACATTGCATTCCATGTATACTTTATCAATTATGCTTTCCGTCAGAATCAAACTCATGACCTCGGCATTGCTAGCACTGTTTGAGCTGTAGGCATGGTTATTTTTAACATTTCAGGTTTCTATTTTTAGTTTGTTCATATTATTATTAAACTATTTCTTGTTAAAAATTCACTGTGCTACAGTTACTCATAGCTGTTTGTAGACTGAAAGCTACATCAGATGAAGACATACAGTATGCGACATTCATTTAATGAAAAAAGTCTTCATTAATTTAGAATTATTACAAACATTTAATGATTAATTTACCATTTAATAATCATTAAATAATTTGAACTTTCCATAATTCCTAAGCTATCCTACTATCTTTTCATGTGTAATAAAATGTTTTAATGTTTTCTTGTTTGCCTCTGTTAAATAGATTTGTAAAGGTGAGTAAAAGACTGAATACTCACACATACATTAGCTTTCTATTTCATGCTAAATGAATGAAAACATTGTTTGTCAAATGCAATTTACCATTCAGATGGATAAAATGGCCAGCATCTAATAAAAAAATGGACGTTTTAATTTGGTCTGAAGGAGAAATCAGAAAAGTGTGCATAATTGTCACACCAAAATAAAACTTTACAATGATTTATTGTTATATTAGTCACTGGTATTATTTTTAAAATGTGTTTTACAGTTTTTAACAATCGCTATGACAATTGTTTCAATACTTTTAAAATTTTTCCTAAACTCTTAACACAGTTAGCACAACATCCGTCTGTGTCGGCTATACAATTAACACATTTCTTGTTGCTTTGACACAAAATACATACAGTTAACACAAATTTAAAATACTTGAACTTATTTTACACACAAGGTCAACCAAAACCAAAACAATGTAATTTTACTGCCAAATTTTCAAATGCTTTCACACTGTATGTCAGAACAGATAACATCATGTTCTAAACCTAACTTATAGGCTAAAGTCAAAGTGAACAGCTGTTCATATTGTGAATTGAAACACAAATATGTCCCCTGTATTTTATTCCATTGCTAATGAGAAACAGCTGATTGAAGCTATGCAAATATATAAATTACAGCTGATTCCCATCTAGGAAACACACTCAGGTGTTGAGGTTCTTTCAATCGCATGACCATATGATATATAGTAAAAGAGGACCTCTTTGGGCTGATCTTGTGTGGAAAAGTGCACTCTTGCATAAATGTGAGATTTTAGAAGATTTGCACCAAAGACTGGTGCCAGAGAAAGGGGACAGGTGGGAGACCACTTGCCAATATATGTGATCGCATGGAACAATGTGGCATTCCACCATTCTCAGTGCAGTCACAGCCTGGTTTGACACCCATTCGAGAATTATGTCTCTTTTCCTTGCCCCTTACTCCCCTTTCCTCAAGCCCACTGGGGAGTTTTTCTGAGCCTGGAGATGGAAGGTTTTTGACCATCATCCACAGGGCTAAATATCCCTCCAGGATGCAATGGATGCTGAATGCCAAGACATCACAGCTGAACAATACCAGGAAGGATGAGGCATACCAAAAGATTCTTCCCAAGATGCTTTGCCAGAGAAGATATCAGGTGTGATGTGGATGAGAACATGTGGCCAAACACAGAACACCGGGCAGATTAGATTACATTTATTTATTTTTTTAATTCTTCTGTGGGTTTTTCTGTTTGTATATTCACATAATAAGGGTTAGGTTAGTTATAAGGGTTAGTTACAGCTATATTGCATAATTTTTTGTTTTCTTGAATTCTTGTTTTCTTTCTTGTTTTTCTAATGTCCTGTTGCAAATAAAGCCTTTACTGCAGCAATTCTGGCTCTGTCTTTTATCATTTATTTCACAACCCTATTTTTCTCAAAACAACATCTACAGTATGAAAAGATTGTTTTCTAAAATTGATGATTTTTTTTAAATAATGTGATTAATTCATCATTTATTCTAAGCACATTTCTGGTTATGAATATGTTGAGTAGTGAGTGTTTTGCATGTTTACAGCTTCACACACAAAACTTTTCTGAGGATCGGTATGTGTTCAGTCCCTCAGAGTCACTGACACACAAAACAATCATGTCTCTTTTATTAATTCTGGTTACACTGGGTCTGCTTGCTCAAGGTTAAAACTTATTTTTCTACATTATCAGTTTTTTTTTTAACTTGTGCTTTGTTTAAATTTTTTTTATTACAAATATTTTATCTCGTAATTTGTAGTATGTTAACTTTTTTTTTATCTCTCTCTCAGTGTCTCATCAAGAGGTCCAGACTCCGGAGTCTCTGTCTGTTAAAGCTGGAGATTCTGCTTCTATCAGCTGCACTGCGTCTTCTGGAATTGGTTATTCCATGAGCTGGTATCTGCTGAAACTTGGAAAAGCTCCTAAACTCCTGATTTACTATACAAGTTACCTTGCATCTGGAGTTTCAGATCGGTTCAGTGGAACTTATTCTGGATATGAATTTACGCTGAACATACGTGAAGTCCAGCCTGAAGATGAAGGAGATTATTACTGTATGGGGTTTTATTTTGGTCCAGTGCTCACACAGTGAAACAGCATCGTACAAAAACCTTCCTCAGTCTGATGCAAGTGCATGCACTCATACAGTTACTATGAACTCATTTCCATTAAATGAGAAAAGAATTCCTTTCTATGAACAGAATATTTAATCAATCTACACATTCTGTCTATGATTCTGTGATGAACAATTAATTTTTTCATTCATCCTGTTCAAATGCATGAATCCTGATAGCATTTGAAGACTTAAGGCTATTAGCCCTAATTTTAATATAATCTAAGTAAAATAAGCTAAAAGTAATCAATAAAATCATCTCATTGTCACAATGATTTCTCAGATACTTTTAGATTTTGACCTTATATAGATAATAAAAATTAAAATTTAAACCGTAACACTGGCAAAAGATATAAGTATCGCTTTTTATTTCTCCTCTTCCCTACTACTTGTTTCACTTCTGTTTCAGTTTTTATAACCATTTCTTACTATGTGTAAGTTGTTGTTTTTTTTAGCATGTGTGTTTGCTTGGCTCAGTGTTATTTTTTTTAAGATTACTGATAAACTAATGTAGTTAGATTTTTGTTGTTGTTGTTGTCTATTTTAATTTTAGTTAAAGTTGGAGTAATGTTTGTCATCTTGTTAGTTTTTTTTATTATGTCTGTATAGGTTTTTTTATTAAGTTTTAGTTTTATTTAATTTGAGTTATTTTAGTACTTCAACAAACTTCATGGAAATGAAAGAATATTGAATTTATAAATGTATATACATGTATATATATGTATGTGTGTGTGGTTGTACATGCACATAGCCTATATGTTTTTTTTTGGTGTTTGGCTTAGTGTTATGTTAGAATGATTATTATACTCTTATACCTTTTGTTCTTTAATATATTGTTTTTAGCTTTATTTTTTGTTTTCATTTAAATGTTAAGTTTTGAAATTTTGTTGTATGCATTTGTCATTTTTATTTAATTTCTTTATTTAATTTTTTTTTAAATGTGTATATATAGTATTTATAAAGTTTTAGCTTTAGTTTTGGAGCTGTTTTAGTTGTTTTAATACTACAATTGATTGCTTCTGTTGTCCTCATTTGTAAGTCGCTTTGGATAAAAGCGTCTGCTAAATAACTAAATATAAATATAATATAAAATAGTTAATTTTTTAAATGTAGTTGAAATATGTTTGTCACGGTAAAGATGAGTCGAGGATCCAAGTGCGAGTGCAATGATAAGTTTATTAGTAACAGCAAATAACAGACAAAATCCTCTTGCTGTGTGAGGAGTCCAACTACGTGCAGGTAAGTCCAATGTGAGTGCAGACTGATCCAGTGCAGACTGATCCAGTGCAGGTAGGACGTGAAGCAGGAACACGGAAAGCTGACAAAAAACATGACATAGTTAACGAACCGACAGCACACACTGAAAACGCCAGCCAGATATAGGCAGCGCAACGAGCTGCAGCTGGTGCGCTCTGATTAACCACCAGCTGCGGTAATTAGGTAACGACGCACACATACACAGACAGAGACGCAAGATGAACACACAGACCCATGAACCGTGACAGTACCCCCTCCCCTAGGAGCGCCTCCTGGCGCTCCCAGGAGAACTTACCTGGCGATTGAATTCATCGATGAGAGAGTGATCCAGTATGTCCCTAGCAGGCACCCAACTTCTCTCCTCAGGACCGTAACCCTCCCAGTCCACCAAGTACTGAAATCCTCGTCCCCTCCGCCTCGAGTCCAGAATACGTCTTACCGAATAAGCTGGTTCCCCATCTACGAGACGCGGCGGAGGAGGAACCGGGACAGGCGGATTAATGGTAGAATGAAAAACGGGCTTTAATTTGGATACATGAAACACCGGATGAATTCTCCTGTACGCCGGAGGAAGTTTGAGGCGGGCTGCCACCGGACTAATAATCTTGGTAACAGTAAACGGGCCAATAAATTTGGGCGCAAGCTTATTACTGACGGACCGGAGAGGAATATTCTTAGATGAAAGCCACACTTTTTGACCCACGACGTAGACGGGAGGCTTCGACCGGTGGCGATCGGCCTGAACCTTGGTGCGCACCCCCACCTTGGAGGAGGGTCTGTCTGGCCCTGCTCCAGGTGCGACGGCACCTCTGGACAAAGGCGTGGGCAGAGGGAACCGCGACTTCGGACTCCATACTGGGAAAAAGTGGTGGCTGGTACCCTAAACTACACTCAAAAGGAGATAGGCCCGTAGCTGAGACTGGTAACGAGTTATGTGCGTACTCAACCCATGAGAGTTGCTGGTTCCAAGAGGAGGGATTCTGAGAAGCCAAACATCGCAACATTCGTTCTAAATCTTGGTTGGCCCTCTCCGTCTGATCGTTACTCTGGGGATGAAACCCAGAAGAAAGACTAACAGTCGCCCCCAACAATTTACAAAACTCTCTCCAAAATTTGGAAACAAACTGAGGACCCCTGTCAGAGACCACATCCATCGGGAGGCCATGTATGCGAAAAACGTGGTCAATGACAGCAACCACTGTTTCTCTAGCAGACGGTAATTTAGGCAGAGGAATGAAATGAGTTGCCTTCGAGAACCGGTCCACCACGGTCAAAACCACCGTGTTTCCCTGTGAGGGTGGGAGCCCCGAAACAAAATCTAGCGAAATGTGGCACCAGGGTCTCGAAGGAACTAACAACGGCTGAAGAAGTCCAGCAGGAGGTCGATTGGAAGACTTAGAAACAGCACAGACCGAGCAAGCCAAAACAAAAAGGCGAACGTCGCGAGCCATACCTGGCCACCAGAATCGTTGTTTAACAAGAAACATGGTACGATTAACCCAGGATGACAGGCTACCTTGGAACAATGACCCCATCGGATAACTTCGGACCTTAAACACTCTGGCACAAACAAACGACCCGGTGGGCATCCGGGCGGGGGCGTTACCCCTTCAGAGGCCGTGCGGACCTTCGACTCGATTTCCCACGTGACCGCAGAAATAAAAATCTTCTGTGGCACAATGGGCTCGGAAAAAGACGGGCGCTCCGAATGATCAAAAATACGGGATAACGCGTCCGGTTTGATGTTCTTAGAACCAGGACGGTAAGAAATAGAAAAATCAAAACGACCGAAAAAAAGAGCCCACCGGGCCTGCCTAGAATTTAACCTTTTGGCAGACTTGATGTATTCAAGATTCTTGTGGTCAGTCCAAACAACAAAAGGAACCCCCGAACCCTCCAACCAATGACGCCACTCTTCCAAAGCAAGCTTGACTGCCAGCAACTCTCTGTTACCAATGTCATAATTACACTCTGCGGGAGACAAACGGTGAGAAAAATACGCGCAAGGATGCACCTTGCCGTCCATGAGGGAACGCTGGGATAGGACCGCGCCAACCCCCACCTCTGACGCGTCAACCTCCACCACAAACTGCCGGGACGGATCAGGAGCAACAAGGATGGGAGCTGAAACGAAGCAGCTTCTGAGTTTGGAGAATGCAGGTTCTGCTGCACTGGACCACATGAAGGCAGTCTTGGTGGAGGTTAAGGCAGTCAAAGGGGCGGCTAGCTGGCTGAAATTGCGAATAAAACGCCGGTAAAAATTGGCAAAGCCCAGAAACCTCTGCAGGGCCTTGCGGGAATCTGGGGTTGGCCAATTCACCACAGCCTGAACCTTGTCGGAATCCATGCGCACCCCCTCGGCCGAGACGATGTATCCCAAAAAAGGAACAGACTGTGCATGAAAAACGCATTTCTCCGCCTTGACAAAAAGCCCATTCTCTAACAGCCTCTGAAGCACTTGCCTGACGTGCTGAACATGTTCCTGGAGAGAATGAGAAAATATCAGTATGTCATCCAGGTAGACATAAATGAACTGATCTACCATATCTCTCAGCACATCGTTGACGAGTGCCTGAAAAACCGCGGGAGCGTTAGAAAGGCCAAAGGGAAGAACACGATATTCAAAGTGCCCCCTGGGGGTATTAAAAGCAGTTTTCCATTCATCCCCCTCTCTTATGCGAACCAAATGATAAGCATTGCGGAGATCCAATTTCGTGAAAAATGACGCTCCCTGCAGACGCTCGAAAGCTGATGACATCAACGGTAAAGATTAAGTGTTCTTCACTGTGATGTCATTCAACCCCCGATAGTCAATACAGGGACGAAGAGAGCCATCCTTTTTTTTCACGAAAAAGAAACACGCACCAGCTGGAGAAGAAGAGGGGCGAATGATCTTGGCTGCTAGAGAATCAGAAATATATTTCTCCATAGCCTCTCTTTCCGGAGTGGAAAGCGAATATAACTTGCCCTTAGGCGGAGACGTACCTGGTAATAAATCTATTGCACAGTCATAGGGACGATGCGGAGGTAGAGAGGCAGCCCGAGACTTACTGAACACTCCCTTCAGGTCAAGGTACTCACATGGCACGTTAGACAGGTCAGCGTGATCGCTCCAAGCAAAAACAGCATCTTTGCCCCAGTTTATATGAGGCTTGTGGAGCACGAGCCAGGGGTGTCCCAGAACCACAGGAGCAGCGGGAGTGTCGGTCAGGAGAAATTCTATATTCTCTGAGTGTTGTCCAGAGATGACGAGTCTTAAAGAGGCAGTAGCATGTGTAACAGAGGGTAAGGGCTGGCCATTAAGCGCAACCACAGAGATGGCCTGAGAGAGCGCCACCATGGGTATCTTGAGACTGTGAGCGAGACTAATGTCTAAAAAGTTACCCTCTGCTCCCGAGTCCACTAAAGCCTCACAATCATAAGTACATGACTGCACCCTCAACTTTACCGGAAGATGAGTGGCTGAAAAAAAGGATTTATTAAGAGTAATCCCACCCGTCAGTAACCTCTTACCTACTGACGGGCACTGGCTTTTACTGGACAATGCAGAGCGATGTGACCGGCAGTTCCACAATACAAACAGAGTCCTCTCTCCCTGCGCCTCTGCTTCTCCTGCTGTGAAAGACGGGACCTACCCATCTGCATGGGCTCTGGATCTGGAGGAGAAAACACAGACTCGTCAGGAACTGATGAAAAGTGAGCCTGTGTAAAGATCGGCCGTCCCCGGAATGTCTGCTGGCCCCGCCGCCGCAACCTAGTATCCACCCGAATGGCCAGGTCTATGAGCTTATCCACGTCGGCTGGTAAATCCGACGAATAAATCTCGTCCTTGATGGCATCAGAAAGGCCATATAAGAACATGTCCCATTGCGCTTCCGAATTCCAACCACACTCCACAGCCAACGTGCGAAACTCAATAGAGTAATCGGTTACGGTGCGTTCTCCTTGACGTAACTCAGCGAGAAGTCGCGCTGCTTCTCTGCCAGACGCAGCGCGATCAAACACTTTCTTGAGTTCCTCTGAGAATGATCGGAATGAACAGCAGCAAGGAAGTTTCTGCTCCCACACGGTAGTTCCCCAGCTAGCCGCCCATCCTGAGAGCAAGGTGATAACAAAAGCCACCTTAGACTCCTCAGTGGGAAACGATGAGGGTTGGAGGGAAATGTACAGGGAACATTTGGTCAAAAAGGAGCGACATAACTGGGGCTCCCCGGAATAAAAGTCTGGAGGTGGTAGACGAGGTTCGGTGGAACGGATGGTCTGATCCACAGGAACCGGTGGGTTGGACATGGGTAGTGGCTGAGCTGAAGTGGACTCCACCTTCAACCGCTGAAACTGAGTAGTTAGCTCAGATACCTGAGTGACCAGGGCCTGGATCGCACGTCCCGTGGCCACCATTTGTTCCTCCTGACGCTCCATGCGGATATTGCTACTAGCCAGAAAGTCTCTTAGCTCCGTCGAACTCGCTGGATCCATAATGGTCGGTTCGTTCTGTCACGGTAAAGATGAGTCGAGGATCCAAGTGCGAGTGCAATGATAAGTTTATTAGTAACAGCAAATAACAGACAAAATCCTCTTGCTGTGTGAGGAGTCCAACTACGTGCAGGTAAGTCCAATGTGAGTGCAGACTGATCCAGTGCAGACTGATCCAGTGCAGGTAGGACGTGAAGCAGGAACACGGAAAGCTGACAAAAAACATGACATAGTTAACGAACCGACAGCACACACTGAAAACGCCAGCCAGATATAGGCAGCGCAACGAGCTGCAGCTGGTGCGCTCTGATTAACCACCAGCTGCGGTAATTAGGTAACGACGCACACATACACAGACAGAGACGCAAGATGAACACACAGACCCATGAACCGTGACAATGTTATCATAAATATCTTTTTTACTGTAATTGATATTTTCAATATTAAAATATGCTCTACATATCCATGCTGTTAATCACAATATCACGTCTTAAAAATTGTGACCCTGGACGACAAAACCAGTCTTAAGTGTCAATTTTTCGAAATTGAGATTTATACATCCTCTGAATGCTGAATAAATAAGCTTTCCATTGATGTATGGTTTTTTAGGATTGGACAATATTTGGCCGAGATACAACTATTTGAACATCTGAAATCTGAGGGTGCAAAAAAAAATCTAAATATTGAGAAAATTGCCTTTAAAGTTATCCAAATGAAGTTCTTAGCAATGCATATTACTAATGAAAAATTAAGTTTTGATACATTTACGGTAAGAAATTTACAAAAAATCTTCATGGAACATGATCTTTACTTTATATCCTAATGATTTTTGGCATAAAAAAAAAATCGATAATTTTGACCCATACAATGTATTTTTGGCTTTTGCTACAAATAAACCCCAGTGACTTAAGACTTGTTTTGTGGTCCAGGGTCACAATTTTTTTTAGAAATCAATAAAAGTGGTGTTTCATACTTAAGGTGTTTTTTGTTTTAAAATGTTCATAGAAGTCAACACCGTATCTGAGACAAAATGCTTTTATTTGGCAGCAAGAATAAAATTACAACAAAACCTTCATAGCATTGCAGTTGTAGAAAAACAGCAACCTATTTTAAAATTTAAGCAATAAATTTACTAATTTAAAATCCTGTATTACTTATATAGTATCAATGCAGTCAGTGTTTAAACAAACAAACAATAAATAAATAAATATGAATTAAATAAATCTAAATATGCTGCATTGCAACCTAATCTGTTCAAGTCCATATTTAGTCATTTCATTCTGCACTTACTTTCAACACTTAGGTTGGTTCCTCCAACAAAAAATCCACCACAATAATTCATTCTCATTCACTGCAAAAAAACCTCCAGACGTTTTTTAGGTAACCAGACAAGTTTTAATTAAACTATATGATTAACTTAGGAATTCAAATATATATATATATTACAAAGCTAATTGTCATATGAGTGAGAAGATATTTCAGTTCAGGAAGGGTTTTTCCACCGTAATGATGTTTTGCATTGGCAGCTCATGCATCAGTGCTTTGGAAGTGTTTATAGTCCTGTCAACACTTTTAACAAATGCTGACAACTGTTCAATCTAAAACACAAGTCAATATGATTCTCTTCATCTGGGCATTTTACTGCATCCAAGGTAATTTCTTTTTCAAATCAAACTGAAAGACTTTTTTTTTTTCATGCAGTTATAATTTTTTAAATTCAGTTTTATTACTCTCGCAGGTTCTTTGGGGCAGGTTGTTGTGACTCAGTCTGAGGTTAAATCAGTTCAGCTCGGTCAAACAGTCTCCATTGACTGTAAGGTCAACACGGTAGTTTATAGGGTTCCAACAGGTTCAGTATCTAAAGATTACTATATCTCCTGGTATCTTCAGAAGCCAGAGGAAGCACTTAAACTTCTTATATACTTTACAACAATGAAGCCTTCAAGTGCTCCATCTAGAATCAGTGGGGGAGGCAGTTTTCACTCTGGAGGAAATGGTCTTGATTTCACTCTGACCATAAGCGATGCCCGGCTTGAAGATGCCGGAGATTATTACTGTATGAGTTACCATGAAATCAGTGGCAGCTGGTTAACACATTGAAAGAATGCTGTACAAAAACCTCCCTTAGTCAGACTACCAAGAATCCTCTGATGAATCTGAGACCTACAGATGCTGAAAGAACAAAAACAGGGGTAGCAATAAGATACACACAGATGTTCTTATTTAATCAAATTAATCTTCCAACCCAGAGCTGCCGTATAAATAGAACATTTCTTGCTGTTCCTGTTATCTCATTTCCCAAATCCACTACGTTCCATGACATTTCGTATAAAATGTTTCACATATAGAAATATGAAAACGTCTCGGTTACGTATGTAACCCTCGTTCCCTGAAGGAGGGAACGGAGACGTCACGTCGGATGACCGACGAAATTGGGATCTCGCCAGAGAGACCAATCCACTTCGAGTGTAACTAAACGAGCCAATGGACATTGGCATGCGATTATTGCATCCAGCTGCCACTGATCACAGTGTGAGCATAAGAGGCAGCTGATGCACCGCATCAATTATGTTTTCGCTGAGGAGCCGAGCTGGCGACCCGGCAGCTCAGCGGTGGTACAGCGACTGTGGCGACGGGACGTGACGTCTCCGTTCCCTCCTTCAGGGAACGAGGGTTACATACGTAACCGAGACGTTCCCCTTTCAGTCGGTCACTCCGAGTCACGTCGGATGACCGACGAAATTGGGATCCCTACCAAAGCGCCACAGGAGCTGCCCCTTCCAGTGCCCTGTGTAGGGCTCCTGACCCTTCCTATAAGGCAGACGATAGGACCGGGCTCTACACAGAGAAGGTCAACTACTGGTGTTCCTTGAGCAACCCAAACAGTAGGACTAGGATAACACTGGGAAGCGTGCCCTTCCACTTGGAAGAGGCACACTGCGGAGTCACCTCCTCCCAGAGGGGGTTAAGTGACATTCAAACATGTGAAGTAACCCCGAAGGGCCTATTGCACATGAAAGTCTCTGAGATGGCTCAGGCTGCATCTTTAGAGATGGCAGAACGTGGTCCGCCAGGGGAAACACGGCTCTAATAAGAATACCGTGGAATACACATATGGGATCCCGACAGGGTCTCTCATATGGGCACTAGCCTCGCACCAGATTTCAAGAATTCATTGGCTGAAGGCCTGGCGCCGGACGCCCCGCCGCGTCCGGACGCCGGAGTGCTGGAGGACTCAACAGAGTTTGCCTGGTTAAGGAACTCTCTGGAGAATTAGGCGTAAGGACGCTGCAAGCCGACTCTGAGCCGGCCCTCTCAGTGCCACTACCCGTTTGAGGTGAGAACACAGGAGGAAACCGGTTCGACACGTAGGCTATAAAACCTAGCGAACGTGTTGGGAGTCGCCCAACCCGCAGCTCTACAGATGTCTGCTAGCGAGGCACCACGAGCCAGCGCCCAGGACGATGCGACACCCCTAGTGGAGTGAGCACGCAACCTGAGAGGGCAGGGCACACCTTGTGCTTCATAGGCCAAAGTGATGGCATCCACTATCCAGTGGGCCATCCTCTGCTTGGAGACAGCCTTCCCCTTCTGCTGTCCTCCGTAACAGACAAAGAGCTGTTCTGAGGTCCTGAAGCTCTGAGTTCTATCCACGTACTGACGCAGTGCACGTACAGGACAGAGGAAAGCTAGGGCTGGGTCTGCCTCCTCCAGGGGCAGCGGTTGCAGGCTCACTACCTGGTCCCTGAAGGGCGTGGTAGGAACCTTGGGCACATAGCCGGGCCGGGGCCTCAGTGTTGCACTGGAGTCAGCCGGCCCAAACTCAAGGCACGACTCGTCGACCGAAAATGCCTGCAGATCCCCCACCCTCTTGATTGAGGCCAATGCAGTCAGGAGTAGGGTTTTCATAGAAAGAAACTTCAACTCGACTGACTGCAATGGCTCAAAGGGGGCAGTTTGTAGGGCTCTTAGCACCAAAGCCAAATCCCAAGAGGGAAGGGAGGGAGGCCTCGGAGGATTTAACCTTCTGGCCCCCCTAAGAAACCTGACGACCAGATCGTGCTTCCCCACCGACCTCCCCTCTATGGGGTCGTGGTGGGCAGAAATAGCAGCAACATATACCTTAAGGGTGGAGGGGGACAGCCTACGCTCCAACCCTTGTTGCAAAAAGGAAAGCACGGCTCTGATCGAACATCTCCGGGGGTCTTCCTGGTAAGAGGAACACCATTCGACGAACAGGTTCCACTTCAGCGCATAGGCCCGTCTTGTGGACGGTGCTCGTGCTGAAGCGATAGTGAGCGCTACCTCCTGGGGCAGGTCACCTAGAACCTCCGCGTCCCGTCCAGGGACCACACATGAAGTTTCCACAAGTCTGGACGCGGGTGCCAGAGGGTGCCCCGTCTCTGAGAAAGCAGATCCTTCCTCAGAGGAATCGGCCAGGAAGGGGCTGTCGCGAGGAGCATGAGTTCCGGGAACCAGGTCCTGTTGGGCCAATATGGAGCCACTAACAGGACCTGCTCCTCGTCCTCCCTGATCTTGCACAGCGTCTGTGCTAGCAGGCTCACTGGGGGAAACGCATACTTGCGCAAGCCCTGGGGCCAGCTGTGTGCCAGTGCATCCGTGCCGAGCGTTGCCTCGGACAGGGAGTAGAACCACTGGCAGTGTGTGGTTTCCGGAGATGCAAACAGGTCTACCTGAGCAACTCCGAACCGACTCCAAATCAGCTGGACCGCCTGGGGATGGAGTCTCCACTCCCCAGGAAGTGCCGCTCGAGACAGCTCGTCGGCCGCCTGATTGAACACTCCTGGGATGTGGATGGCACGAAGGGACCTCAGATGCTTCTGACTCCAGAGGAGGAGGTGGCGGGCGAGTTGCGACATGCGACGGGAGCGCAAACCGCCTTGCCGGTTGATATACGCAACGGTCGCAGTGTTGTCCGTACGGACCAGAACGTCCCTGCCCCGAAGGCGCCCTCTGAGGCGGCACAGGGCAAGACGTACTGCCAGCAACTCGAGGCAATTGATATGCCAACGCAAAAGGGGGCCCGTCCAAACCCCTGATACTGCGTGCCCGTTGTACGTGGCACCCCAGCCGGTGGCTGAGGCATCCGTGAATACCACAGCATGCCTGGATACCTGCTCCAGGGGCACTCCTGCCCGAAGGAACGAGGGATCTGACCACGGGCTGAAGGTCTTGCGGCAGGCCGGTGTAATCTGAACCCGGTGAGTACCGCGTTTCCACGCCCACCTCGGGATTCGGCCATGGAGCCAGTGCTGAAGCGGTCTCATATGGAGCAGACCGAGCGGAACTATGGCCGCAGCTGCAGCCATATGCCCCAGGAGCCTCTGAAAGAGTTTCAGTGGGACCGCTGTCCTGCCTGATAAAGTCTTGAGGCAGTTCAGCACCGACTGAGCAGGTTCCTGGGTGAGGCGTGCTGTCTGGTTGACCGAATCCAACTCCATGCCGAGAAAAGAGATCCTCTGCGTTGGCACGAGTTTGCTCTTTTCCCAATTGACCCGAAGGCCCAACTGGCTGAGGTGCCTGAGCACCAGGTCCCTGTGTGCGCACAACAGCTCTTGAGACTGTGCAAGTATGAGCCAGTCGTCGAGGTAGTTGAGAATGCGCACACCCTGTTCTCTCAGGGGAACAAGGGCCGCCTCTGCGACTTTGGTGAAGACACGAGGCGAGAGGGACAGCCCGAAGGGCAGGACCTTGTACTGATATGCCCGACCTTCGAACGCGAATCGCAGGAATGGCCTGTGCCGCGGAAGAATCGAAACATGAAAGTACGCGTCCTTCAGGTCGATCGCTGCAAACCAATCTAGGGGACGGACGCATCCAAAAATGCGTTTCTGCGTCAACATCTTGAACGGCATCTTGTGAAGTGCACGGTTCAAAATTCGCAGATCCAAGATCGGTCGTAACCCACCGCTTTTCTTGGGCACAATGAAGTAAGGGCTGTAAAACCCCGACCTCATATCGGCTGGAGGGACCGGCTCTATTGCATCCTTCGCCAGTAGGACTGCAATCTCCGCGAGCAAGACAGGGGCATCGACGGCTTTGACTGAAGTGAACCGGATGCCCCTGAACTTGGGGGGACGCCGGGCGAACTGAATCGCATAGCCGAGTCTGATGGTCCGCAGGAGCCACCGGGACGGGCTGGGGAGCGCTAACCAGGCTCCGAGAGACCGCACCAGTGGAACCAACGGGGCCACCGACGCGCCCGCGGTGGGGCAGCGAGGTGGAACACAGGGACCGGCCCCAGGGCCTGTGACGGCCTGGCCTGTGACGGCAGGGGGCGGGGTCTGGGTGTGTAGTGTAGCACTCACCTGATTTCTCCTCGCGTGGGAGGAGACACAGGAACCCGGCTTGAGGCTTGTGACAGCCCGGCGTTTGACGACTTGAAGCGGGGAATGGAGTGCTACTGCCCTTACCTGGTTCCACGAATGAGCAGGAGGGGTGCTCTTGGGCAACCACCTGCTGCCTGCTGGCGAGAGAGGAGGAGGGAAGCGATCCTGTGATGCACGGATCACCACTCTCCTCCTCTTGAGACCCAGAGATTGAGGAAACCGCTCCTTTACTGATGTTTTGGGTACCGCTGGCTGCTGGGCCAGCGGCGGAACAAAAACAAACTGAAACACAGGATTCTCCACCCGGCCCTCCACCGGGGGAGGGAGTGGTGCGGTCACCATCTCCCGAAGAGCAGTCTCCTCCATCTCTGGGTCGCCCGTCTCAGGGCCTCTTGCACTTGCGCTTGCCGCCAGGTTTGGCGGGGGCCTGGACGGGCTGGGCGTCCTGCCTGCGACCGGCTCCACGACGCGGCCTGGTGGAAGGCTGCTGCGGCTGCGTGGGAGCGGGGGCGGCCGCAGGGGGGCGCCCACGGCGACGAGCAGGCTGAGGGGCTGCAGCCGGAGTGGAAGCAGCAGGTTTCCTCCGGCGCATGATGTGTTTGATCGCCTCAGTCTGCTTCTGGGCTGCCGAGAACTGCTGGGCAAAGCTCTCGACAGCGTCGCCGAAAAGGCCGGTCTGTGACATGGGAGCATTCAGGAACTGTACCTTTTCCAGCTCTCTCATGTCAGCAAGACACAGCCAGAGATGGCGCTCCTGGACCACTAACGTGGACATCGCACGACCCAGAGACTGTGCGGTCACCTTCGTCGCTCGTAGCGCGAGGTCCGTCGCAGCGCGCAGCTCATGTAGAACCGCCAGGTCGTGACCACCCTCGTGCAGGTCTTTCAGTGCTTTGGCCTGGTGGACCTGCAGCAACGCCATAGCGTGGAGGGCGGAAGCCGCCTCCCCACAGGCTCTATAAGCACTGCCAGTTAGACCTGACGAATACTTAGAGGCCCGTGAGGGGAGACACGGATCACCCCGCAGGGTGGAAGCGGCTGTTGGACATAGTTGCATGGCCACAGACCGTTCCACCGAGGGGATGCCCGCATACCCCAAAGCGGCTCCACCATCGAGGGTGGTGAGAGCGGAAGAACTACAAGATTTGTTTCGGGCAGTGAAAGGTGCCCTCCACGATCTTGTCAGCTCCTCGTGCACTTCCGGGAAGAATGGCACCGGAGGGGGGCGCTGAGAACCAGCGCGACCCCCACCGAGAAACCACTCGTCCAGCCTCGAAGGATCGGGACGCGGTGGTGGATTCCACACGAGCCCGACATTCTCGGCGGCCTGGGAAAGCATGGCCGTCATCTCTGGGTCTGGCTCGGACAACGCTACCACACCCGAAGGGGGCAGCGCAGCCGAGTCGTCATCGCCGGAGAGAGAGGGCCCGCCCTCCGATGCAGTGATCGACATCTGGTCGTCAGGGGGACCACCGAAGGAGACGCCTGGTGCACCCCGAGCAGAGGGCCCAGCACGCTCCTTCGGCAGCTCCACCGGCTGCGGAGTGCTTGAGGGGCGAGGAGCTCCACTTGGGGAAGCCCTCACCGTAATCCTCAGATCACCGGCGCGCACGCTGGACCGCGGCAGAGGCAGAGGGACTCCGCCATGTTTGACATAGCGGAGTCTAAGACGCAACTCCGAGATGGTCATGTCCCCACAAGAAGAACATGAGCCATCCACGAAAGCCTCCTCAGCGTGCTGAATGCCCAGACACGTGAGGCAGCAATCGTGACCGTCCTGAGGCGCCAGGAAGCGACCACAGCCAGAAACGCACGGGTGATAAGACATCTTTAAAAAGACGCGATCACCCGTGTACTCTCTTAGAGAAATTTGCTCTTAGAAATGCTCTTTTTTGAGGTGCTGAAGCACGCAGGGGAGCTTGGCCACCGCACACTCCAAGTGTGGCTGCCAGCGGGAAGACGATTCTGCTCTCCCGGACACCGTGACCACCGCTGCTGCACCGTAACGCCCGCACTCGATCAGGAACACTTCTTGGGAAAGGGAGCAGTAGCTTCACTACTACCGCTCGGCTCCGAAGCGAAAGGATAATTGATGCGGTGCATCAGCTGCCTCTTATGCTCACACTGTGATCAGTGGCAGCTGGATGCAATAATCGCATGCCAATGTCCATTGGCTCGTTTAGTTACACTCGAAGTGGATTGGTCTCTCTGGCGAGATCCCAATTTCGTCGGTCATCCGACGTGACTCGGAGTGACCGACTGAAAGGGGAACTGTGTTTCACACAAAATAGAGAGTGAGAGAAATGCACCATGAATACAAAATCAGTCAATCTATTCTGGCTTTAATAATATATACATGAAAAAAATATTCTAATGTAGTTGTCTCTATAATTTAACATTCAACATTCTGAATCCATGTTATATTCAGATCACCTACAGCAGTGGTTCCCAACCATGTTCCTGGAGGCCCCCCAACACTGCATGTTTTCCTTGTCTCCTTAATCAAACACACCTGATTCAGATCATCAGCTCATTAGCAGAGACTCCAAGACCTGAAATGGGTGTGTCAGACAAAGGAGAGATGCAAAATGTCCAGTGTTGGGGGGCCTCCAGGAACGTGGTTGGGAACCACTGAACTACAGTATAATATAAATGGTCTTAGGAGGTTTTGATCTATGTAGATATTTGTTTGAATGAATTGCATGCACTCTTGAAAACAGTATCATTTCAAGGAAAATTGTTTCCCCCCAATATATCAGTTAGTTTGTCAGAATCAATCATGCAATTAAAAAATGGAGTAAGGAATAAGGCACAATAACAACATAACCAATCATAATTAAATATTTTAACACTTAATTTTAAATTAAGGTTTGAAATTAAAGTTATTGTTTTTCACAATAAAAGGAACCTGAAACAAACCATTAAATAAATGCAAAAAAAAAAAAAAAAAAAAAAAGAACAACTTGTATTTATTCCAAAGTATTTATTTCCATTCAGCTGTGAAGAGCATGAGTTTTGCATAAGCAACACTTGGACAATGATTTTGAAACACAGATGGTGAGCTTATCTGAAAGTTGTTTATTATGACAACATAATTACATGTTGGGAGAGGGAGAGGAATAGTTGTAAGGTAGAGGAGTAGTTGGATCAGAAAAAGGGAGAAAAGGTAGTGGAGAGGAGTGAGAATAATTTTTGGACTGTACATTTTTTATGTTTGTTTGTTTGTTTGTTTGTTTGTTTTTTCCCTTTACACATGTGGAACCTATGAAAGCATATTTCTGCCATGGAATATAAAGGGTAAAGGGTAATTGTGACTTTATTTCAGAATTCTGACTTTTTTCTTGTAATTGTGAATTTACAGTATCTCACAACTCTGATAAAGTCTGAATTGCAAGATGTAAACTCGCAATTCCAATAATAGAAGTGTGTCCGAATTGTGATTACTGTTTTTACTTTTTTATTCTGTGATGGAAACAAGCTTGCATAGTAACCAAAGGCCGTGTATGTTGGAATTTTTGTTGATCACTGGCATCAGCTACCATGGGGCACCATCCACATCCAACCCCCACCCACTGGAAAGCAATTTCAATCAAGGTTCTAACTGAATTTCTGCATAGGGGACCATATTTTTTTCTATTGTACATTCTATAAAGTAATGACTCATTAATTTTTAGATAGTACGTTGCCAAGAATGAACACATTCAACACGGAATCAATTCAGTTGAAGGTAAACTGAAAGCTAAATTACAAAAAACTATGGATTTTTACGTTGTCTATTACATGTATATGCAGGTAGAACTGAAACATGACAAGTAATGCAGTTTCTGTAAAGCTATCAACTGTTAGTATTTTGACAGTCACTGTGCTATGATTGACTATATGTTTCAGTTGGATAGAAAATAGTGCTAATGTTTTGACCAAATGACTCAACTTTGAATCAGGTTTGCTGTGTTTTGAAAGAGTTAGTATTTGTAGAAAAAGGCATTTCAACATTTTGAAATGTAGAGTTTGTATTTATTTAATAAAATGTGGTTTTGGCCAGAAAATTAACTATTTGGCTAATTGTATGATGTATGTGTGTTGCTGTGTTAAGAGTTTAGAAAAAGCACTTTAAGTATTAATAAACTTAAACTTGTTTGCAATTGAAAAAAACTGTAAGTTCAAAACCTAGCACAATAACAATGAATAAGACCGAAATTTGCAACATTTCTACAGTAATATCATATAGCAAAATATTCTGAACGTAAAAAATCAAATACTATCAAAGCAGTTGCATGTAGCTGAACATCTTCACAAGTGTTAGTCTTTCACTTTCATTACCATCTATACAAAAGGGGGGCAAAAAGAATAATTTTGTACTGTAATAATTTTGTACTGAATAATTTTGTACTGAAATGTAAACATGGACCATGTAACATACTGCAGTGAATTATAAACAGTAGAGAGTATCATTCTAGTTTTGTAAAGAAATTTTACTAAATAAAACATTGTATAATGCTACCTGTTGTTAATGTTTTTTTAGGTTGTTGTGTTATGAGTGATAAAGTGTGTTTGTTGGTTGAAAGCCTTTGCTAGTGTTATGTAAGAATGAGTTGATTTGAGACATGTATGAAATGTTTTGGCAGTTTTAGTGCATTTTGAATGTGAAATTAACTGCTGTGCCAAGCTGAAATTTGGTAAGGAGAACTGTGTGAAGAGTTTTGAAAAAAATCAATAAAAATCAGGCCTGTCTAAGGTTTTTAGATCAGGCCTGTCTGACCGGTGCAAATGTATTTTGTGTTATGTGAATGAAATAAATTATGAAGAATGACGGATTGGAGATGCTTTTACTTTGCATTATACTACGCTTTCCCTAGGCCTAATGGCTTTCAAAAAATGGTGGGGACTTTGGCAAAATGGATTAATATAGGGAATAGTGAATTATGGAGTCTATTTCAAACACCTTGAATATCAATTCAATATGTGTGAATTTGCGAAACCTTTCCACATGAGATTGTTTTTTTCTGTCTTCCACAATGAAGTCTTGTGTGACTGTAAAATAGAACTACTCTGAACAACTTTGTATAGCAGAATTAGAACGATGCAAAATGACAACAAACCCTCAATGTTACAGCTGAACAACAATAAAATCAATTATAATGATTAAAAACTTTTATCGATCAATAACTTAGTTCATTAGAATTTTAAAACTGTCCAAAAAAAAAAAAAAAAGTCTGGCTCCTCCATTGAAATATGTACGAGAGGTATTTGTTCTCAGAAAAAAACAAAACAAAAAAACATTTACATTGTGAAGACACTTTGCATTGAACTGCATGCTTCAGTGCTCTGGAGTTCTTTATAGATTTGTGAGTCTATGATTTTATGACTGACAGCTCTCCTTCATGATAACAGATCCTAAAGCAAATATGACTTTAATAGCTGTCATTATTTGGACACTCACAACCTGCACCTGTAGTAAGTATATAGAAATTCATATCATATATATATATATATATATATATATATATATACATTCTTTCTTAAATGCATGTTTTTGACCTGAACAGTATACATTATTATACTGTATATATTATCATTGAACTTTAACTCATATATTTTGATATGAATGACGTACAAAAACTAATATGATATACAGAACTAATATGATTATGGTTTATATTATTCTCTGTATATTTATTTTCTGTGTCTCTTCAGTGTCTGTAGGGCAGATTCTGACTCAATCAGAAGATCAAACAGTGAAAGCTGGCCAGACTGTCACTATTCAGTGTAATCATAAACCAGCTATGGACTGTGTTAAAAAAGATACTTCTCAGTATTGCATGGCCTGGTACCATCAGATTCCTGGAGAAGTTCCTAAACTCCTGATTTATGCCACATCAGACAGAGCTTCAGGTGTTTCTTCTAGATTCAGTGGCAGTGAAAGTGGAAACCACATGGATTTTACTCTGACCATCAGTGGAGTCCAGCCTGAAGATTCAGGAGTTTATTACTGTCAGAGTCAACATAACAAGGGAGTCTCTGGCACCACAGACTGGGTGTTCACACAGTGTAAAAGCATCATACAAAAACCTCCTTGCATGAGACTGCAGCTTTGAGCTTCTGCAGATGTTGATGTTGAAGATTATTATTCACATCACTGACTTTACACACAAACATACACACAGAATCTCTCTTTAATGCTGGCGATCCATTGATTTTCATTATTGTCACACACTCCTTAACACATTCTACATATTTTATGAATAATTAACATTAGAATGTCTTAAAGGTTTCCATATAAAATTACAATCCAATAAAATAATAAAGGAAAGATCACCATGGCCAAAGCTAATGAAATAAAACGTTTTCACATCAGTCCCGCTTGAAAAGCCACCAACATTTTACTATAAAATGAAATGGTTAGTGGAGTAAATGGGACACTTTATTATCTTTAATGTTTCTCATATGCAGTATATACAAGATCATTGACACCTGGGTGTTCACACAGGTAGTGGGAAAAATTCCCTTGGTCAGATTACTGAACATCTTCTAATGCAATTGTAGTTGCAAAAAACTAAATATTAATTTATGGTCATTGTAAAAAGATATTTTGAATATTCATGGATCATGGAATTTATAGATCAGGGAATATGAAATGCTGAAATAAACTGATTTCAAAAGGTAAAACAAAAAAATGCCCAGCGAAGCATGAAATAACATAGGAAATGAATACGGGTAATTTTAGACCCATGTTGTGCATTAGAAGGGGTTTTCATAGCGTGTGCATCAAAGGGTTAATTTGTAAGGAGTGTCACTTTTAAAAAGTTGTGGGGACAGAATCAACTTTGGCGAAATCTTCAAAACGTGTTGCCTAATATAGGGAATAGTGAATGAGGGTGTGGGATTGATTTCGAACACAGTGTGTACTATGCCTCTCCACATGAGCTTGCATTTTCAGTGTCCCACAATTTTCATATGTATGAAATGAAGTCTTGTGTGACATTAAAATATAATTACTCTAAAAAACGTTCTGGTTTAGGAGATTTGTATAACAGATTTAGAACTCTCAATATAATAATATTAATCAATTATATTGATTTAAATCTTTTATTGATCAATAACTTAGATCATTAGAATTTTAAAACTGTCATCAAAAAATAATAATAAATAAATAAAAAATAAATAAAATAAAATAAATTATCCAGACTACCAGGTGAAATATGTTCATTGACAGTAAGAGAGGTTCTTGTTCTAAGAAAAAACAAAAACAAAAAAAACAACAACATTTACATTGTGAAGACACTTTGCATTGCACTGCATGCTTCAGTGCTCTGGAGGTTTTTATAGATCCATGAGTTTATGATTTTATGACTGACAGCTCTCCTTCATGATAACAGATCATAAAGTAAACATGCCTTTAGTAGCCATCATTATTTGGACAATTACAACCTGCACTTGTAGTAAGTATATATAAATTCATAAATTCATATCATCAGCTGACTTAGAGAAAATTCTACAGGTTCTGAAATAAAGATTTGGTTTTGATTTCATGTAAATTCTGTACTGTATACATTTAAAAATGCATATATGTTCTTTCTTATATGCATGTTTTTGACCTGAACAGACAGTATACATTATTATACTGTATATATTATTATTGAACTTTAACTGATATATTTTGATATGAGTGATGTACGAAAACTAATATGACCTAATATAATAGAACTGATATGTTTTCATCTACAAGTCAAGTTCTTTATTGTCATTGATTATAGCAGTTTATAAGTGTTAGATTTTTAAATGTGCTCATCAGATTATATTCAACAGTATTTTATGTGTCTCTTCAGGTTCTGTGGGGCAGATTCTGACTCAATCTGAGGATCAAACAGTGAATCCTGATCAGACTGTCACTATTCACTGTAATCATGAACCAGCAGTGAAATGTGTTAAAAAAGATACCCCTCAGAAATGCATGGCCTGGTATCATCAGATTCCTGGAGAAGTTCCTAAACTTCTGATCTATTACACATCAGACAGAGCTTCAGGTGTTTCTTCTAGATTCAGTGGCAGTGAAAGTGGAAACCACATGGATTTTACTCTGACCATCAGTGGAGTCCAGCCTGAAGATTCAGGAGTTTATTACTGTCAGAGTAAACATGACAAGGGAGTCTCTGGCACCAAAGACTGGGTGTTCACACAGTGTAAATTCATTGTACAAAAACTTCCTTGGGTGAGACTGCAGCACTGCAGCTTTGAGCTTCTGTAGATGTTGATGCTGAAGATCATTATTCACATCACTGACTTTACACACAAACACAGATACACAGAAACTCTATTTAATGCAGGTGAAATGTTGATTTTCATTAATGTCATACACTGCTTAACACATGCTACATATTTTTATTAATAATTAACATCAGAATGTCTAAAGGGTTTCCATATAAATTATAATCCAATAAAATCCATCCAACCATGGTGATAAAGGAAAGCTCACCATGGCCAAAGTTAATGAAATGAAAAGTTTTAACATCAGTCCCTCATGAAAAGCCACCAACATTTCACTATGAAATTAAACGGTTATTGGAGTGACTGGGAAACTTTATATATCTTTAATGTTTCTTATATATAGTATACTGTATGCAAGATCATTGACAACTGGGTGTTCACACAGGTAGTGGGTACCATACAAAAACCTCCCTTGGTCAGACTACTGAACAGCTTCTAATGGAACTGTTAGTGCTGAAAAGAGAACAAAAACAATTATTAAATATAGCTGCAAGCAGCAATTACGGTGCCAAGCACTACAGAAGCAAGCATCAGACCAACTGCAGCAAAGAGTAATCAAAACCATTTTAAGATGATATTAGTCAAAATGGCTGAAAAATCTGAAAAATCGCTCTTCTGTATCTGTAAGACTTTAATAGGCTGCATATTAACTTATTGGGAGAAAACCGGTAGTTCTATGTGAAATAAAGACATTTGAGCACCCCCATATAGCCAAAATGGCATGATCATAACACCCCGCGAATATTGGACTTTGAGATTGGGATTCGAATCAGGCTCCTCCTATCAAAGATTCAAATCGTCAACTATTTGGGGTCACCCCTAAACAATAAGTAACAGTATATCTGTTTCTGTTCCAGGTGACACAGTGAAGACGAGGGCATGGATGCTGACATTGGAGGGTCAATTTGAAGTATGCTGAAGATGTTTCTTGCACTCTGGAATTTACCAAAGGTAAGTTCTACATAACATTGTACTTGAGGGCTTGTTTTTTTATTTGGTGGGTTAAACAAGGAATGTTAGGATGTGTTGGGATTTTGCGAGCCGCGCAGGACCACAGCAGCCAATGGTGACGACCCCCTTCTCCCCCTCACACAAGTGGTGTGGAGACCAGACAAGCTGTGCTGGAGACCAGAGAGGAAGCTGTTTTTAAAAGGATGCTCCATCTTCTGCAAACAGTACATATAAAGTGATGTACACTGTTGTGTGCAAATGCTCTGCCTGGATAAATCACACACCTCTACTTTGTTGCAGGACTGTTTTTGACTGTGTGTTTGTGATGGAAATGTTTTTAAGCTGCTGTTATTTAAATGGTTAGGGTTAATATCACCTTGTTCTGTCACCTTTTGGTCTGTACTGCAACAGCAGTGACCCACTGAAGGTGGTGACTGGGAACTGACACCTTTTTCATCCAACCTGAAAGAAACTAACAGCTTTCCTCTCTGCCTTTTTGTTTATAGGTACTTCTTGGGCATCAAAGACAGGCACAAACTCAAAGTGGCAGAGAGGACATATCAACCAGCAAGTCTGTACACTGATCAGGAAACTCATTGAGTTCGAATGGATGTCAATCTAGTGTGTAAGCAATGTTCCAACGCCAAAATGGACAAACTCAACTCTGGCTTTCTGTTAAGCTAGATGTAGTCATGCAGTAAGATGATCACTGAATATGTTCTACAGTGTGTCCTGGTTCGATGGAGAGAAACATGACCGTCTGAACCTCTTTGCTGGAAAGTTTAGACAGAATTTATTAAACAGCAAAATAACTGTGTAAAATTGATTGTTTTTGTGTTTATTTGAATTGAGCATATCTTTCCAGTGTTATAGGTAATTGAATGGGTTAACAGATAAAATGTAAAAATTACAGTATTTTATAATAAAAAGTAAATTTTAAATTAAAAGTTTTTAATTAACAATAAATTTTATAGTAAATTAAAAACACAATACTGACTACTGAGTTGCATTACTATTACAGTTTACACTAATTCTACAGCAGAATACTGCTAAACTGCAGTAATCTGATGGCATTAACTGTAACTTCACAGCTAAATACAGTAATTCTACAGGAGCATACTGCTAAATCACAGTATGGAATAACTACTGTGAGGTCACAGTATACAGCTGTCATTTCACAATTATTTACTGTAAAAATAATACAGTAACTTACTGTGAAAGTAATGCAACTAGTAGCCAGTAATTTACTGTGAATTTACGGTCAAATATTTTACAGTGCATAAATTTTTATCAGCATGGTCTGAGGATGATCTGACTCAAATTTGATGAAAATCAGACCAACGGCTGAGGAGGAGTTCGAAAAAGTAGGTTTTCAACATAAATCAAAATGGCGGACAGGAAGTTCGGCCGACTATGGCATAATTGGTATCGATGTTCATGGCATGACCCAAAGAATATATTGAGACAAGTACAACAGCCCAATTTATTCAAAATGTTATTAGCATTTTTGTAAATTTCTTCATAACTTTTGTCCACAAGGTGGTGCTGCCCCTGAACTTTTTGAGTACAATCATGGTGCCGAAGACACATACCGAGTTTTGTAACGATACGCCAATGCGTTTGTAAAATATAGCATTTTATGACAAAATTCAAAATGGCCGACGCCCAAAATGGCTGACATGGGAAAATTGGGTATCATTCGACTCGGCATGATGCACCTGATCTAAAGAGACTAAAGTTTTGTGATTTTTGGCCAAACCATTCAGAAGTTATAAGCAAAAACATGCGTTTTCATATCACCTTATCACTAGGTGGTACAGCGCCGAAACATTGCAGGTAGTCTCAGGTCATCCCAGATAGCAAGAACGTTTGGGCCAAATGTGGCTGATAGCTGTCACATTTGGCCTAGGTATGGCATGGCTGAGCACATATGCACCAAACTTTCCCCAGATATGTTTTGCCATAGCTTTAGAATTGGAGGGAATTTTCTTTTGGATGACAATATGTTTTGAGGTATATGGTCCAGATGACAGCACACAAATGAGAGCCATATATGGCTTGGCTATGGCACGCCATGGAATGTGTTAACTTATGGTTAACATTTGGCTTTTATTTGGAAAAACACATATACACTGCTATAGTCATGTGTGGCAGGTTAGTGGCAGTCCACATCTCAGCCCATTCAAAAATGCTATTGGTCGCTTTGTGTCTTTCCTTATTCCTATTGGTGGATTACTGAAATTTAGAAAATTTATCCGTTATTTCCCGCTCTGCATCCTCTTTAAACCGCTGTTAAAAAGAAGATGATGATTGAAAAGCTCCCTATTTACAACAACAGCCTTTGCCCTGCAGACACATATTATTCAGGTAAGTGCAGTTTTGGTGTTTTAAATGTTTTCTAGGGGTGTAATGGTACACTTATTCGTACAGAAAATTGTACCGAACACACAGTGTCATTTTAACCACTGCACGTGCGAAACTTAATCCGTTTCAGTTCATATCCGTTAATAAATCCTCACTATACATTATTACTAGGATATACATTACATCCTGTAATCGCAAGGTTTGTGTTTTGTTCTTTTCGATAAGAAACGAAGTCTCATCTTTAAAATTATGTCTATTTTATCAGAAAATTCAATCCATAAATGCCGTTTTGACGCTGTTTGATGTGGCGTAACAGACCGCTGCACGCGGAAGCGCGGAGAGCGCGTGAACGCGGTCATTCCTTTCCTTTAATTCTCTTTCCTTCTATTTACAAGCGGTTATAAAGCGAAATAAACACGCTCATGTCACTTAATCTCAATCAGTTTTGCAACCGCGGAAAAATTATATCTGTTTGTTATATCTGTTTGAACTATGCCTGTTATGACCACGTCTCTGCCTAATAAAAGCTCACACATGGATCCACACGGCTCTCGTCTCGGTAACAGCTCTGTTGTTAATTGCAGCCTTTAATATTTTAGTAATGTGCTCTAATAGGGCTCCCTATTGTACAGCATTAGCTGAGATAGATTATTTAAAGGCAGAGCCACAAATTGTTCAGTGAACCACCGTTTATTAAAAAAAAAAAAAAAAAAACCCTTCAATGTTTTCTCCCCCTGCTTTATCAAAAATGTTTGAAACTGTGACTTCAAAACTGAGGTACCATTACACCCCTAATGTTTTCATTAATATTATGTATAATATTATTATTATGTCTAAAAATAGCCTGTTATTAAAGTAGCTAAACATTTTTAATTTAGAAAATTAAAATTTTTAAAGGGACTTCACAGCAGCGCTCATATCTTGGTTGGTAGAAAAGAATGTGTGCAGTGCTGATTTACAGTCATTTATGTGCTTGTCTTCAAATAATATCTAATGTATGATACTAATTATGATATACTAATCTTCTTTTTTCTCTTCTTTTTCCTGACGGACTGTGAGTGAGAAAGACTGGCGAGACTTACTAAAAGTATCAATTTTTGCACATTTATTCACTCATTTGACATTTACAAAATAGCATACTTCTGTTATGTTATGATCTGTATTGCAATTCTGTTATTAAAATACTATAAACATTTTTAAAAAATGAGTGTGAATCCATTTTTGTGTTTAAGATGTGTTTAAGATTTACTGTGTAATGGGTATTTTAAATTAAAAAGATAGGTGTGGTGTAAATATGGTTGAATAATGGCTTTTGGTGTATCAGCAACATGTGGGCCACATAAGGGCCATCAGCCCTTTACAGAACTCAGCCATATAAGAATACTATATAAGGTCCATATATCAGCCACGTCTGTTATTATTTGACTCACTCTGGGTTATGGCACTGTTTTGGTTCAGTTCTGGCTAAAAAGATATGGACCAGTTTTGGGCTGGCGAACACGAACTAATCTGGGCCACACTTTAGCTGTTGATATGGGCCAGATCCGCGCCAAAGGAAATTTGCTGACTGGGATGCTTGTTATAACACACACCAAGTTTGGTCTCAATACGCCAAAGCGTTGCGGAGATATAGCCTCACATCCATTTTTGTGTGCTTTTCGTAGAATTAGTTTACACGTTATTCGAGAACGGTTTGACTAATCAACTTGAATTCCATAACTTTTTTGCAAGCATGGTCTGAAGATGATCTGAGCCAATTTTGGTGAAAATCAGACAAACCGTCTGGACGAGTTCGAAAAAGTAGGTTTTTGAAAATAGCGAAAAAACGAAACCTTACGATTTTCAAATTTTGGTGTTCATTCGACTCGGCATGAGACAAGGATTCAGAGTAAAACAGAATTTTCCTTCTGTGCCTTACGGTTCAAAGTTATTAGCATAAATATGAGTGCAACTGGACAAGTGGTGGCACTAGAGAGTTTGAGTTAGAGACTCCAAATTTACTATGGTTAAAGTTGGAACTGTCCTCTATCAGTGTGCCAAATTTCACAACTTTCCAGCAAGCGATTCTATGGGCTGTCATAGACACAATGGCGGAAGAAATGGAAGAAGAAGAATAATAATGCCAATGGATACAATAGGTGCCTATGCACCTTCGGTGCTTGGCCCCTAAATATTACACTCAAGCACTCACAATGTTATGTTTATGCTTTTAATATAATTAATCATCCAACCCAACAATATATATTTTTTTATAAATTTCTATTCCATCCTCCTTCTCCTGTAACATATGATTTCCATAATCCAAACTCATTATTTTGAATAGTAATTAACAATTTGTTCATGTATATATTCATTCATAGGTTTATTGAGAGCTGTTCAAGCTGAACCCAGTAGTCACAATGAAGAATAATACATTTTTGTCTATTGGACTTTCCCAGTAACTTTTCAATGTGATATCAATTTTATCAAATTAAAATTTTCAACTCTATTAATTTGCCATTTGTCTTCTAGCTAATAATAAATATTCATGTAAGATACAGTAGCATATTATATTATATATATTATATTTCTCCATCATTTAGTTATCTTTAATTAAATGTTAGGAGATTTTATCATTTATTTCACAACCCCCTTTTTTTTCAAAACAAAATCTACATTATGAAAAGATTACTTTATAAAATTGATGTTTTTTTTTTCTCTTTTTTTTAATTAAATTATAATGTGATTGATTTAGCATTTATTCTAAGCACTCTTCTGGTTAGGAGCCTACTGAGTAGTGAATGTTTCACATGTTTACTGCTTCCCACACAAAATTCCTCTCATGATCAGTGTGTGTTCAGTCCCTCAGTCGGTGACACACAAAACAATCATGTCTCTTTTATTAGTTCTGGCTACACTGAGGCTGCTTGCTCAAGGTTAATATATATATATATATATATATATATATATATATATATATATATATATATATATATATATATATATATATATATATATATATATATAATTTTCTACAAAGCTTGTGCTTTATTTTCATTTTTAATTACAAATATTTTTTAAATTGCCTTGCATCTGTGTTAAGAGCCAGGAGTGTAAACTTTTGAACAGAATGAAGATGTATAAAAAAATTTTTTTGTGGGACCTGAAGGATTTTTCTGAAGAACAGCAGGCAGTTTAACTGTTCAGGACAAACAAGGGACTCATGAACAACTATCACTAAACAAAAAAAACAAAGCTGTGGATCATTCAGGTAACAACACAGTATTAAGCATCAAGTGGATGTAAACTTTTGAACCGGGCCATTTTTATAAATTCAACTATTATTTTCTCTTGTGGACTATATATGTAAATGTCTTTTATGTGAAATATCTTATTCAGGTCAGTACTAAATAAAAAATAACATGCATTTTGTATGATCCCTCTTATTTTGGTAAAATAATTAACATTTTGCAGATTCTGCAAGGTGTATGTAAACTTTTGACTTTAACTGTATATGTAAAAAGAAACAGAAAACAAAAATAATTAAATATGACACTCAAACACTCTTTAATATAATTAATCATCGAACCCAATAATGTATTTTTATAAAGTTCTGTTCCATCCTCCTTCTCCTGTAACATGTGATTTCCATAATCCAGACTCATTATTTTTAATAATATTTAACAAATTTTTCATGTTTAGTTATTAATTCATTCATTCATTCATTTATTCTTCTGTGAATGTGTGAGTTAGTGAAGGTTTATTAAGCTCTGTTCAAGCTGAGAACTAACATATGTATCTCAGTTGTCACTATGAAAAATACGCACAAATTTTTGTCTATTGGACTTAACTTGCCTGTATATTTGTATATTTAAAAATTATTTTATAAAATTAAATTATTCAACACTATTAGTTTGTTCTTTGTCTTCTAGCTAATAATAAATATTTATGAAAGATACAGCAGCATATTATATTGTATAGCATGTATATTTGAATGCTTTTCCATCATTTAGTTACCTTTCATGAAATATTAGGGGATTTTATCATTTATTTCACAACCCTATTTTTCTCAAAACAACATCTACAGTATGAAAAGATTGTTTTCTAAAATTGATGATTTTTTTTTTTTAAATAATGTGATTAATTCATCATTTATTCTAAGCACATTTCTGGTTATGAATATGTTGAGTAGTGAGTGTTTTGCATGTTTACAGCTTCACACACAAAACTTCTCTGAGGATCGGTGTGTGTTCAGTCCCTCAGAGTCACTGACACACAAAACAATCATGTCTCTTTTACTAATTCTGGTTACACTGGGTCTGCTTTCTCAAGGTTAAAACTTATTTTTCTACATTATCATTTTTTTTTAAACTTGTGCTTTGTTTTAATTTTTTTATTACAAATATTTTATCTCGTAATTTGTAGTATGTTAACTTTTTTTTTTATCTCTCTCTCAGTGTCTCATCAAGAGGTCCAGACTCCGGAGTCTCTGTCTGTTAAAGCAGGAGATTCTGCTTCTATCAGCTGCACTGCGTCTTATGGAATTGGTTATTACATGAGCTGGTATCTGCTGAAACTTGGAAAAGCTCCTAAACTCCTGATTTACAAAACAAGTCACCTTGCATATGGAGTTTCAGATCGGTTCAGTGGAACTTATTCTGGATATGAATTTACGCTGAACATACGTGAAGTCCAGCCTGAAGATGGAGGAGATTATTACTGTATGGGGTTTTACAGTGGTCCAGTGTTCACACAGTGAAACAGCATCGTACAAAAACCTCCCTCAGTCTGATGCAAGTGCATGCACTCACACAGTTACTATGAACTCATTTCCATTAAATGAGAAAAGAATTCCTTTCTATGAACAGAATATTTAATCAATTTACACATTCTGTCTATGATTCTGTGATGAACAATTAATTTTTTCATTCATCCTGTTCAAATGCATAAATCCTGATAGCATTTGAAGACTTAAGGCTATTAGCCCTAATTTTAATATAATCTAAGTAAAATAAGCTAAAAGTAATCAATAAAATCATCACATTGTCACTATGATTTCTCAAATACTTTTAGATTTTGACCTTATATATATTTTGTCTATTTTGTCTATTTTAATTATTTAGTAATGTTTGTCATTTTATTAGTTTTTTTTATTATGTCTTTATAGGTTTTTTATTAAGTTTTAGTTTTATTTAATTTGAGTTATTTTAGTACTTCAACAAACTACATGGAAATGAAAGAATATTGAATTTATAAATGTTTATATATATATATATATATATATGTGTGTGTGTGTGTGTGTGTGTGTGTGTGTGTGTGTGTGTGTGTGTGTGTGTGTGTGTGTGTGTGTGTGTGGTTGCACAAGCACATAGCCTATGTAGTTTTTTTTTTGTTTTTTTTGGTGTTTGGCTTAGTGTTATGTTAGATTCATTATTATACTCTTATATCTTTTGTTCTTTAATATATCGTTTTTAGCTATATTTTTTGTTTTCATTTAAATGTTAAATTTTGAAATTTTGTTGTATGCATTTGTCATTTTTAATTTCTTTCTTTTTTTAAAAAAATGTGTATATATAGTATTTATAAAGTTTTAGCTTTAGTTTTGGAGCTGTTTTAGTTGTTTTAATACTACAATTAATTGCTTCTGTTGTCCTCATCTGTAAGTCGCTTTGGATAAAAGTGTCTACTAAATGACTAAATATAAATATATAAATATAATATAAAATAGTTAATTTATCATAAATATCTCTTTTACTGTAATTGACATTTTCAATATTAAAATATGCTCTACATATCCATGCTGTTAATCACAATATCACATGTCCTAAAATTGTTTTTAGAAATCAATAAAAGTGATGTTTCATATTTAAGGTGTTTTTTGTTTTAAAATGTTCATAGAAGTCAACACCGTATCTGAGACAAAATGCTTTTATTTGGCAGCAAGAATAAAATTACAAGAAAACCTTCATAGCATTGCAGTTGTAGAAATACAACAATTAAGAATATATGACCAATATACTAACAGCATGAAAGAGCATACTAACAGCAGTGTATGTGTGTGTATGCATTTAATTCATCACACTGCTGTGTGTTGAGGCTGTTGGTGACTGCATTGTGGGACGGGTGCGTGGCGTCACAGCTGACGGTTGTTGCTCTGCTCCACTCACTCTCAGTGAGGCTCAGGCTGCTGCTCCAGCTGTACAGTCCATCCTTCTGCAGCTGACCGGGACTCAGATTGACACCAGAGCTCCTGCTGCTGCCGTCCACCTTCCAGCTCAGCTTCCAGTCAGAGGGGAATCCCTTACTGGCCACACACAGCACTGTAGCCTTACCCTGCTGCAGCTCGTCTCTGGAGGGAGGCAGCACTGTGAGAGCGGGACGAGCCGCAGCTAAAGAGAGACAGAGAGATGGAAACTGTGATGTTTCGTTCTTCTGAAAAACAGCTCTATCAGTCTTTCTGAGTGTCTTTCACTTCCCTTTAAGAGATTCAGAGTTAATCAAGCAGATCTCAAGTGCAGCAGCCCATAAAACACATTTTACCAGCAATCACAACCACACACGCACATGCATGTTTCGCTATCTTACTGAGGACATTGCATAGACTTCAATTGATTTTATATCAGGTTGATGATATTTTCTATCACCTAACCCAACCCCTACCCCTAAACATACCATCACAGAAATATTTGCAGAACAATAAAGCATCTTTTGTCTGATTTACAAGCCTTTTCAATAATAAGGACCAGTAAAATGTCCTCACTAGTGGGTTGTCAAAGTATTTCACAATATAAGTGAGTACATTTGGTCCACACATGCACATAAAATCATAATATAATATATTATATTCAACTGGCAAACACTTTTATGCAAAGCAACTTACATTGCATTCCATGTATACTTTATCAATTATGCTTTCCGTCAGAATCAAACTCATGACCTCGGCATTGCTAGCACTGTTTGAGCTGTAGGCATGGTTATCTTTAACATTTCAGGTTTCTATTTTTAATTTTTTCATATTATTATTAAACTATTTCTTGTTAAAAATTCACTGTGCTACAGTTACTCATAGCTGTTTGTAGGCTGAAAGCTACATCAGATGAAGACATACAGTATGCGACATTCATTTAATGAAAAAAGTTTTCATTAATTTAGAATTATTACAAACATTTAATGATTAATTTACCATTTAATAATCATTAAATAATTTGAACTTTCCATAATTCCTAAGCTATCCTACTATCTTTTCATGTGTAATAAAATGTTTTAATGTTTTCTTGTTTGCCTCTGTTAAATAGATTTGTAAAGGTGAGTAAAAGACTGAATACTCACACATACATTAGCTTTCTATTTCATGCTAAATGAATGAAAACATTGTTTGTCAAATCCAATTTACCATTCAGATGGATAAAATGGCCAGTATCTAATAAAAAAATGGACGTTTTAATTTGGTCTGAAGGAGAAATCAGAAAAGTGTGCATAATTGTCACACCAAAATAAAACTTTACAATGATTTATTGTTATATTAGTCACTGGTATTATTTTTAAAATGTGTTTTACAGTTTTTAACAATCGCTATGACAATTGTTTCAATACTTTTAAAATTTTTCCTAAACTCTTAACACAGTTAGCACAACATCCGTCTGTGTCGGCTATACAATTAACACATTTCTTGTTGCTTTGACACAAAATACATACAGTTAACACAAATTTAAAATACTTGAACTTATTTTACACACAAGGTCAACCAAAACCAAAACAATGTAATTTTACTGCCAAATTTTCAAATGCTTTAACACTGTATGTCAGAACAGATAACATCATGTTCTAAACCTAACTTATAGGCTAAAGTCAAAGTGAACAGCTGTTCATATTATGAATTGAAACACAAATATGTCCCCTGTATTTTATTCCATTGCTAATGAGAAACAGCTGATTGAAGCTATGCAAATATATAAATTTACAGCTGATTCCCATCTAGGAAACACACTCAGGTGTTGAGGTTCTTTCAATCGCATGACCATATGATATATAGTAAAAGAGGACCTCTTTGGGCTGATCTTGTGTGGAAAAGTGCACTCTTGCATAAATGTGAAATTTTAGAAGATTTGCACCAAAGACTGGTGCCAGAGAAAGGGGACAGGTGGGAGACCATGTGATCGCATGGAACAATGTGGCATTCCACCATTCTCAGTGCAATCACAGCCTGGTTTGACACCCATTCGAGAATGATGTCTCTTTTCCTTGCCCCTTACTCCCCTTTCCTCAAGCCCACTGAGGAGTTTTTCTGAGCCTGGAGATGGAAGGTTTTTGACCATCATCCACAGGGCCAAATGTCCCTCCAGGATGCAATGGATGCTGAATGCCAAGACATCACAGCTGAACAATACCAGGAAGGATGAGGCATACCAAAAGATTCTTCGCAAGATGCTTTGCCAGAGAAGATATCAGGTGTGATGTGGATGAGAACATGTGGCCAAACACAGAAGACCGGGCAGATTAGATTACATTTATTTATTTTTTAATTCTTCTGTGGGTTTTTCTGTTTGTATATTCACATAATAAGGGTTAGGTTAGTTATAAGGGTTAGTTACAGCTATATTGCATATTTGTTTTTTCTTGAATTCTTGTTTTCTTTCTTGTTTTTCTAATGTCCTGTTGCAAATAAAGCCTTTACTGCAGCAGTTCTGGCTCTGTCTCCCCCCCCCCAATCCACCCATAAACAGTTCATTCTATAAAGCTACTCTGAGATGGGTCATTCAGTTTTTGCATTGAATTTCTGCAGCAAAATAAACAAAATACACGCATGTACTAAACACAAAAATAAAAAATAAACTGTAGTCTAAAACACAATCTATGATCAATGCAATATACTGTCTATTGTATAAGCTCAGACCTGACACTTGAAATACTGCAATTTCTGTAATTACATTTGATGTTAGTGTTTTTATGATGTTGTGCTATGATTGACTAAATGTTCCTGTTGGAAGAGAACATGTGTTAGTGGTTTGGAATAATAATTTCATTTTGAGACATGTTTGCAGTGTTTTTGTAGATGTAGTGTATTGTGTTAGTGTATTATTGTAATTTGAAAGTTAGTGTTGGAGTTTAGTTTGCAATGTGTGATTTTGAGCATGAAATGAACTGTTTCGTCAATTGTGTGTTGTAGGTGTGTTGGTGCGTTAAGAGTTTAGGAAAATTGTTAGAAGTATTGAAAAAATGTCATAGCGATCATAAAAAACTGTAAACATAAGCAAATCCTATTGTTATTTTAATGCAGTGTTTTATTTTTAAAATAGCAATAGATTTACTAAATTACAATCCTGTATATTACACTCAAGCACTCACAATGTTATGTTTATGCTTTTAATATAATTAATCATCCAACCCAACAATATAATTTTTTTATAAATTTCTATTCCATCCTCCCTCTCCTGTAACATATGATTTCCATAATCCAGATTCATTATTTTTAATAATATTTAACAAATTTTTCATGTTTAGTTATTAATTAATTAATTAATTCATTCATTCATTCATTCATTCATTCATTCATTCATTCATTCTTCTGTGAATGTGTGAGTTAGTGTAGGTTTATTGAGCTCTGTTCAAGCTGAGAACTAACATATGTATCTCAGTGGTCACTATGAATAATACGCACAAATTTTTGTCTATTGGACTTAACTTGTCTGTGTATTTGTATATTTAAAAATTATTTTATAAAATTAAATTATTCAGCACTATTAGTTTGTTCTTTGTCTTCTAGCTAATAATAAATAATAAATAATAAATATTTATGAAAGATACAGCAGCATATTATATTGTATAGTTCATTTAGTTATCTTTCATGACATATTAGGGGATTTTATCATTTATTTCACAACCCTATTTTTCTCAAAACAACATCTACAGTATGAAAAGATTGTTTTCTAAAATTGACGATTTTTTTTTTTTTAAATAATGTGATTAATTCATCATTTATTCTAAGCACATTTCTGGTTATGAATATGTTGAGTAGTGAGTGTTTTGCATGTTTACAGCTTCACACACAAAACTTCTCTGAGGATCGGTGTGTGTTCAGTCCCTCAGAGTCACTGACACACAAAACAATCATGTCTCTTTTATTAATTCTGGTTACACTGGGTCTGCTTGCTCAAGGTTAAAACTTATTTTTCTACATTATCAGTTTTTTTTTTTTAACTTGTGCTTTGTTTAAATTTTTGTTTTATTACAAATATTTTATCTCGTAATTTGTAGTATGTTAACTTTTTTTTATCTCTCTCTCAGTGTCTCATCAAGAGGTCCAGACTCCTGAGTCTCTGTCTGTTAAAGCTGGAGATTCTGCTTCTATCAGCTGCACTGCGTCTTATGGAATTGGTTATTCCATGAACTGGTATCTGCTGAAACTTGGAAAAGCTCCTAAACTCCTGATTTACTATACAAGTCACCTTGCATCTGGAGTTTCAAATCGGTTCAGTGGAACTTATTCTGGATATGAATTTACGCTGAACATACGTGAAGTCCAGCCTGAAGATGGAGGAGATTATTACTGTATGGGGTATTACAGTGATACAGTGCTCACACAGTGAAACAGCATCGTACAAAAACCTCCCTCAGTCTGATGCAAGTGCATGCACTCATACAGTTACTATGAACTCATTTCCATTAAATGAGAAAAGAATTCCTTTCTATGAACAGAATATTTAATCAATCTACACATTCTGTTTATGATTCTGTGATGAACAATTAATTTTTTCATTCATCCTGTTCAAATGCATAAATCCTGATAGCATTTGAAGACTTAAGGCTATTAGCCCTAATTTTAATATAATCTAAGTAAAATAAGCTAAAAGTAATCAATAAAATCATCTCATTGTCACTATGATTTCTCAAATACTTTTAGATTTTGACCTTACATATATAATAAAAATTAAAATTTAAACCGTAACACCGGCAAAAGATATAAGTATCGCTTTTTATTTCTACTCTTCCCTACTACTTGTTTCACTTCTGTTTTAGTTTTTATAACCATTTCTTACTATGTGTAAGTAAGTTGTTGTTTTTTTAGCATGTGTGTTTGCTTGGTTCAGTGTTATTTTTTTAAGATTACTGATAAACTAATGTAGTTAGATTTTTTTTTTTTGTTTCTATTTTAATTTTAGTTAAAGTTGGAGTAATGTTTGTCATCTTAGTTTTTTTTTTATTATGTCTGTATAGGTTTTTTTATTAAATTTTAGTTTTATTTAATTTGAGTTATTTTAGTACTTCAACAAACTACATGGAAATGAAAGAATATTGAATTTATAAATGTATATATATGTATATAAATGTATGTGTGTGTGGTTGTACATGCACATAGCCTATATGTTTTTTTTTTTTTTTTTTTTTTTTTGGTGTTTGGCTTCGTGTTATGTTAGAATCATTATTATACTCTTATACCTTTTGTTCTTTAATATATTATTTTTAGCTTTATTTTTTTGTTTTCATTTAAATGTTAAGTTTTGAAATTTTGTTGTATGCATTTGTCATTTTTATTTAATTTCTTTATTTTTATTTTTTTTTAAATGTGTATATATAGTATTTATAAAGTTTTAGCTTTAGTTTTGGAGCTGTTTTAGTTGTTTTAATACTACAATTGATTGTTTCTGTTGTCCTCATTTGTAAGTCGCTTTGGATGAAAGTGTCTGCTAAATAACTAAATATAAATATATAAATATAATATAAAATAGTTAATTTTTTAAATGTAGTTGAAATATGTTATCATAAATATCTCTTTTACTGTAATTGATATTTTCAATATTAAAATATGCTCTACATATCCATGCTGTTAATCACAATATCACATGTCTTAAAAATTGTGACCCTGGACGACAAAACCAGTCTTAAGTGTCAATTTTTCGAAATTGAGATTTATACATCCTCTGAATGGTGAATAAATAAGCTTTCTATTGATGTATGGTTTGTTAAGATTGGACAATATTTGGCCGAGATACAACTATTTGAACATCTGAAATCTGAGGGTGCAAAAAAAAATCTAAATATTGAGAAAATTGCCTTTAAAGTTGTCCAAATGAAGTTCTTAGCAATGCATATTACTAATGAAAAATTAAGTTTTGATACATTTACGGTAAGAAATTTACAAAAAATCTTCATGGAACATGATCTTTACTTAATATCCTAATGATTTTTGGCATAAAAAAAAAATCGATAATTTTGACCCATACAATGTATTTTTGGCTATTGCTACAAATAAACCCCAGCGACTTAAGACTTGTTTTGTGGTCCAGGGTCACAATTTTTTTTTAGAAATCAATAAAAGTGGTGTTTCATACTTAAGGTGTTTTTTGTTTTAAAATGTTCATAGAAGTCAACACCGTATCTGAGACAAAATGCTTTTATTTGGCAGCAAGAATAAAATTACAACAAAACCTTCATAGCATTGCAGTTGTAGAAAAACAGCAACCTATTTTAAAATTTAAGCAATAAATTTACTAATTTACAATCCTGTATTACTTATATAGTATCAATGCAGTCAGTGTGTAAACAAACAAACAAACAAACAAACAATAAATAAATAAATATGAATTAAATAAATCTAAATATGCTGCATTGCAACCTAATCTGTTCAAGTCCATATTTAGTCATTTCATTCTGCACTTACTTTCAACACTTAGGTTGGTTCCTCCAACAAAAAATCCACCACAATAATTCATTCTCATTCACTGCAAAAAAACCTCCAGACTTTTTTTAGGTAACCAGACAAGTTTTAATTAAACTATATGATTAACTTAGGAATTCAAATATATATATATATTACAAAGCTAATTGTCATATGAGTGAGAAGATATTTCAGTTCAGGAAGGGTTTTTCCACCGTAATGATGTTTTGCATTGCCAGCTCATGCATCAGTGCTTTGGAAGTGTTTATAGTCCTGTCAACACTTTTAACAAATGCTGACAACTGTTTAATCTAAAACAGAAGCAAATATGATTCTCTTCATCTGGGCATTTTACTGCATCCAAGGTAATTTCTTTTTCAGATCAAACTGAAAGACTTTTTTTTTTTTTTCATGCAGTTATAATTTTTTAAATTCAGTTTTATTACTCTCGCAGGTTCTTTGGGACAGGTTGTTGTGACTCAGTCTGAGGTTAAATCAGTTCAGCTTGGTCAAACAGTCTCCATTGACTGTAAGGTCAACACGGTAGTTTATAGGGTTCCAACAGGTTCAGTATCTAAAGATTACTATATCTCCTGGTATCTTCAGAAGCCAGAGGAAGCACTTAAACTTCTTATATACTTTACAACAATGAAGCCTTCAAGTGCTCCATCTAGAATCAGTGGGGGAGGCAGTTTTCACTCTGGAGGAAATGGTCTTGATTTCATTCTGACCATAAGCGATGCCCGGCTTGAAGATGCCGGAGATTATTACTGTATGAGTTACCATGAAATCAGTGGCAGCTGGTTAACACATTGAAAGAATGCTGTACAAAAACCTCCCTTAGTCAGACTACCAAGAATCCTCTGATGTATCTGAGACCTACAGATGCTGAAAGAACAAAAACAGGGGTAGCAATAAGATACACACAGATGTTCTTATTTAATCAGATTAATCTTCCAACCCAGAGCTGCCGTATAAATAGAACATTTCTTGCTGTTCCTGTTATCTCATTTCCCAAATCCACTGGGTTCCATGACATTTCTCATACAGTGTTTCACATATAGAAATATGAAAACTGTGTTTCACACAAAGTAGAGAGGGAGAGAAATGCACCATGAATACAAAATCAGTCAATCTATTCTGGCTTTAATAATATATACATGAAAAAAATATTCTAATGTAGTTGTCTCTATAATTTAACATTCAACATTCTGAATCCATGTTATATTCAGATCACCTAGCAGTGGTTCCCAACCATGTTCCTGGATGCCCCCCAACACTGCATGTTTTCCTTGTCTCCTTAATCAAACACACCTGATTCAGATCATCAGCTCATTAGCAGAGACTCCAAGACCTGAAATGGGTGTCAGACAAAGGAGAGATGCAAAATGTGCAGTGTTGGGGGGCCTCCAGGAACGTGGTTGGGAACCACTGAACTACAGTATAATATAAATGGTCTTAGGAGGTTTTGATCTATGTAGATATTTGTTTGAATGAATTGCATGCACTCTTGAAAACAGTATCATTTCAAGGAAAATTGTTTCCCCCCAATATATCAGTTAGTTTGTCAGAATCAATCATGCAATTAAAAAATGGAGTAAGGAATAAGGCACAATAACAACATAACCAATCATAATTAAATATTTTAACACTTAATTTTAAATTAAGGTTTGAAATTAAAGTTATTGTTTTTCACAATAAAAGGAACCTGAAACAAACCATTAAATAAATGCAAAAAAATAAAATAAAAGAACAACTTGTATTTATTCCAAAGTATTTATTTCCATTCAGCTGTGAAAAGCATGAGTTTTGCATAAGCAACACTTGGACAATGATTTTGAAACACAGATGGTGAGCTTAACTGACAGTTGTTTATCATGACAACATAATTACATGTTGGGAGATGGAGAGGAATAGTTGTAAGGTAGAGGAGTAGTTGGATCAGAAAAAGGGAGAAAAGGTAGTGGAGAGGAGTGAGAATCATTTTTGGACTGTGCATTTTTTATGTTTGTTTGTTTGTTTGTTTGTTTGTTTGTTTTTTCCCCTTACACATGTGGAACCTATGAAAGCAAATTTCTGCCATGGAATATAAAGGGTAAAGGGTAATTGTGACTTTATTTCAGAATTCTGACTTTTTTCTTGTAATTGTGAATTTACAGTATCTCACAACTCTGATAAAGTCTGAATTGCAAGATGTAAACTCACAATTCCAATAATAGAAGTGTGTCCGAATTGTGATTACTGTTTTTACTTTTTTATTCTGTGATGGAAACAAGCTTGCATAGTAACCAAAGGCCGTGTATGTTGGAATTTTTGTTGATCACTGGCATCAGCTACCATGGGGCACCATCCACATCCAACCCCCACCCACTGGAAAGCAATTTCAATCAAGGTTCTAATTGAATCTCTGCATAGGGGACCATATTTTTTTCTATTGTACATTCTATAAAGTAATGATTCATTCATTTTTAGATAGTATGTTGCCAAGAATGAATACATTCAACACTGAATCAAATCAGTTGAAGGTAAACTGAAGGCTAAATTACAAAAAACTATGCATTTTTGTTGTCTATTACATGTATATGCAGGTAGAACTGAAACATGACAAGTAATGCAGTTTCTGTAAAGCTATCAACTGTTAGTATTTTGACAGTCACTGTGCTATGATTGACTATATGTTTCAGTTGGATAGAAAATAGTGCTAATGTTTTGACCAAATGACTCAACTTTGAATCAGGTTTGCTGTGTTTTGAAAGAGTTAGTATTTGTAGAAAAAGGCATTTCAACATTTTGAAATGTAGGGTTTGTATTTATTTAATAAAATGTGGTTTTGGCCAGAAAATTAACTGTTTGGCTAATTGTATGATGTATGTGTGTTGCTGTGTTAAGAGTTTAGAAAAAGCACTTTAAGTATTGGTAAACTTAAACTTGTTTGCAATTGAAAAAAAAACTGTAAGTTCAAAACCTAGCACAATAACAATGAATAAGACCGAAATTTGCAACATTTCTACAGTAATATCATATAGCAAAATATTCTGAACGTAAAAAATCAAATACTATCAAAGCAGTTGCATGTAGCTGAACATCTTCACAAGTGTTAGTCTTTCACTTTCATTACCATCTATACAAAAGGGGGGCAAAAAGAATAATTTTGCACTGTAATAATTTTGTACTGAATAATTTTGTACTGTAATGTAAACATGGACCATGTAACATATACTGCAGTGAATTATAAACAGTAGAGAGTATCATTCTAGTTTTGTAAAGAAATTTTACTAAATAAAACATTGTATAATGCTACCTGTTGTTAATGTTTTTTTAGGTTGTTGTGTTATGAGTGATAAAGTGTGTTTGTTGGTTGAAAGCCTTTGCTAGTGTTATGTAAGAATGAGTTGATTTGAGACATGTATGAAATGTTTTGGCAGTTTTAGTGCATTTTGAATGTGAAATTAACTGCTGTGCCAAGCTGAAATTTGGTAAGGAGAACTGTGTGAAGAGTTTTGAAAAAATGACTTAAGTATTGAGAAATGTTTCATAATGACCGTAAAAAACTGTAAAACTGTAAAAAACTGTAAACTCAGTGCTCTATGAACGAACCCTATAATTTGTTTTTAAAACGACATCTTTGGACATAATGAAAAAATATATATATTTCCTAAAGTTTAAGATTATAATGTGATTAATTCAGCATTGAGCATTTCAGCCTCTTATTTCATTCTGCACTCCTTTTGACAGGAGTTTGTACTTTGCACTCAGACTGATTTCTGCAATATAACACAATTTAAGGCAGAATTTTCACAGCCAAGCAATCCTCAACTCTCAGTCAAAAGTAACACATCCATATTTCTATTATACCTAAAATGTTTAGAATTTTTTAATTTCTGAATAATTGTGTAATTTATGCTTAACTTCATTCATGAGAGTGGTAGATTTCATCTAAATGTGTGAAAATAAATCATTCTGTTTACTTCAACCCGATATAAATCCTGATATGTGCGTAAGGTTTTTAGATCAGACCTGTCTGACCGGTGCAAATGTATTTTGTGTTATGTGAATGAAATAAATTATGAAGAATGACGGATTGGAGATGCTTTTACTTTGCATTATACTACGCTTTCCCTAGGCCTAATGGCTTTCAAAAAATGGTGGGGACTTTGGCAAAATGGATTAATGTAGGGAATAGTGAATTATGGAGTCTATTTCAAACACCTTGAATATCAATTCAGCATGTGTGAATTTGCGAAACCTTTCCACATGAGATTGTCTTTTTCTGTCTTCCACAATGAAGTCTTGTGTGACTGTAAAATATAACTACTCTGAACAGCTTTGTATAGCAGAATTAGAACGATGAAAAATGACAACAAACCCTCAATGTTACAGCTGAACAACAATAAAATCAATTATAATGATTAAAAACTTTTATCGATCAATAACTTAGTCCATTAGAATTTTAAAACTGTCCAAAAAAAAAAAAAAAAAAAAAAAAAGTCTGGCTCCTCCATTGAAATATGTACGAGAGGTATTTCTTCTCAGAAAAAACAAAACAAAAAAACATTTACATTGTGAAGACACTTTGCATTGAACTGCATGCTTCAGTGCTCTGGAGTTCTTTATAGATTTGTGAGTCTATGATTTTATGACTGACAGCTCTCCTTCATGATAGCAGATCCTAAAGCAAATATGACTTTAATAGCTGTCATTATTTGGACACTCACAACCTGCACCTGGAGTAAGTATATAGAAATTCATATCATATACATATATATATATATATATATATATATATATATATATATATATATATATATATATATATATACATTCTTTCTTAAATGCATGTTTTTGACCTGAACAGTATACATTATTATACTGTATATATTATCATTGAACTTTAACTCATATATTTTGATATGAATGATGTACAAAAACTAATATGATACACAGAACTAATATGATTATGGTTTATATTATTCTCTGTATATTTATTTTCTGTGTCTCTTCAGTGTCTGTAGGGCAGATTCTGACTCAATCAGAAGATCAAACAGTGAAAGCTGGCCAGACTGTCACTATTCAGTGTAATCATGAACCAGCAGTGAAATGTGTTAAAAAAGATACTTCTCAGTATTGCATGGCCTGGTACCATCAGATTCCTGGAGAAGTTCCTAAACTCCTGATCTATTACACATCAGCCAGAGCTTCAGGAGTTTCTTCTAGATTCAGTGGCAGTGAAAGTGGAAACCACATGGATTTTACTCTGACCATCAGTGGAGTCCAGCCTGAAGATTCAGGAGTTTATTACTGTCAGAGTCAACATGACAAGGGAGTCTCTGGCACCACAGACTGGGTGTTCACACAGTGTAAAAGCATCATACAAAAACCTCCTTGGGTGAGACTGCAGCTTTGAGCTTCTGCAGATGTTGATGTTGAAGATCATTATTCACATCACTGACTTTACACACAAACATACACACAGAATCTCTCTTTAATGCTGGCGATCCATTGATTTTCATTATTGTCACACACTCCTTAACACATTCTACATATTTTATGAATAATTAACATTAGAATGTCTTAAAGGTTTCCATATAAAATTACAATCCAATAAAATAATAAAGGAAAGATCACCATGCCCAAAGCTAATGAAATAAAACGTTTTCACATCAGTCCCGCTTGAAAAGCCACCAACATTTTACTATAAAATGAAATGGTTAGTGGAGTAAATGGGACACTTTATTATCTTTAATGTTTCTCATATGCAGTATATGCAAGATCATTGACACCTGGGTGTTCACACAGGTAGTGGGAAAACTTCCCTTGGTCAGATTACTGAACATCTTCTAATGCAATTGTAGTTGCTGAAAAGAGAACAAATATAAATATACATGTTTTACCAAATAAAATACATGTTTTACATGTTTTACCAAATAAAAAGAACAGCACTTTTAAAGTTCATCCCACTCATTGATGTGAGCATAAGTAATGGGACAGCTGAACATAAGATAGATATAAAAAATTAAAAGCTATTATTTAGTTGCAGATCCCTTGCGCACAATCACAGCAGTGAGTCTGTGACCCATAGACATCACCAGACTCTTGGTCTCATTCTTTGAAATACTTTTCCCAGCCTTTAATGCAGCCAATTCCAATTGTTGCTTGTTTTGAGGAGTTTCTGCCTTTACTCTCCTCTTCAGCTGGTGAAATTCATGTTCAATCGGATTTAAATCTGGAGGTTGACTTGGGCAATCTAAGACTTTCCATTTCTTTGCCCTTATAAATTCCTTGACTGAACTGGTAGGGTGTTTTGGGTCATTGTCCTGATGCAATATGAAGCACTTCCCAATGAATCTGGTGGCATTTTCTTGAATATTGGTAGGCAAGATGGTTTTGTACCCTTCCAAATTCATTCTGCTACTGTCATCATACATTAAGTCATCAGTAAAGTTGAGAGGGCCTGTTCCAGAGACAGCCATACATGCCCATGCCAAGACACCACCTCCACCATGCTTTACAGATGAGGCTGTATGCTTGGGATCTTTTGCAGTTCCCTTTTTTTCTCCACATTTTTGCTTTCCCATCACTTAGATAAAGGTTCATCTTTGTCTCATCGGTCCATAAACACAGTTCCAAACTCTTCTGGCTCACCTTTGTGCTTTTTTGCAAACTCTAATCTTGCCTTTCTATTTTTGGTGCTGGTCAGAGGTTTGCATCTTGCTGTGTAGCGTCTGTAATTCTGTGTCAAAGTCTCCTGAGGACAGTAGATTGTCAGAGCATCACCCCAGCTTTCTGATTTTACAGACACGTCTTTTAGGGTTCATTTTCACAGCTTTTATGATTTGTCTGTCATCAACTACTGTTGTTTTCTCAGCCGATCAGGTAGTTGTTGGTTGCTGATGGTTTCCAAACTCTTGATTTCTCCATGCCCTTTGTTTTTGCTATAGCTCTAATTGACTTTCTCTTTTCTTTTAGCATCTCTCAAAGTCAGCTCCCTCATCTTCATCCTGGTTTGTGTGTGTCATCATCGTATACAAGATTCAGAAGTAATGGATACAGAAGTAATGGATATAACTGATACGACACATTCCCTGCTTTTAATATCTGAAGAATGAATGCAACAGGACACAGCTGATCACTTAGAAAGACCTGTGAGTAAACTGTTCCAATACTTATGCTCACATCAGTTAGGGGGATGAAACTCTAAAAGTGCTGAACTTCTTAACTGGTAAAACATCTATGTGTTGAATCACCCAATAATAAAATGTGACATTCTGTAGTTTTGTCTCATATTCATCTTTTAATCATATTTGTAAATGTCTTGAATCCACAGCCAACAGAGCAATTTTGTCTTTACTGTTCCAATACTTTTGGAGGGCTCTGTATGTATATATATATATATATATATATATATATACATACAGAGCCCTCCAAAAGTATTGGAACAGTAAAGACAAAATTGCTCTGTATATATATATATATATATGTATGTATACAACAAAAAAAAAATCCAGAAAAATCTCCCTTTAAGAGAGTGCTCCTAATCTCAGCTCCTTTCCTGTATAAAAGACAGCTGGGAGCCAGAAATCTTACTGATTGATAGGGGATCAAATACTTATTTGACTCATTAAAATGCAAATCAATTTATAACTTTTTTGAAATGTGTTTTTCTGGATTTTTTGTTGTTGTTATTCTGTCTCTCACTGTTCAAATAAACCTACCATTAAAATTATAGACTTATCATTTCTTTGTCAGTGGGCAAACGTACAAAATCAGCAGGGGATATGTATATATATATATATATTAAAATACATATATTAAAATATTTCACTACCTAAATGTAGCTAAAATATTTTACCAAAATATCTCATTTACTGTAAATGATATTTTCAATATTAAAATATTCTCTGAATATCCATGCTGCTCAGCACAATAGCACACGTCCTAAAAAACAATAAATGTGGTATTCCATATTTCATAGTTTTTGTTTGTTTAATTGTTTTAAAATGTTTATAGAATTCAACACCATATTTGAGACAAAATGCTTTTATTTGGCAGCAAGAGAAAAATTATCAACAAAAATTTTATATCATTGCAGATATAGAATTACAACAGATAAGAATACAGCAATATACTAACAGCATGAAACAGCATACTAACAGCAGTGTGTGTGTATTTCATTCATCGCACTGCTGTGTGTTGAGGCTGTTGGTGACTGCATTGTGGGATGGGTGCGTGGCGTCACAGCTGATGGTTTTTGCTCTGCTCCACTCACTCTCAGTGAGGCTCAGGCTGCTGCTCCAGCTGTACAGTCCATCCTTCTGCAGCTGACCGGGACTCAGATTGACACCAGAGCTCCTGCTGCTGCCGTCCACCTTCCAGCTCAGCTTCCAGTCAGAGGGGAATCCCTTACTGGCCACACACAGCACTGTAGCCTTACCCTGCTGCAGCTCGTCTCTGGAGGGAGGCAGCACTGTGAGAGCGGGACGAGCCGCAGCTAAAGAGAGACAGAGAGATGGAAACTGTGATGTTTCGTTCTTCTGAAAAACAGCTCTATCAGTCTTTCTGAGTGTCTTTCACTTCCCTTTAAGAGATTCAGAGTTAATCAAGCAGAACTCAAGTGCAACAGCCTGTAAAAACATATTTCTTCAGCAATCACATCCACGCGCACATATGTTTATAAGGACATTGCATAGATTTCCATTGATTTTATATCAGGTTTATGATATTTTCTGTCACCTAACCCAACTCCTACCCCTAAATTTAACCATCACAGAAACATGTGTCAAGGACCAGTAAAAGATCCTTACTAGTGGGTTGTCAAAGTATTTCACTATGTAAGTGAGGACATTTGGTTCAAACTAGTATCAAAACAAGTACACACACAAACACATATAAAATCATAATATAATATTATATTTATTCATTTGGCAGACACTTTTATGCAAAGCAACTTACATTGCGTTCCAGGTATACTTTATCAGTTATGCTTTCCCTCGGTGTTAAACCCATGACCTCATCATTGCTAGCACCATTCTCTACTGTTTGAGCTGTAGGCATGGTTATCTTTAACATTTCAGGTTTCTATTTTTAGTTTGTTCATATTATTATTAAACTATTTCTTGTTAAAAATTCACTGTGCTACAGTTACTCATAGCTGTTTGTAGGCTGAAAGCTACATCAGATGAAGACATACAGTATGTGACATTCATTTAATTAAAAACGTTTTCATTAATTTAGAATTATTACAAACATTTAATGATTAATTTACTATTTAATAATCATTAAAACAATTAATGATAATTAAATAATCTGAAATTTCCATACTTCCTAAGCTATCCTACTATCTTTTCATGTGTAATAAAATGTTTTAATGTTTTCTTGTTTGCCTCTGTTAAACAGATTTGTAAAGGTGAGTATAAAAGACTGCATGCATTAGCTTTCTATTTCATGCAAAATGAATGAAAACATTGTTTGTCAAATGCAATTTACCATTCAGATGGATAAAATGGCCAGTATCTAATAAAAAAGTGGCTGTTTTAATTTGGTCTGAAGGAGAAATCAGAAAAGTGTGCATAATTGTCACACCAAAATAAAACTTTACAATGATTTATTGTTATATTAGTCACTGGTATTATTTTTAAAATGTATTTTAAACATAAGAAAACCTTCTCATTATTTTAATTTAGTGTTTTATTTTTAAAATAGAAATAAATTTACTTACTTCCAACTGAGAGTCGAGTGCCTCCACCGAACGTGTACCACAGTGATACAAATCCAATCAGTGGCTGTACAAAAACCTCCTGCACTAAAACTGACACTGACACTAACCAATGTGCTATTCACAGCTGATAGTAAAAAAGCTGTAAGATAAAGCTACATAATTAAACCAGTTTAATTTTAATAAATTTAAAAAATGAATTAAATATTATATAATTCCATTACTAAGAATAATACAAACATTTCTGCACTATTAAGAACAAACTAAGCACATCAATACTTTCACGTAAAATAATATTTAGGCGTTTAGTTAACATAAAATTATATTTTATTTATCTTTTGTATCTAAAATCTATTTGGCTTTTATAGTCTAATTTTCAATCCTGTATTACTTATACAGTATCAATGCAGTCAGCGTGTAAACAAAAAGTTGTGTTTATCTGTCTTATTTCATTCTGCACTTACTTTTCAACTCTTTCTAGGTTATTCCAACAAAAAATCCACCACAAAAATTCATTCTCATTCACTGCAAAAAAAAAAAAGAAAAAACCTCCAGACTTTTTTGAGATAATCAGACAAGTTTTAATTAAGCTATATGATTAACTTATAATTCAAATATTTATATATTACAAAGCTAATTGTCATATGAGTGAGAAGATATTTCAGTTCAGGAAGGGTTTTTCCACCGTAATGATGTTTTGCATTGGCAGCTCATGCATCAGTGCTTTGGAAGTGTTTATAGTCCTGTCAACACTTTTAACAAATGCTGACAACTGTTCAATCTAAAACACACGTCAATATGATTCTCTTCATCTGGGCATTTTACTGTATCCAAGGTATTTTCATTTTCAAATCAAACTGAAAGACATTTTTTCTCATGCACTGATAATTATTTTAATTTAGTTTTATTACTCTCGCAGGTTCTTTGGGACAGGTTGTTGTGACTCAGTCTGAGGCTGAATCAGTTCAGCTCGGTCAAACAGTCTCTATTGATTGTAAGGCCGACACTGTAGTTTATAGGGTTCCAACAGGTTCAGTATCTAAAGATTACTACATCTCCTGGTATCTTCAGAAACCAGATGAACGACTTAAACTCCTTATATATTTCACAACAATGAAGCCTTCAAGTGCTCCATCTAGAATAAACGGTGGAGGCAGTTTTCACTCTGGAGGAAATGGTCTTGATTTCACTCTGAAGATAAGTGATGTCCATCTTGAAGATGCAGGAGATTATTACTGTTTCAGTGTCCATAAGATCAGTGACAAATGGGTATTCACACAGTAAAAACATGCTGTACAAAAACCTCCCTACTGACAATCTTCTGATGATTCTGAGACCTGCTGACAGGTGAACAAAAAAAAGGGTTGCAATGAGATGCTGTTTATTTATTTTTTTTAATCTAATTAATTAATCTTCCAATAGATCTTCCATATCAAAATCATCAGTGGTAATCCTACTTTTCATTTATTATCAGACAAATCAATTGTACTCATAATGCAGAGAAACAGAAAAAGCTTATTTTAATTAGAAAAATCAGAAAAGAAAAACAAATTGATAAATCTTCTTATGTAGTTGTCTCTGTGATCTAAATGTTAACATTTATCCATATCATATTCAAGTTCCTTTATATTAGTGACTGAAACATGACCTCCAGGTCAACTATAATATAAAAGATTTGGGCTATGTAGATAAATAAGAATTATACCAACCCTTGAAAACAGTATAACTTCAAAGAGAAATGTATTCCCTCAATTTATCAGTCAATCCAAATCAATCATGCAAATAAAAATCTAAGGAATAGGACAAGATAACAAAATAACAAATTATAATCAAATATTTATTTATTTATTTTTTAATTAAGATGTGCAATTCTTGTTTTTCACAGTAACATGAACCTGAAACAAATGATATCAAATAAATACAAATCAATTATAAAACACTATTTACCTCTAGTGTGCTTATTTAGTTCTTATATATATATATATATATATATATATATACTTTTTTATTATTATTGTTTTGGAAATCAAATTTATATATCAACACTGTCCAATGGTCAATAAAGCCAAACTCAAAGAAAGAAATGTGTAATGTTTTACTGCCCTCTATTGGATTCTAAGGCTTCCAGAACATAGAAATTAGAAGCATGTGACCTCAAAGAAACCTGTTCAGTGATGTGAACTCCATTCAGCTGTGAAGAGCACGAGTTTTGCATAAGCAACACATGGACAATGTTTTTGAATCACAAAACGGTGAGTTTAACTGACATTTGTTGATCATTACAACATATATTTATGTATGTTGTATTCTGAATCATAAATAGCACGAAAATAAGAAGAGTCAACGTTTCCCCATTTAGGCCTATTCATTTTACACAATCAGAGTTCAAAGAAAATAGGCTATCTGTCGCCTTCATCGTCATTGAGCTCGAATCAGTTAAGGGCTGTTGATAATGGCTTAGCGTAACGTTTTTTCCCTGACAATATTAACAATGTGTCGTACGTTTTTAGACTAATAAGAACTTAAGAACCAGCGGTACCTGATTCTCAAATGAACAACTCACTTGAGTTGATTCTTTTCAATGAATCGATCAGTTATCAAAATGGTTCTTGATACAGTCTGAATCATTCGGACACCTCTTCCATTGAATCGTTTGGACGGTTTCTCACTGATTAAACAGTAACAGGATATTTTTTTAAAACAAAAAGCATTGCATGCTGTGAATATTGGCCTGAATTGATACAGCTATCGTTTGCCAGCCACAATGAAGTTTTTTTTTTTATTTTTTTTTTAAGTTCAACACGTGCAGATGTTGAATGACTGAATGTACTGCAGCTAAAGACGAGTCAATCACTAGTTGACATGCACTGCCTTATTGTCAGACCTGTCTGTGAGAAACCAGGCGTTGAAGTGGCAAATTAATTTGTCATTGTGTTCCATCACTAGGTGGCACTCGCATCATGCAAACCAGAGATGCTTTTGTGTCTCTTGTCCTTTATTATCTACTATGCATGGTGTGGAGTCTTAATTATAACAACAGCTACATGATGAAATTGAGAGATCATGTAATATTCATAACAGTTGTTCACAAATTAAGTTATTTTGAGAACAGGACGTGGAGTTGACTCAATGCGCTGCTTGCAATTCACATCAGTGGTGATATTTCCATTAGATAAAGGGATGCTGGAAGTTGTGACATAATATTTTTGTATGAGGCACTTCTGTCCTATCTCAGACTGATGTGCAGGGACAACTAAGACATTTGCAGCTTCATTGTTGTGTACTAATGTACTCGTATACTTGAATTCTGGCATTGTGTATATGACTAGTCGCTTTTGATCATCTTAATTTAAGTCATTTTGGATAAAAGCATCTGCTGAACGAATAAATATAAACCTGAAAAGTGTATACACTATGATTGTTTGAAATGGATTATTAGCTTACTACTTACTATGCAGTCTGATTGATAATGATTCAAGAAACAGATGCTAATTGCACCTAATGGAAAAAAGCGGAGTCAATTATGTTGCATTGTGGAATACGGTAAGCATTTTGCATAAAGTTAGGCATGCATAAAGAAAATTATGCACTGTATGATATGCACACTATATCGTATATACTACTTCAGAAGGCTATTTTGAAAAAAGCCTTGTAGTCTTGTGGCGCTTTCAATATTGTTTTATTTATTTGAGCAGCTCAACAAACCAATTTGCATGAGTTTGGGTGGCACTTCTTTTGTCTTATTTTTATTTATTTATTTTAATTTTTTTCTGAACAATGGGTGACTGATGCAGTGTTTAAAAACCTGTTTGGAAATTATTATTTTTGCAGTTCTGTTTAGTGCTGTTTATGCACAGAAATTACACATCTTTAGATGTAATTTACAGTCTTTCTACATCACACATCATAATGATACCAAGAGAATTATGGCTGTTATCATTTTTATCGCTCATTGCATTTCAGTAAACTACTTCTTAGTTTATTAGCTTGCTCCGCGGATGCTGCCTCCTGTAGCTGTCATCTTTTTGGGAGGCTTGAAATTTGTTGTTTATATTGCATATTGCACACCTCATGGAAACTACATCTCTTAGTTGTCTGGAGTTTTTTCTCTATAATCTTTTTTTGTCAATACCCTGTCTGTTGTAGTTTATTTTAAATTTGTAAAAAGACATTCATGTGTCTTTTAATGCTTCACCTGGTGAAACACAGCCCTGGCATTTAATGCCCAGTGAAAAGCAGCACCCTGAAGCATCTAATAATCACTGTCCGCAGTGTGGGACTTTGAAGTGCTATCAGGTTCAATGCTGAGGCAGGTGAATAGGCAAACAGAGCTTTATTGTCGTAGTGGAGGTTAAGCACAGAATAAAAGAATAGTTGAGATCGCTTGTCTACCTTGGTGCCTGTCTGCCCCAGGAGGAGGGGAGGCCGTTCTGGGAGAAGAGCAAGCATCCAATTCTCTGATGGTATAGTGTGATACTGGGTTAATGTGCATGCATTTTAAATGTTTGCATGTCAAAAACATAACTCACATTTTTCTGTTGCAGGTTGATAGCTTAAGTCAGTAGTAAAGTTTATTATGCTAGGCATTATAGGACAGGCGTAGATTACTCTTGGCTCATTAGGTGACTTTCACTTTGCTTTACCGCTGCCTCTGAGGCTCATTAGGACTTTTACAGCTGAGCTTCTGATTACCAGCTCTGATCTACCTCCCCTTTAGAGTTCAGAACACAGCCGTGGGTTACCTTGGGTCAGTGCACCCACACACAGACCCTCATACAGGCCGCGGGGTGTGGTCATCACCATAATTCCCGCTCTCAGCCCGAGCATCATCACCCAATAAACGGGAAGCATCTGACTGGTGGTTTATAAGAATGTTTAGTGTGAATGACGTACCTGTAAAACTTTCACCAAATGGTACTGATGCATCAGCACAATGTTTGTTAGTGTTCACTAGTTATCATACTTAGATTGTTTTCCGGCGTATTATCTTACTATATTAAACTTTATTGTCTTGTATATTAAATTATTGTTTAATATGCCAGACAAATTCTGCTCATGCACTTAAAACATTGTTTAAATACCTGGTAAATCGTGTAACGTGCAAAACGTGTATAACAGCTACTGTTCATCGTAAAGTTTGTCTGCAGGGAACTCTGCCCACCTTTTCAGAGCTCGGTGTGAATGTCCTGCGTGTTTGTATTTACTCACAGTTACTCTGGTATGTCTCTACCGTAACCCAAAATCCTCTTTACTGTAACAGAATGCAGCCAAAGAGTCAATATTGTAAATTTAGTCTCGCTGTCTAACAGAAAAAGTGCCACAGCCTGAAGTTAGAGCCTCTGTGCTGGCCTTTTCATAACACTGCGTGGTTGGAAATAAATCCACATAGTTAATGGACCATGGTCCATTAGTAATTCCCTGTACATAAACATGAAACTTCTGAGTGTTTGCATGATGGCTAGTTTAAACTTGGATTTTTCCTAGTTTCTTTAGGGCTTCTTCTAAATTAGGGCTGTCAATTTAATGTGATTAATTAAAAAAACTAATGTGATAAAAATTTATGCAATTATTCATGCCTCCTGTCTATTCAGTGCTTTTTTGTTGTTGTTGTTAAAATTGGGTGCTTTTCTCAGCAAGTAGTGCTGTATGCGATTTAATTCTTACATCATGTAATTAATTTATTTTATTTTTGTGAGCACATTACAGTGCAAATCATTAACATTAGTTAATGCATTAGGCATTATGAGCTAAAAATAAGCTTTTTTTTCTTTTTTTTACAGACTTAATAATCTAGATTAATTTATACATTTATTTTTATTATATTAACTTATATATGTTAAATTTCTCAAATTATTAAAATGTTTTTTAATATATTAATAAAATGTATATGTTTTAAACCATAGTTTTATATATTTCTAAATTAACATTAACCTAGATTGATAAATGATGTAAAAAATCTTGTTAGTTCTTAGTTTATAATACCCAATGTATTAATGTTAATGAATTGAAACATTTTGCAAAGTGTCACCAGAATTTTTTTATTTATTCACTGTGGACAGATTCAACATTTTGACCTGTGCTGGTTTGCACAGCAGTTCATAATGTGGTGGTCTGTCTGAGACGTATCAGACAGGAAACTGACAATTGGTACCTCTGTGTTACACAGCTCATAGAAAAACTGAAATAAATCTCAAGGCAGTGTATTAGCTGTGACAAAATTGTTGTGCAGTTGGACTCCCTTCGGGTTTGGCCAAATTGCGTTTGAAAATTTTTGTAGCTAAGGCCAAAGGATCTTATGTCAGTCGTACATGTTTTCCAATGTTTGTTAATCCCCCAGGGGACACAGAGGGGTGAAAATGAAATCAGCGTTTCAGGTTAAAGCAAATAATCAGCCTCCCTCAATGGAAATCCAGGGCAGATTGATGTCATTTGTTTCTAAGGGCTAATTGTGCCCAATCAAGCCTTGATGCCAATGAAGTGGATCAAATGATTGACAAGTTCTGCTCAGTGTTGACTTTGGACCAAAGGCAGGTCGTTAGATCATGAGTTTAAGCTCAGGGAGGAAATAACACGTTGGTCGTGTCAGCAGGCCAGGTGAGTGCATAGCCTCTGAAGTGCAGAAGAAGAATGTGATGTCGAAGGAAGAATTTTAAGGTAAGAGAATGTTCATGTCAACTTCTAGAATGTTTAATTTCCATTTTGTGAATGCATAAAGAGACCGAATAAATGATCGCTTATGCGCAGTGACCAAACTTGAAAATAATTTTTTGTCGTTTTCTCTGGAAAATAATTACAATGTTTGGCCCTAGCGGCATGATGACATATGTTTTCACAGCTTTAAGAAGCACTCAAATAACAGAGGTGAAAATAACATTAGGTAATCCTCCAGAGTGCCTGTTTTGTATTCAGACCTCCTCAACCCAAAATGGAGCTCCATTCTTTTTTTTTTTTTTTTTTCTTTGCACAAGTCAATTACTTCAGGTAGTTAAGTAGTAAAGTTAGATTTAGCTACACCTCTTTGATGATTAAACGCACATCAGTGAATTTTAATATTCAGCTTTTGACTCTTAAAGACGATCGTCGCTTTGATGAGCATCAAGCTTTTTTTTTTTTTTTTTCCCCCTCTGTAAACCAACAACAGTTAATACCCACAGCGGGGACAAGGTGTTGAGAGAGCGGTGGCTAATGTTGAGTGATGGTGAGGCAGTGACATTGTATCCAGCCTCCAGAGCCCCGTGTCGGTGTCTGCCACCTCATGGCACCACTTTAACCCCCAGAATTCCTTGCATTCCTTCAGTCGTGGGCCACAAACTTCACTGTGGCCCATTTAAGATGACTGATACTTTTTTTTTTTTTTGCTACCATTAAGCACTACCAGGCAATTGACCCCTGACCCTCTACAAGCGACCTGTTGGAGCGGCTTTCAAGTGTATACTTAAATCTTCACGGGAATGGCCTCCCTGATCCAGGATCAGGTCCCCCTGAGCAATCAACACCTAGAGGTTAGTTGGGTGAGCCTGAACCTTGTGGTCAGTCTAGCATGCTAAATAGTTTCTGTCTTTGCTCTGGCTGTGTGCCTGTGCATGCATGTGCATCTGCGTATGTATTGTGTAATGTGCTTGCCTTTCAAGTTCATCTTGACATGATCATTTTGGAAGTGTTTTTATTTTGTTTAGGAATGTTGCTGATTGGCTGACACAAGCGGTGTGTTTAAAGCAGTATTTAACCAATAATAATGTGGCATTGAATAAAAATGTTTGAGGTGTATATTAGTGTTTTATAGGGCTGTTTTCAGATCTAAGCATAATAAATTATCTTGATGATGGTTTGTCATCTTTCCCTGTTTCAGATGAGATCTTGTTACATTGGAAATATATATATATATATATATATAAAGCAAATTCAGCAAACTCATGGAAGTGGTTATACATTCCAAGTCTACTAAAGCTGTATGGTAGCTCTGTGTGATAACGGTCTGAAATTTCTCCACAGAACTGCTAACCACTCTGACTGTATTATTGAGTCAGTGGAATGAACTGTTTGATTCATGAACAAGTCATTTAACCGATTCACTGAAATGGTCTGACTCAAAAGAATGATCTGTTCATAAGTTAGACATGGCTGTTAATCTCATGAATGTGCCAAGTCAAGATTTTCATTGCATAATGACTTATTTTAGTCAATTTTTTTACATAAAGGCTTCAGAAGACTTGGAATATAGTGCAAAAGTTGTATGGACCTCTTTTATGATTTTATACAGTGGTTTCAAACATTGGTATGATCAATTCAATCATATTTTCCTTTTTGGGTGAACTAATTATTTGACCCATATCAAATATTTTTTGACACTATGCATTGCGATGAAAAGGGCTGCTAATGTAAAGAAGCTACAGAAGCTGCAATCTGTACAGTTTGTGGGATCTCAGTCATTTTCCTTAGTAACCTGGTAACAAGTAACTGAAGTAACTATAAATAAATGTTTCCCAGAGTTCTCCAGGGTAAGGAACGGTCTAACTCAACCTGGATTTTTAAATAAAACACTATTTTAGTCACACAATCAGTATGTGATCTAAAACCGAGGGTGGTACTGTATGTAAAATATCCCACAAGTTCCATACTTCGAGTGTTATCCATTTATTTTCTTTGCTTAGATGTTTTATCCAAGATTTCTAAGTTCAAGATGTTAAAGTACTTTTTATCATATCCTTTGTACACTTCCTTACTAATGTCCTCCTGGAGGCAATTGGCGAGCTGTAATTGGAAGAATGTTTTTCATGTGTTCTTGACCTATCAAGATTGTTGCTGAGATTGTTGAAATCTGCTCTTTATATTTTTTTATCAGTGTATTTTTGTAGATAAGATGGCCAGAGATACCCAGCCAGCATCTCAGAGGGCTGCTACCCATTAAGTTGATAAGTAACATATGATTCATATTACTAAAGAAGCTTTATTGTATGATGGGGTTTCTATTGAGAAAAAATGTTAGAAATATAGGACCCTAAAAAAAATCTTGAAATTCCACACCTGGAATTAAGAAAGTACCTGACAAAGCAGGTTTTAAAGAAGAATTAGCCTGCTGTTATATGGGCATGAGTGTGTCTGTGTATATGTATGTGTACATATGGATCTTTGTGTGTGTAGGTAAATCAAACTTTTTGAAACCCCTCCCCCTATTTAATTCAATGCAAAAACACTTCCTTTTCCACCCTGTTCATGTCATAACACATTTCCTTTTCCTCCTGGATTCAGACACTAGACTGGCCCAGCAGAACGGGACAGGTTTTGGGTTTCCTCCAGAGGACTGAGGGTTTCACAATCATTGAACACTTTGCTGATTTTTATTGACCATAAAGTTCCGTTTTACTTTCGCGGCATGTAATTCATGCTAACATCTTGAAGGTTTGTATGGTGATCAAAGGATATTATAATAGTGCCCACAGATGCTAATATAGCTTTCAGAGACTCTTTTGATAGCATTTAAAAAAAAAAAAAATCACTTTGATATGCAAGAAAATAATTCTTGGGTGACATGGTTATGTTTGGAATAGCATACTAGCATACTACTATTAATATTTAGCAATATATAATACCATTAAAGTGTTCAAAATGTTTTTGAAAAAATGTAAGTTATTCTTAAATTTTCAGCAGCCATTACTCCAGTCTTCAGTGTCACATGTTCCTTCATAAATTGTTCCAATATGCTGATTTGATGCTGTGGAAATATATTTTTGTCATGACATTTATCATGATGTAGCTGTGCTTCACAATATTTTCTCAAAAAAAAAAAAATAATAAAATAAAACAACAGCAGTTATTTGTATTTTTTAAATGTCAGTCTGAATTACTGTCACTTTTGATCAATTTAATGCATCCTTGCTGAAGGAAAATATTAATTTCTTTAAAAAAACAATTAAAAAAAAATCTGAAACCAAATAAAAATACAACATTGTACACTGTGTGAGGCACTGTATCCCACAATACAATGTGTTCGACCTTTCAGTTTTAAGTAAAATGAAGCAGAATTAATTAGTCGAGATTCTTCAACAACAATCTGTCTTGGTTCATTGACACGTTTGAATTGCATCGCTACATTACAATTATATACTTATTTCCAAGACTACAGTTGTGTGTGACTCAATCATTCCTAATATTTTTATGCATGATATTTTAAAAAGTAGGCAGTATTCCATTCTGAACAGAGCCAGTGATTCACTAGTCCTCATATTTATTGTTGGACTCCGTGCAACTCATTAGAGGTCAGCTTTTTAGAAAGAAGTAAGTAACATTTGGTTTGCAGAATATGGCTCTTGACCAAATCCTAAGGGAATACCACTTTCTTTGACCTGTACTATAAATATTGTTAAGAGTTCAGGGAGTCTGAACTGTCGAGTATATACTCAGAATTGGCATTAAAAGGCTGCACAACTACACTCAGCAGCCATGACATCACAGAAGGGCCTTACTGTTGGATAAAAGGACTTTGAGTTGGTTAACCCGCTGTCTTACCTGTGATTGGGCCGTGTGAAAAGGTGAAGGACGTTTAGGGATAGACAATCTGTAGGTCATTACTGCCAAATGAAAGCCTGTGATCTTTGTATAAAACTCTTCTGCTAATGGGTAACCCCGTGTCCAGTGTCATTTCCTTTTGATGTGCAAATGCTGCAATGATCTGGGAGCCGAACTCTCTCCAGACGTCCTCGACAGGCACTTTTAAATAAGGCAGAGAGAAAGCCTCACTGTAGACTCCCCTCATCTGTTTCACATTTTCTCCACCGAACCACTGTAAAGGAACACTGCAGCCCCTGTCATATCAGCTCTGCTTCTAATGTGTAAAAGAAGTCCAGAGGTCTGATTATCATTCAGTCAAAACACATGAGCCGGGGTCAGACCTGTCTAGCGTTGACTCAGAGTCGTCCACTAAGTAGCCTAATCCACATATAACTAAACCCAGTATGCGAAGCGCAGCGGTAGCCTCAACCAAAGCCATATGTTCCTGAGGGCTACCTATTTCAAACATCTGCACATCTCCACATCGCTTTATCCCCATATAGATGGTGCAAAGCTGTTGGGTCGGTGGTGACCTGCAGAACCTTACAGAGAATCTTTTTTTGTCTTGCTTTGTGGAGATTATGAAGTTCAGCTAGAAGTCATTTAGCACCGGGTTCTTCACAAACTTGAGGTGCGTCTCAGGAGTGGGGAACGGCGCTCATTCGTCCGCTCCCCGGTTCCAGTCACGGTAGGCTCTGCTCACCGGGGCCCCGGGGGGGGTCGACCGGCTATCCCATGCCCATCAAAGCCCCTGCGGCGCTGGGGGTATCGTCACATCTAGGCGGGATTCTGACTTAGAGGCGTTCAGTCATAATCCCACAGATGGTAGCTTCGCGCCATTGGCTCCTCAGCCAAGCGCACGAACCAAATGTCTGAACCTGCGGTTCCTCTCGTACTGAGCAGGATTGCTATTGCAACGACAGTGTATCAGTAGGGTAAAACTAACCTGTCTCACGACGGTCTGGCTGATTTGTTCCTCAGAGGACTTTAGTTCAAAGCTAAGTTGGATCTTCAACTAGGCCAATTTGCGTACCTTCACACCTGACTCAAATGACATATTTTTACACAAGCACAATAATGACTTTGCATGTCCCACAAAAAAGCTAACAATGTAGCAACAAGTAAAAACAGTGATATCTTGAGATACTATTACAATTTAAAATAACGGTTTTGTGTAGAAGCCTGTTTCTACCATGGGAAAAAAAATAAAAGCATTTGAGTTTTTCTTGCAAGTGCGAGTTTGTCATCGTTTGTATTATGTATGAACTATGAGATGAAAAAGTCGCAATACCTTGTATTTTTTTTTTTAATCCCATGGCGGAAAAAATTTACAATGCTATTAAAATCACAATTAAATTTTTTTTCAACAGAATTGCAAGTATATATACACACAATTCCGATTCTCGCAATTGTGAAAAAAGACCAAATTGTGGACAAAATTGCAAATAGTCACAATTGCAAAAATAGTCACGTTTAAATGTTTTACTTTTTGTTGCATGGCAGATACATAAAAGAGAATTGAAAGAGAAACTCAGAATTATGAGAAAGTCAGACTTCTCAGCCTGTATTTTGCAATTCTGATATTTTTTTGTGAGAAAGTCGCAGTTACCTTTTTTATTTTTTTAGCTTGTGGCAGAAACAAGCTTCCATACTTTTCAGTTTGAATATATTTAATCTTTTAATTTATACCTATGATTTTTCAGCAGCCATTACTTCTGTCTTCAATGTCACATGATTCTTCAGAAATCTTTCTAATATGTTGATTTGATGCTCAAGAAATATTTCTGATTATTATCAGTGTTAAAAACAGTTGTGATGCTTAATATTTTTGTGGAATTACTTGTAGGCCAATTTACGGTACATTACACCTGCTTAAAATGAAATTATATTTTATGTAAGAGCAATAAAGTCTTTGTATTTCCCATAACAAGTGAATGTCAGTAACATTGCGATCAAGTGCTACAGGATCATCTGACAGTCTGCCAATTTATCTGATGAATGTGCGTTGGGTTAACCGAGCTAATCCTTCACCAGACGTTTGTGTACAGAGGCTAAGCAGAGCAGATTAACCTGTAGCCTTCCATTCTTACCATCTAAACTCACCGTTCCACTTTCCTCTCTGATGTTGACTTTACAAATGTCTTTTCTCAGCTCTCTATCTGTTGAGTTGACTTGTAGGTCGCTAGCGTTTGACTCTGACATAAGATGGCGTCTTCTCAAACACACAAGACAAAGAGCCGAATCAGTGCAAACAGTCGTGACAAACACAGCAGTCACAGTATCTGTGTCACTGGTTAAGCCAGGCTAATCAATGACACTATGAGCCATTGTGACAGAATCAGATTTTTAGCTTTGAATTATACATGAAATCTCTGGCACACTTTCATTTTTATATTTCTATGCATTGTTTCTAGTTAATTTTGGAAATTTAGAGAACTAATTTAAATTTAAATTTTATTATTGAAAGTCAGTTAAAGCATCTGCTACATTAAAGAAGTAGTTCATCCATAATGCATTTTTCCATACCAAGAGTATTGTGAATGGGCTTGTCCAGCTCTAAAATGGACAATCTCTATTACGCTTTCACAAATTTAAAGTTTAAGTGCTCTGATCGGTCACAAGATACACAAACTAATTTGTGTGATTTGGTGTCATTGATGTCAATCCTAGCGCGTCATTTCTTAACATGGCCATGTACTTGAGTATTATGTATTTTCCTTCCTTCCTTTTTTTTTTTTTTTTTTTTTTTTTTTTTTTTTTGACATTTTGGCAGCCCTATATTACTATATGCAGTTTTATTTTATTATTTATTTATTTATTTGTATGGAAAAGAGACATTTTGATCTCTCTCAGTATTGATACTGTAGTTATTCACACATCATTTTGTACATTTGAATATATTTTACAATATACTGTTCAAAAGTTTGGGGTTGGCAAACCTTTTTTTGATTTTGAAAGAAGCATCTTGTGCTCACCAAGGCTGCATTTATTGGATCAAAAATACAATAAAACAGTAATATTGAGGAACAAAATACTGTTTTCTGTTTTAATATATTTTAAAATGTGATTTATACCTGTGATGCCAAAGCTGAATTTTCAGAATCATTAAAATAAAGTGCTATGAAATATTTCTTATAACTGGTAATATTAAAAACAGTTGTGCTGTTTTGTAGCAACCATAGTCATCGTTTTTCAGGATTCTTTGATGAATACAAAGTTCAGTGGAACAGCTTTGATTTGAAAAAGAAATTTGAAACAATTTCTTTGTCAAGTATTAATTTCTTTAAAAAAAAATCTTACAAATATTAGTGAACATGTATTGACAGCACCTAAAAATATATATATTTTTAGAAATGTAAGTTTTAGAAAGGCACAAATCTGTTTATTGTATTATAAATATATTTGTTACATTTTACTATCACACAGATTTTTTTTTCCTGAAACGTGTTGAATGCAGCACCAGAAGTCAGAATGAATCAATTATAATGTCAAAATATGTAAATAAATGTTATGAAAACTAATGTCATTGATTAAACACAATAAAACCGTTGATATAATTTCACAAATGCAATATTTTCTAAACCTGAAAGGATTTATAATAATTCTACATATCTAAAGTTGTCCATATGTAGTAAAAAAAATAAATAAAAAATAAAGTATGATTTAGATGCTGTCACTGTTAATAATGCATGTTTCCGTATGTGTGCAAACATACACAAACGTACACTATATTGCCAAAAGTATTGGGTCACCCCCTTCTAATGAACAGGTTTGACTACTTTAGTAATTTCCATGAGTACAAATCTTAATGTTTAAGCATATAATGATATTCTAGGGAATTGTGTCCTTCTAATTTTAAAGCAACAGTTTGGACAGGATCCTTTTCTATTCTAACATGACAATGCCTCTGTGTATAAGGCAAGGTTCAAAAAGAAATGATTGATTTAGTCAGTGTGGAAGAACTTGACTGGTCTGCAGAAAGCCAAGTCCTAATCCAAGCTGAACACCTCTGGTGTGACTTTAAATGCAGATCTTGAGCCAAAAACTCATCACCAAACACCAATGACTTGTACATGCACTATATGGACAAAAGTATTGGGACACCCCCTTCTTTAGAACAGAAAAGGCACTTCCAAAACTGTGGTAACAAAGATGGAAACATCATTCATGTTATTATTTAAAAATTGTATTTCCATCTCTGTTGAAACCGTTTTGGAAGTGTCTAAAATGACTGTACCCATATGTACAAGTCATTGGTGTTTGGTAAAGAGTTTTTGGCTCAAGATCTGCATTTAAAGTCACACCAGAGGTGTTCAGCTTGGATTAGGACTTGGCTTTCTGCAGACCAGTCAAGTTCTTCCACACTGACTAAATCAATCATTTCTTTTTGAACCTTGCCTTATACACAGAGGCATTGTCATGTTAGAATAGAAAAGGGTCCTGTCCAAACTGTTGCTTTAAAATTAGAAGCACACAATTCCCTAGAATATCATTATATGCATAAACATTAAGATTTGTACTCATGGAAATTACTAAAGTAGTCAAACCTGTTCATTAGAAGGGGGTGACCCAATACTTTTGGCAATATAGTGTATGTGCACTAGAACTAAATGTATTAATACCTTCAGTTATTAATAGGATTGCACTGGAAGAACAATATGGGTTTGAAGCAACATGAGGGTGAGTAAAGAATGCCAGTGTTCATTTTGGGGTGAACTGTCGCTTTACAACTGTACTAAAAATGCCGATTAATGAATGGCAGAATGTGAGTTGATAACATTCACTGTTTCCATCACTGAATCACAGCATACGGTCTGACCACAGATGTCCTTTAGAGACACACGACATTCCAGTCCATTGTTGTCCAGCAGCTGTGTGTCTTATATCTTCATGTGTTTTACGGACGAGTGAGGACTGACAATGTGTCATAGAGACAGAGAACTGGTGTAATAGCATCACGCACATTCCTTTCCCTTGTTCTGAAGCGTTGATTGCTTCCTCTCTCTTTACTGGATGTGTTAAACGCGCACAGTGGCGAGAGACAAAAGGATGCTTGACCTTTGACCTCGGGGTAAAAGCAAGCCTAATCTTAAGTTAGCATCCTTGGTTTTCGTCATTGTCTTTTCCCAGACAGAGAATGAATGCAACTGGTACTGAGGTCAGAGCCGTTCAACTGTTTCTCCATTTACCAATAGATGTGAGTTTGTGTGTGTGGACGTGTTCCTCTCTATTCATGCAGACACACAGGCCACCCAGGGAAGGTTGTGCTGAGTGTCTGTTGACCCCGTTTTCACCTCTGCTAAACACTGCAATTATCTCCTTTCAGCTCTTTACAGGGAGGTACACAGATTACTTGGATCTTTGTATCTCGGGTTGGCATAAATGAAAGCAGGGTGCCAGGTATTTCTCTTGAGTAGACCCAGTTTTAAATTACTCTTTCCCGTCCCACTTGTCAGGTAGTGTTCTTACTGTGTAACCTAGACCAGTACTGGTGTAGAAAGATGAGAATTGGGAGCTGCACTCCTGTTAATAATCTACCACAGCATTTTTGCATAGTTGTATATCATTACCTTCAGCTTGTGACATAGTACTTTTCAAAAGTACACCATTTTTATTCCCTTATCTGCACGTAAATGGTGTGTAATATGCACCTTTAAGGAGTAGATAAGATACTAAGGTTTCTCTTAAAATGTATTGCCCCAGTTGACAAACTGTTGTACTCTTTAGGTATACTTTTTTGACAGTATACATTAATGGTATTAATGCTAAAAGCAGCTTTCAAGGCTCAGACTGACGCACTGTGAATATACTGCATATATAGAAATTTAGTTAATATTAATTTATAATTCATGCCTTTATTGGGGGTATTATTTATGCTTTTATTGAGGTGCACTATTATTCAAAAGTTTGGGGTCCTTAAGATAGATAGATAGAGATGGGGGGAAATATCATTATGAAATAAATGTTTTTCTCTAATACACGTTGGACACAATTATCAGTACCCCTAGAAATTCTTATGAGTAAAATATCTCTGAAGTATATTCCCATTCATATTCACAATTTTGTGAACTCCAGGGTGATTATGAACATGAAATTATCCAGCCATGGCTTCCTGTTTCACAGAAATATAAATAGGAGGGAAAACAAAGCCCAAAGCCCCTTAATCATCCATCACAATGAGAAAAACCAAAGAATATATTTCTGATGTGCAGCAAAAGATAATTGAGCTTCACAAATTAGTGAAGTGGCTTTAAGAAAAGAGCTAGAGCAGTGAAAATTCCCATTTCCACCATCAGGGCAATAATTAAGAATTTCCAATCATAAAATGATTCCTCATAAAATGTTACGAAACTGCCTGGAAGAGGACGTGTCTCTTTATCGTCCTAATGCACGGTGAGAAGGAGAGTTTGAGTGGCTAAAGACTCTCTAAGGACCACAGCTGGAGAATTGCAGAAAATAGTTGAGTCTCGGGCTCAGAAAACCTTACAAAAAATTGTCAAACAGCACCTACATCACCACATGTTGTTTGGAAGGGTTTCAAGAAAAATTCTCCTAACTCATCCAAAAACAAACTCCAGCATATTCAGCTATCAGACATGACTGGAACTTCAAATCGGACTGGCTTCTATGGTCAGATGAAACTAAAAAATGAGCTTTTTAGCAGCAAACACTCAAGATGGGTTTGGTGAACACAGAGATAAAAAGTACCCCATGTGTACAATGAAATATACTGCTGTATTTTTGATGTTGTGAGCCTATATTTCTGCTGGAGGTCCCGGACATCTTGTTTAGACACATGGTATCATGGATTCTATCAAATACCAACAGATAAAAAATCAATAAGTGACTGACTCTGTTAGAAATCTTATAATGGGCCATGTTTTAGATCTTCCAGCCATACAATAATCCAAACCCAAACCTCAAAAACAACACAAAAATGGGTCACTGAGCACAAAACCAAGCTTCTGCTAAGGCCATTCCAGTCCTCTGACCTGAACCCTATAGAAAATGAGTGGGGTGAGCTGAAGAGAAGTAGTACCAACATGGAGCTGGGAATCTAAAGGGTCTGGAGTGATTCTGGATGAAGGAATGGTCTCTGATCTCTTGTCATGTGTTCTCTAACCTCATCAGGCATTATAGGAGAAAATTTAGAGCTGTTAAACTGGAAAATGGAGGTTTCAAAAAGTATTGAATAAAAGGGTGCCGTTAATTGTGTCCAATGTGTATTAGAGAAAAACATTTATTTTATAATGATATTATCCAATGAAAGGTTAGTTTATTTTTTTATTTTTTATTTTTTTAAATAAAAGATCAAAAGGATTAACAATGCAGATTAATTTTTACAGCCGCCTTTGAACATATTTACCAAGGGTGCTGATATTTTTGGCCATGACACTATACAGGTGCATCTCAATAAATTAGAATGTCGTGGAAAAGTTCATTTATTTCAGTAATTCAACTCAAATTGTGAAACTCGTGTATTAAATAAATTCAATGCACACAGACTGAAGTAGTTTAAGTCTTTGGTTCTTTTAATTGTGATGATTTTGGCTCACATTTAACAAAAACCCACCAATTCACTATCTCAACAAATTAGAATATGGTGACATTAGAATATGGTGATTTATTTATTTATTTATTTTTTGGCCATGACACACATATATGTGTCATGGCCAAAAATAAATAAATAAATACTAAATATATATAGTGTCATGGCCAAAAAAAAAATTAAATAAGTAATTGTATGTAAAAAATTCACCAAGGCTGCATTTATTTGATTAAAAATACAAAAAGTAATTCTGAGAAATATTACATATAATTGTTTTGTTTTAATGTTTAAAAATTTAATTTATACCTGTGATGGCAAAGCGGAATTTTCAGCATCATTACTTCAGTCTTCAGTGTCACATGATCCTTCAGAAATGATTCTAATATACCGAAAACATTTCTTATCAATGTTGAATATTTTGGTGAAATAAAGTGATTCTTTGATGAACGTTTATTTGAAATAGAAATCTTTTGTAACATTATAACTGTCACTTTTAATTAATTTAATGTGTCCTTGCTGAATAAAAGTATTAAATACTTTCTTTTTTTTTCTTTTTTTTTAAATCTTGCTGACCCCAACCTTTTGAATGTTACAAATTTTAAAAAACATTCATTACTCTTCATTATTATGCATCTAATAGTAATTCAGTTCAATACTTGTGCAGCAAATGCAAGCAATAACAAAAACGCAATATTCAAGACGAAATATTTAGCAAATATTTAATTTTGTGATATTTTATTGAAGGAATAATGTGGTTTATACTTTTTATGAAATATTTACAAAACCTTTCATGATGTTAATCTCTCAAAGGAAGACATTTACATGGTAACATAATTTGTACAATGAGGTAGATAGATACAATAACTAAAATAGCTTATTATAATGTGAAATATTATTACTGAATAAATGATAGCACTCAAAGAGAAAATAACTTAGTGTAACTGAACATAAATTAAAATCTTTACCTGTACAATTAAAAAAAAAATCATTTACATATCAATCCATAAAATACAACTATTTAAAACAGGAATGTGTTGTAGAAATGAAGTTGTCTTGTACACACAAGAAATTTGAAGTATAAAAATGCCCAGTGAATGGAACTAAGAGTGACGTAACAATGTTTTTGTGCTCGATTCCAGTCCAAAATCATATTTCCAGATGTGATTTATAGTATATTTCAGCTGAGGATTCCAGTAGTGTTCTGAAGACAGATCAGGAAGTCAGTTATTCACATATTTTTTTACATTTCCTCATTAGTTTGAATATCACAATCACCTGCAGCCGCAGGACTCCACCACCATGTCTTCATATTGCTTGTATACAACGTTATTTCCTGCATCGATGTACAAGATGCTGATGGGACTGAGTTTGGACGGGACGCAACAGCTGGGCGGCATGTTGCTGGGGTTCATGGAGTTCATGAGAGTTTGTATGATGGCGTGATTGGTCGGCTCAAGGTGAGATCGGAGTGGGAAGTCACACATGCCCTCACAGTGATAGGCCTCATAGTCTAATGGAGCGATGATCCAGTCGTCCCAACCCAACTCCCTGAAATTCACATGCAAGGGTTTTTTGCTGCACCTAGATTTGGATTTTTTGCCATGCCTCTTGCCATGGCGGTTGGGTAAAGTCCGTCTTCTCCGTCGGGACTTCGAGTGAGGTCCTTTCTCCTTCCCAAGACTATCCAAACCCCACAGTTTAATTTTCTCCCTTTTTTCATAGAAAAGGCTTTGTCTCTTTTTTGACCTCGTGAAAACAACCAATATGGCTTTCTTTAGTTGCGGGCGGCCATGTCTGTGAAATCCAAGATATTGCAAGTCGATTTCCCTCTCAGGATTATCAAGTGTCGCCTTGAGCTCCAAACAGAAGCGCGTCCCGTGGGAATGGTGCTGACGTTCCTTAAAAATCTCCCATACGTCAAAAACTTCCCATTTTGGTTTATGCGCATCCTCCAGATCCAAGGTTTTGGAATCGAGGACGGTGTGCGACTGGCAGGAGAGCAACTGTATCTCCACAAGGCCTGTCTCAGATGCTCGGAAGCTTCCGGAGATCTTTGTGTATAGCCTTAGTTCAGCACCCAAGAGCTCCACATTCTCAGAAAGAGTCGATACGTCAAATAAGTATTTCTGTTTCCACAGTGGAGAGTTCAAAAGGTCATCTGGAACAAAAAGCACAAATGTTTAATAACTCTCTGTACAGTATTTACAAAGTCAACTAAGATTGAAATTTCTTTCCCTCTTTCATTCTTGGTTGATTGCTTTATTTGTTTTTATGTTAGATTAAAAAGAATAAGTTATCCAGTTTATAAAAGAAAACTAATATTCAGGGTAATATATGGATATTAAATCCTTAGAAACATTTAAGTGTCTCATATATTGAAATTTGTTCACTCTTTCTTTCTGGAATTGCTTTTTTATGAAAAGCGTTGAATTTAAAAAGAAAGTTTGGATCATTTGTCAAAAGTTGTTTATTATTTAAGGATAGAGGATTCTTGTTTATTTTTTAATATTATCTAATTAGGATTATTCCCAGTCCCATTATAGGATTATGACACATAATCCACCATTCATTCCTAAAAGATTTTTTGCGTTACATTGTCTAATAAGAAAATTTTCCTTCTAAAAAATTACCTGTACTGTAATTATTCTGACACTCGTTGAAAAGGGAAACACAAACTCAGAGCCATTAATAAAGAATATTAAATAATAAAGAAATAACTAACCTTGACCCTCGTCCACAAAACTCGTTATGGTGTTTGCTGCTTTTGACGAGCGGAAAAAACTCGCGTTCAGTCCTAGTTTCTCGGCCGCGGAAAAGGTTTTGTAGATGGAGATCATGTAATCATGAGGTTCAATTGCATCCTTGATCGCCCGCTGTGACTGTACGTCTCCTGATAACGATGATGCTGACAATGTACTTTTGCCGTATTTGGCTCTTCTGTGGCTATCAGCAGGAACAGACTTGGACACTTTCATGCCTTTGGATGCGGTTGGAAACAGAGGATTTATTGAGTGAACACAAAGAAAATGCAAAAGTAACGTCAAAAATAACGTCAAAAATACCCCAGAGACTCCATAAGAACACATCTTGTAAATGCACAAGAAAAAAAAGAAGGACCTGCTTGGGAAAAACACGGACACATCACATGCGTGTGTGGAGGAGCGCAGACTGAGAGCAGCTCCTCTGAAGAACAGCCTCCTTAAGTACCGTCATGACATTATTAGCTCAACTCAATCCAAACAACACTTTAAAGACCTCTGCCTCCTACCCAGCTTTCAGATGATGCTACTGTCCTCAATGTCGGAATAACTGTTAATATACGCGATTTTAACAGTAGAACGTTTATTGTATATGTTTTATTATATTGGTTTATTTATAAGGTTTTATTGTTAGAACCAAGGTACCACATAAGGTTTTAAATACGGAAGTAACTGCTAGTCCTATGTAGAATACGAAACACAATCGTTAAAAAAGAAACACAATTCTTTCAAGCTTTTAATTTCTTTCTTTTAAGCTCATCATGAATGTGAACGACAGATTTATTAATTTTTTTTTATTTTTTTACCCCCAAAGTTCGGCAGGTGTAAGTGTGAGGACTGAGCGCTGTGGACTTTATCTCCCTCTAGTGGTCCTCATGTACAACCTTCCTTCCTTTCTTTCTTTCTTTCTTTCTTTCTTTTGCATTAACAAAGCAAAGCATCCTCCAATTGTTGAATAATACATATAAAATGTTTCAGTGATAAATAAGAGATGTGATGTGTTAATAAAACAAAGAATTATTAAGGTAATGACGATTTACTGATTTTTTTTGTGCATAATTTTGAAAAAAAAAAAAAAAAAAATCTATGGACACATAAAATATTATGTTTAAATGTTTAAAATGTCAATTCCACCCCAGAAGGCTAATTTGAGATGTGGTCGGAATTAAATGCGTATTCATGTATTTTTTTTTTGTTTTTTTTTTAAAGGACCAAATTGTCCTGTTATGCATGTAGTATATAGGCTTTTAGATGTTGTTTGTAGACATTTAAAATCACCATGAAATGAAAAACTGACAATTCTTGTTTTTTTTTATGGAATATCGCAGTGTTTATTATTATTATACCTCATATAATCTGTAGGTCTTTTTTTTTTTTTTATATATATTCATGTGCTCTCATAATCTAATCCAATCAAGTCCCACCCTGCTGTTTTTTTGTTTTTTTTTTCTCATTCATTTATTTTTTTTTTTTACTCATATACAGTATGTTAGAGTAGGGAAGAAAATTTCATGCTGACTTTATGCTGTACATATGAAAACAACAAACTATGCAATAACTTGAAATTTTATTAAGCATATAAGAAAGCATATAAATATAAGTAAAATGAGTAGATTTAAATATTTCATTTTGTTAAAAGTTGTTTTTGTTCTCCAGTTATTATAAGTGAATGTGCTCAGAATTTATAGTTGTAGCTTACAGATCATGATCATATGGGAAAACAACAGTAGTTTATAGACAAAGACAAATCATTAGAAGACAATGTAATATATTTATAAGAGTATACTGTGTGTTGTGATTATTTAGGATCTCGTGAGCAGAAGGAGTAGACCACTCAACAGCATGAGCAGATACACAGACTGTGTCAAGACAGCTGGACTGGAGTCAAAGATGCTGGGTAAGTCATCATCCTCTGTGGTGACGATCACAGAAGAAGGCGTTGTAGCTGCTCTGAGTGTAAAAGATCTGGACTCAGCCTTCCATTCATTCAGAGTAAAGGCCAACTTCAAGTTCTCACCTGTGAAAGAGGTACAAGGAGAAAAATTACTGTAAACACTTAAAATAACAACTGACGGCAACCCAAAAAATTAAATTTGTGTAACAAAGGCAACCCACCACTTGTAAAGATAGCTAAATCAGTGTAATTGGCCCAGCATCCACTGAATGGGATGGTGATGTTTCCTTGAAGTCCCTCTGCCGGATTTCCATTAGCGTCTTTGAGCACAGCTGACATGGTAAGAGTCGTCACACCCACGGACACGCAGTCACCCTGAAAACAGACGCACAAAGATGCTCATCCTACCTGATACCAGGTGCAGTTTCCTAGTAATCACCTGAAAACTACTTTCAGGTATTCTTAATGAAATCAGGAAGTGTCTGTCTCACCGCTGCGTCCACAGCCATGATGCTGGGCTGCACGTTGAGGGGCCCGGGGGATAATCCCGCCATGGGCTGGACCACCACCACCAGGGACGATACCGTCTTGACCGTCTCCACCTGCTGGTCTTCACGGGTCACTTCCTGAGTGGCCACCTGAGAGAAAGAGAGTTACAGTTAAAATGAGGAAAAGTGAGTTGTTTGTGTGTCCTGTCACTGGTACTTAAATTTAAATTATATTTCCTACTTGTTGAAGGGCACAGGTAAATATGACATTTATCATAATGGGTTCATGTGAAGATTGTTTAAAGTTCATTTGACTTTCGGTGAGAGTACGCTGTGTGCGAATTGACTGCCGCTTCTCATCGCTATCGTTGTTTTGTTGTCAATCGTTCATGTTGATGTGTTTTCTTGGGACTTAAAATTTGGATTTAATGGAACAGTGCTTGGATGCTTGGCGAAACATCTGAAGTTCCGAATAAATAGCGACATCATCATATCGAGCGTTTGGAACTGTTAAGCTGCTGGACTGCTGACATTTTGACATTTTTGGGACTGCTTTGTAAACTTCTGTTCAGCGTCTCACTTTTTGAAATTCCCGTGAGCCCTCTGCCCGTGTTTTGCTTTACCACTCTGCACTCACGGTGAGTAAGTTTCCTCTTTCTCATTGAGTAGTGTTTCTTTTTGGTCCTGCCTATCTGGGCTTGGCTGACGTGGGGAGGTGTGGCCCCTCTTTACCGCTTTCCGCGAGCCCTCTGCCCTTGTCTTTCCGTAGGTCCCTTACCGCTCGATGCCTCCGGTAAATAAGTTTCCACTTGTTTAGCGAGTTGTGTCTTGTATGGTTTTGTGGATCATATCTAACTGGGCCTGGCTAACGGGGGTTTTGTCTAGTGTGGCTGTACTATTTTTCTGTGAGTGCTGTCTTAAACTGTGCAAGGAAATGTCTTTCGCTATTAATAACTTTTTGGCTTTGAGACCGCTGGCTCTAGTCATATCCGGGCTTGTTACTTACTCAAAACCCTTTTGCCTTCACTCATCCAACCTATTACTCATATTATAAACAGATCCCTTGCCACTGGTTATGTTCCACAAGACCTAAAATTAGATGCCATCACCCCAGTCCTTAAGAAACCTGGTCTTGAAAACACAGATCTGAATAATTTTAGACCAATATCAAACCTCCCATTTGTTGCTAAAATACATGAGAAAGTAGTTGCAGCACAACTGCAGTTTCATTTAGAGAAACATAATCTTTGAGCGGTTTCAATCTGGTTTCCGTCCCTCTCACAGCACGGAAACAGCACTTTTAAAAGTGGTTAATGATCTCCTTCTGGTTTCTGATTCAGGTGCCCGTAGTATCCTGGTTCTCCTTGATCTGAGTGCAACCTTTAATACTGTTTGCCACACTGTACTACTTTCTCGACTATCTGCTATAGGTATCACTGGTGCTGCTCTTCAGTGGCTAACTTCATATCTATCAGATAGACAGCAATTCGTTAGGATTGGTAAGAATAGATCTCTCACTGTCACTATTTCCCATGGTGTACCCCAAGGTTCTGTACTTGCTCCACTTTTATTTCTCATATGTGCTGCCACTGGGTCAGATCATTAGACGTCATGGTCTCAGTTTTCATAGTTACGCTGATGATGTTCAAATCTATTTTACGGTTCAACCCAACTCAGTTTGTCCACCCCTTTCTATTGTTTCCTGTCTTCAGGAACGTAAGACCTGGATGTCAGATAACTTTTTACAACTAAATGCAGACAAAACTGAAATCCTGCTGGCTGGCCCTAAATCACAGAGCTCCTCCCAGCATGGCATCTTCATAGATATCGATGGTGTCCAGATTAGGCCCTCAAAAACTGTGTGAAATTTGGGAGTGTTCTTTGACTCTGCGTTATGCTTTTTCACATATTGGTCAGATTGTTAAATCATGCTTTTACCAATTGCAGAATATTGTTCGTATACGTCCCTCACTTAATTTTGGAGATGCTGAAACTATTATCCGTGCTTTTATAACCTCCAGATTGGATTACTGTAACTCCTTATATAGCAGCTTACCTGCCAAAGTTATTAATCGTCTCCAAATGGTACAAAACTCTGCTGCTTGTGCCCTTACATGTAATAAAAAATCTGCACATATCACTCCCATCCTTCACCAGCTTCACTGGTTTCCTGTGGCCAAACGTATTCAGTTCAAACGCTTAGTTTGAGTTTATAAGGCCCATCACGGCCTTGCACCTTAACACCTAGTCGAGTTAGTGCAACCATATGTTCCTGCACGGACTCTCAGATCTAGCAATGATAACTTGCTTGCTTGTACCCAAGTATAAACTCACTACGGTAGGTGGTAGGGCTTTCTGTATTATAGGCCCTAAGCTATGGAATAAGCTGCCTCATAATATTCGTGCTGCCTCCTCTCTCCAGACATTTAAGTCTCAACTTAAAACACATCTATTCACTTTGTTCTCTAAATAACTCATTTACCTCTCAGCTTCTCAATTTCTCAACTTCTGTCTGTATGACACATGACCACCTTCTTGACGTAACTGATGTTTATCATATGATTGCATGACCTCTTGTTGTTAATTGTAGTTCTTTGTTGTCAACACTTGTTTGTCTTAATGTCCTCTCTGACTGTCTGGTGTATTTTGTTTGCCAATTGCTTGTATTATTTTGTAAAGTGTCCTTGGGTTCTTGAAAGGCGCTATAAAAATAAAACATTATTATTATTATTATTATTATTATTATTATTATTATTATTATTAAATTAGAAGTTATTTTTTTAAGTCTAATATATGTTAAAATTCATCGCTTTCAATTATACTGTAATGTTAGTATAGTCAACATTACATATAGTCAATGGTTAAATATGAGGGGGGAAAAAAGAACAATTTCCTAGACACATTTGTAGTTTTGGTATCAATGATACTCGCCTTCAGTCATAAAAAAAGATGCCATTAAACAAATATTAAAAAACATACTGTCTTTATGTTGTAATTTCATGTAATTATGCAATTTTATCTTTCATTTTCTTTGAAAAAAAGCAAAAACGGTGACATATATAAAATCTCACTGTAACCCAGATTTTTGCTTGGTCAGTTGAGAATAACTGAGAATATTCCTTTATTCCTTTTAATATCAACTTTGTGTTACGTTTCACTTAAAATTTCTAAATGGTGCTTGATATCATAAAATATGAAATAAAATCTTACATCATTCCAGGATGGGTCACTGGAAGATGGTGGAGGAGGGATGATGCCCAGGGACGACACATTGAAGCCAATGGACTGACTCAGATTGCCGGAAACAGCAGCGCGGCCCAGATCGTCAGCAATGTTCTTCAGGACCTCAAACTGTTGGTCTTCTCCTGGAGATAGTACATAAATATACAATTTCAGACATTGTATTGTGATCTACACACTGTATTTATCATTTATTTTTAATGCACTATAGATGTTGGCTCTAACCAGTGCTGTTGCTGGTGGAATTGGAATTCTGGACAGGCGGCTCCCTGATCTCCACCTCCACTGTCAGTCCTGTTGAGCGCCGCCTTCTTGCATTAGTTCCCTCACGGACAATTTTGGTGATTCGAATCTTGTTTGGGGGTATTTTCAGGAATGCAGCCAGATTGTTGATCAGATTTGCCCCGAAGAACTCCTCCTCAGTCATGGCCGGGAGGTTGAAGGCCAGGAACAGAACTGGGGAAGTGCGGATTTGGACCGGCTCTGAGCCACGGAGAAGTATGTTCATCATTTTGTAGTCTTGGTCAAAGAAGTTGGAGCCATGACTGGAGTTGAAACTGGGAACGTATTGCCCTGAGGAGCATACAGAGGATTTAAAATAGGAATTCAGGAATCTGTTGGAAAATGATTTTGGTCTTATAGCCTGCAGGTGGAGCTGTTTAACATGGATTATCATGCTGTACTCTACCTGTATAAATTGGTTCACGTAGTGTGTAGTCAGTTTTGTCTGCATTCCATTGAGCATTTGTTGGACCAATTAAATTATTGTTCACATACACATCCAGCCGCTGAGGGTTTGAGTAAAATATAGCCACCCTGACAGCCTGAAGACAACAGAAGATTAGTGTAATTTTATCTAAGCTAAAACAATAAATGAGCAACATTGCGATATTTGTATATATTTTTATATATAAGATATAATTGCATTATTTACATATATATATATATATATATATATATATATATATATATATGAATGAATATGATGGTTATCACTAGAATTTATTTTGTAATTCTATTATTACTAAAATTATTTATTCCATTTTATTTTATATATTTAATTTTTATATACATTACATATTAAAAATGTTTAATTATATGTATATAATTTTTAAAGTTATATATAATTTTTTTATTATATATATTTTATATAGAAACGACTGAATGAAAATAAAATAAATATCAATTTAATAACATAATACAGATAAGGGATTATAAATAAGAAAAAAAAAAAAGAAAAAAAAAATATATATATATATGGTGTCTATTGTCAATATTGTAAAATCCATTTTACTGACTAACCTCTGTAGGTCCAGCATTTAGCAGCATAAGTCTCAGCTTCTGTGGTGTTGTGCTGGTGAAATAGATGTCAAAGGACTTATTGGTGGCAACAATGGCGTGGAATAGAGATACTCGCTTTTGACACGTGTAGCCGGCACACCAGCCGTGGTCTTGTGGGCCTGTGACAAGATATTCCCAGTACAATTCATTAAGACACAATGAAACCTTTTGTAGATGTTACATTAGCAGTACAAAGTGAGATAAGTATCATACCGTTCACCAAATCCACATATTTGTCCCCTAAAATGGCTACGGGTGAAAGACGCCTGGTTTCTGTGTCTGCATCCAGACTCTCGATGACCAGCATCCTATAGTTGAGCCCAAAGCACTTGTAGCTCTGCCAGGTGCTCATGTACATACAAGTGTCTCTGATCACACCTGCACATTGAAACCAGCAACGTCAATGCTAAAAGCAGTCATTCTAAGCACTCTCTCTTAAATCAGTGTAAATAATAAATTGTCCTCAGATGTACCTTTGTAAGGAGAAATTTGATTCACAGGTATACGGCTGCCATTAAGATAGGTGAGCATGACTTTGGGGATGCGGTAATCGCCCAGTCCGTGCCTGGGATCTCCGTCCCACTCGTACTCAGACTGGGGCACCACTGCTCCCACGGCACCCAAGAAACTGCCATCCAGATCCTTCAATATAGTCTTCTTCTTGGCATCACAGTCCATGTCCACACAGTCCGAAGGGTTCACCTTGCTGATATAAAAAAGAAAGAAATCAGTCACTTTTATCTTAATGCAATGTTATGTGCACATTTTGTTTATCTTTTACCTTTTTTAGTAAAATTTCATGCCTTTTCAGTCATTTTTGGTCATCCCAGGACCCAATCAGTAATTTTTTTTTTTAATATAGAATATATTAACATATACACAGCAAATCAGCATATTAGAAGGATTTCTGAATGATCATGTGCCACTGAAGACTAGAGTAATGGCTGCTGAAAATTCAGCTTTGCCATCACAGGAATAATTAACATTTTTAAATATATATTAAAATAGAAAAGTTTTTTTTATTGTAATATTTCATAATATTACTGTCTTTACTGTATTTTTGATTAAACAAGATTAAATGCAGTGTTGGTGAGCATAAGCACTTCTTTCAAAAACATTCAATCAAAAAATCCTTATTATTACAAATTGTTGACAGCTAGCATTGAGAATATATTGTATTAGAATATTATAAATAATATTATATAGATTAAAGATTACAAATTTAATATTTTTGGTGATATGCTGTTGCATTAAGGGTACCAATGTGCAATTCTGAGTGACAGAAAACCAATATATTTTGCACACTGCTAGTTATGTTCAGTTTACCCCAGATCAGGCCGATGAATGAACACTAGAGAGTCCTCTGTGCTGTTTATCTTGGAAATCCTCTCAACACTGATTGGATGTTGTAGATCTTCATTTCCTGGGTTGGTCATGAACATGTAATTTCTCTCTGTTGTGCACACACTCTTGAACCCAACAAAAGTTGTGTCTGGGGTCAGAAAGAGAAAACAGTAATTATTATTTATATGAGATCTTCATCGACTGTAGGAGGTTTTAAACTGGAGATTCATACACATTTCGAGACTCACCAGAGACCATCATTATACCAGCTATGGCGTTGTAGCTCATCAGTCCAGTGAGAGGTTTTTGTGGTCCATTGTTATGGCTTGATTCAAACGTCGGCCAGCAAATTCCAGACCTGCCACCTGTTGAGCATACAAATGCAGTATGGATCAATTATATGAAATTTATTCAGTAGTGAATAGATGATTCTATAATAGGTTTTGCACCATTAGGAGGGCGTGGGGCCTTGTGACTTCGGCTGAGTGCAATGTAGGTCATAGTTGTGGATAGACTGTCAAAACAGTTGAAGTTGGGGCTGCTGCCCACAATCAGGGAACCCTGGATAGGTGATTTTTAAAAAAATATTATAAACAAAATTTACAGGATACGAATTCTTGGTTTTGACCGAAGAGACATTTAGTGCATCCTCACCTGTACACGGACGGTTTTGTCAGAGTATGCGTGGCTGAGCGAGGGAGGACTGTAGATTAGAGACATGATTCCCATTCCGTTATCAATCAGGCTCACATTGGAAATTAACACATTCATGGATACCTGGAAGTGAGGAGAGAACATTAATTAAACACAATATTAACCATCAGACCAGTATAATGCATTTGTATATCTACCAATTATAGTAGGAATTTGTGGATCAGTTATCATACTTGGACATAAATGCCAAAATCAAAGCTCCTCCAGACAGTGAATCCCTGGATTTGAGAACAACCAGGAAGTCCATCTTTATTGATGTAGAGTCCATACAGACCACCGTGCGCCTCATTCTGACTCCATTGTGCCACTAAATTTGGGGCTCCTTCTGACATTATTGAAAATAACTGAATCAGTAAATACTGAACATAAAAGGTTCATATTAGAAATGCACAAGATATTGGTACCATATGTAGTTGTGGATGCTTTTTCCATCATCTAATACTGTACTATATCTAGTCAAATACAGTATCAGTATCTAATACAGTAATGACACTTTTTTCTTTTTTTTTTTTTTTGGCTGGACATTATTGTTTTGTTGTGATGTCGTAGCAATTACAAGCAATTTTAGTTTTAAGTGATTTATTTTTTATTTAGACAGAATGGTGTATAATTTAAATATCTGCCATTTATTGGTAATTGGTCATAACATGCAAAAATTATCAGCTTATCGGTGTCATCCAGAATTTTAAAATTGTGCATTGATAATTAATACTAAACAAGTTTAAGCCTTGGAATTAACAAGTTAGAATGAACACTGTCACTTCATATCAAAGTATTTAATTAATTTCCTCTTTTTAGGTTTTATATACCTGGACATGGTTCTCCATCAATTCGATATCCCACGCGTTCATAGCCAGCAACAATATTCCCTTGAAGAATCACATTGGTTGCCTCACTCACCTGGAAAATGAACAATAATACATCAATTATTTATCTGGTATTTATCGATGATTATTCAGCAAATACATTTCTCTCTGTTGTCACTAACAAAAAAGTACTGTGGAAAGTACATGATAACATAATGGTTTTTTTTGGACTTGTACCATGTTATTATTAAATTACCATCTAAATAGCATGGTAAATGTATAATGATAATCATTCTGTGTTGTGTTGTATAACAAAGTACCATGGTATTACCATCTGATCACAGTACTTTTCTATAAAGGGTACCTCAATGGCTGCATTCCATTCAAAGTTGAATTCCTCCGCTCTGCCATTATATGATCCAGGCCACAGTGTCATTGTAACCAAGTTCCTCCTGACCACATTTCTGTCACCCCAGACTCTGATTCCTGGGAAATTAGAATAGAAATTGCAGAATAGAATAGTTATAGTGCTAAATTATACCACCCTGCTGCATAGTGATTACATTTTGTTTTTAAGTATTTTCCTTTTGTGTTAACAGTGAAGCTACCACTGAATCTGTACCTTCTCCAATTGTGTGATGGATCACGTTGTCTTCGATACTCAGTCCATCTGTCCCGAAAACACCGATAGCAGGAGAAAAGCCATCATGGAAAGCACATCCCTTGATGTAAGACTCACCAACCGCCTAAAAATATTGTGACAATAAGTAGTTGGCAGGAACGCATGAATGTGATGATCAAGAATGTGCATTCACTATATTAAGAATTTCTCTCACCCCTCCTAAGTTAAAAAACACCAGAGAGTATCGTGGGTCTGACAGGTCATTCCATCCCTCCTGCCCGGTGTGGTAGAACTGAACATTTCTGATCTGGGCTTTTCCTATGATGTAAGTGTCATCAGAATTAATGAGTTTTTGTTACTTACACTGTGCTGGAAAGGGCTGAGTAGCAAGCGATGCTATGTGCAAATACAGAAATATTAAATTGACATGAACTTTAAATGTAATTGCTCAGAAGATTTTTTCTTTATTTAAAACAACAAAACAATACTATTTTTCCTGCTTTCTCTCATTTTTGTATGGTTTTGTGAATATTTTGTCCTGCTTGTATTTCAAGAATGAGGCCCAACATTAGAATTTTATAAAGTTTATACCTCTGAAATTGATTCCTCCGCTGAAGAAGGTTCCCACCAGCACTCTGGCTCCATAAGACTCTGTGTTCATTTCTGGATACTCCTGACCGATGATCTTAATGTTCCTGGTCAGTAAAGCCACATTGCCTGCAAGCTGATAAGTTCTTGAAGTACCTGGCACACTGTAGCTCTCCCCTATATGACCAGATACATTTAATATTAAAATCAAATGCATTTGTTTAATACAAATATTTCATTATATACTACCGTTTAAAAGTCTGGGGTCAGAAGGATGTTTTTTTTTTTTTAAATGAAATTAATACTTTTACTCAGCAAAGGTGCATTAAATTCAATCTGAAGAAATCTTTGTTATTACAGAAATATATAAAATTTAAAAGTATATTAAAATGGAAAACCGGTATTTTAAATTCTGATAATATTTCACAATATCACTGTTTTACTGCCTTGGTGAGCATAAGACATTCAAAAACATTAAAAAAATCTAACCAACCCCAACTTCTGAACAATATTTAACATCTTATCAATACAGCACAATGTCTATTATTGCTGTAATGGATCTAGGGGGGCTAACCAATGTGTGTGTATGATAAAGGCTGGTCCAGAGTCAGTGTTCGGCCATAATCTGTGACCGCAGTGATGGTGCAGATTTCCGTCTGCCAAGGGTCATAGCTGGTGGTGGACAGCAGAATCTTATCCCCAACCTGGAGGTAATAAAAGAGTGTTTTTATTCAAACAAACAGGATTCGGAGCACAAACAGAGCTTGGAATCTAAATGGCATCTGCAAATCACGCAAGCAGCTTCAATGGTCCCCCCCCATTTTTAAGAAAGCTTCTGACCTTCCAGTCCACAGATTCCTGTAGTGAGATAGTGCTGTTTCCTGCTTGGGATGTGCTAGCAAGCTTAGTGTGATACACGTTGTGTGGAATGCCATACAGGTCAAGAGATCCAAACACACCTAAAAGACAAGGTTTCTACTGAAATTAACACTTTTAAGTTGGCAAATGATTAATTTGGTAATGAGATATCTTTATTTTTACCAAGCACTTTGGACCCTTGGTTTGGTCCAGATGGTAATAGCCAGTCTGGTGTGGAATGGCTTCCCCTCAGTATGATCTGTAGTTGACCTCTGAAGGGTTCATCAGGCCAGCCAGCAATGAGACGTCCACCCTGATTGAGTGAACATGTACAGATGAAGTGAGTGTATTTAATATGGACAGAAGTAACTAAATTAGTACACATGAGGAGTCTGGTTCTAGTTGGTGTAATGATCCTAAAATGTCTATGCTAATTTGAATGTAGTTATGTACTTACTTGAATGGAGATATATGTGGCATTCAGAACAATGTTGTTATATTGAGAAACACTGCTGGTAGAGGTGCCATTGTTTGTGTCTGGAATCTCCAGAACTCCAACTATTTTCAGCTTGTTCAGGGAGGGGACTACAACATCCACAACCATCCAAATGTCTTTGAGACAGAATGAGAGATTTTTAATTTTTTGGCCACTTTAATTAAAATGACATACCATATTGTTGAATAGCTTTTCCTTTCTGTCTTTGCTTGGGATTTGTGACATTAGAGATGCTTACCAGCTGGAATTATCACATCAGAGCCTTCTTGTGGAACATTGAAGTTGTTCACTGAGCTTGACCTCCAAAATGATGTATTTGACCAGAGACTAGCCCAACAGGATATGTTTTATTAGCAAAGTAAACCGATACAATACGTTGTTATTATTATTGAATTATTAAAATTGCTGAGTGTGTGTGGTAACGTACACATAGTTTACAGGTCTGCGGCCAGTTGTGTTGGATGTATTGGCTGGCGTGACTACAGAACCAGGGAGAGGTTGGATACAGTTGGGATAGTAACACTGATACACTCTGAAGTCCAGTGATCTGTCTACAACTGAGCGGTCCACACTGTTCCTCTTCCTCCGGCTAACAACACGGTCTCTTCCAGATACTGTAGACAATTCAAAATCTTTCATTCTTTGCACAGTACTACTACTGAAATAAATAGAATAAGATAGAACAGAAAGATAGCATAGATGTCATGGGTGAAGAGATGAGAAGTTTTACCCATGTAATAGAGGTCTTTGGATGTCCGGTTAAAGTACCAGTCCCCATTTACATTTGCAGTGGGGTTCAGGGGCTGGGAGGAGCCATTCCTGTCATCTATAATGCGGAACCGGTCAGGTGTCTGGGTCAGGTTGTGGTTGATTATTACATAATTTTCTGGCTGTCATGAAGAAATGGAGACAAAAAATGAACATGTTTTGCATAAATTGTAAATTTAGCATAGTCTTCTGGAGTCATGCAAAAGCTTTGTAATTTAATCTAAATCTAACATGACACGCAGGAAGAAAATACTGATAGTATTTTAATAATTTGCATTGGCTTTAATACAGTGATGACATAAATACTAATTATTTAATGTTCCAACATGCTATCCATAAAAATATCAAATGTATATATTAGAAAAATTATATATATATATATATATATATATATATATATATATATCTATCTCACATAGTATAAATGTATTTATTTGTTTGTTGTTGCATGACAAAATTTGTAGAGACTTTCAAAAAACTCTATTTTATGTTACACAGATAAACAATTTAAATGTTGAACTTTTCCTTGTATGTAATGTACAATCCAATGTCATTGGATTGTTGTGTAGTGTGCATACTTTACCCGAAAGCCGTAGACCATTCCATTGTATGAGATGTTGGTGATTTGGGAAGCACCATCAAAGTACCAGTTGTATATTTGGCCTGTGGGCACCATTGCCATCCAGCCAAATGTGTGGGTCACCAGTTTTTTAAGGAAAGGAACCACACATGTCCCTAAAAGAGAGATATGACATTGAGATTAACTGTGCCAACCAAGATGTTTTTCTAAACATCACAGCCCACTTCAACTTAACAAACAATGTTCCCTCAATGTTAGTGTATAAAATCTTTAGTTATTTTCAGTTTAGAATCATTTTGGAAGCCCATTTCCTTACATTCTAAGGTGCCGTTCAAGAGAATGCGTTTTTGCATTCCACCGCTCTGCTTTTCCATTGTTTCTCTATGTAAACATACACTAGACTAGACGGATGTGTTTGACCATCGTGCTTGTGTCTTCAATCTTCTGCAGCGTGAAATGGTGTTTTAAAAACTGGTCGCTCAAGTTAAAAGTAGTTAAACTTTTAAAAAAAACATAGACGTTTTCATTCCCCTGCCATGTGTCTTGTTTGGGTTTTTTTTTTTTTTTTTTTTTTTTAATGCAAAAGCATGTTCTACGTGAACGGCCCCGGTATGTTTTTTTTTTTTTTAATTTTTCATGAACTAACATTCTTAGAACATTCTAGAAACCAAAGAATGTAGCCGGGTACATGCAGTAAGAGTGAATTGTATAGAAACATGTCTAACAAATGCATGCACATTTTTTCAATTACTTCAACATACCATGTGAGTTGGTAAGAATGACATCTTTAGACTGAAGTGAAGGCGGTGAGGGATTGACGACGACCATGCGGTGGAAGTTAATGGTGTTGTCACATACTGCAGCAGGAACGCCAACACTCCACTCTGTTCCTGGGAAGCAGCGTCTTGGGTCGAGCAGATTATTCCTTGGTACCACCTTGTAGCTAACATTGCCTTTTCAGAAATATGAAAAATTTATATTCAATCATTTATTTTTTTTTATGTTACCAATGCTTTGCCAATGTAAAATTTTGAGGTTGTTTGTTTCATGCTAATTAAGCTATGTGAATCTTGAATCTTGAAGATTTTTTGTCAAATTATTTATCTAAATACTGTAATATCTAATGCTTCTATACCTGTTAGTGACCCATCAGTATCTACCAGTGCCACCTCATGTTCCCATCTGAACCAGGCCTTGTTGGGTGACTGATAGTACTGGATCCCACTGAATCTCGCGCTCCAGCCTCCACAGCGGAACATGCAGGTTCCAATTATTTCTGCCACCCCGACTGCAGCACACGACGGACGGTCGAAGTTCACAAACTTGGTGTTGATGATGCTCATACCATCATCCAAGGGCAGGACAACACCACGAGCGGTGCAGTAGTTGCTCCCCAGTCCCAGCTCATCCACGTGGCCCACCATGGTGCTGTTGACCACAGCTGCACCTCCATCCAATCCCCATCCGCTGACGTGCTGCTGGATGATCCTCTTGGCCTCCACTCCTGCCTTCTCGTTATTGACCATCAGAAACTCGCTGAACTGAACAGCTCCTACATTCACCCACTCGGCACCTTTCTCGTTGTTCCAGGAAGTGAAGCGGCGGAAGATTGCTGGCGCTGGAGTTGAGGAGCTGCAGCTGCCAGTACGCATGGGGAAAAACTCTTGGAAGATCCACAAGCCAAACCAGCCCTGCGAATGTACCGTATTGTTGAAGAACTGTCCCAGTGGTACTCTCTTCTGACAGATGTTGGGGTTATACGAAGGGCCGTCGGGATTATCATGCATGCGATACCAGAAGCCGAAGTGCGTTCCACCAGCTGCGGCATTGTGCCTAATAGTGTTATTAGGGTTGGTGACCCAGTATGCAGCTGGAGTCACGTCATCATTTAGTAAACTGGTGCTCTGTTTTACAAATACTGCCAGGTTGTACTGCAGGATGTTACCGGTCTCAATGCCATCCTCAATAAAGAAGGCCCCACCCATGATATTGTAGATGACATTACGCTCCACCAGCAGGTTGTGTGTGTTGTGGATGGTGACAGCACGATTGTAGGACTGGTGGATGCCACATCCACGCACGTACGACTTAAACTTAACATCACCCATCAGATGCCAGTGGATTGGGTAGCGTCCCAGACGGAACGCCTGTCCAACATTGAAGAGCTAAAGGAGGAAAATAACAAACAAAATGCCATTTATCATAAATGTTTGATGGCTTAAATGGTTAGTTCACCCCAAAATGAAAATTTTGTATCATTTTCTCATGCTCATGTTGTTACAAACCTTGTGTTACTTTCAAAATATCTTACAAAAGAAGATACTTTGAAGAATGTTGGTAACCAAATGGATTTGGGTCCCTTTGACTTCCATTGTATGGACAAAAAGTACTATGGAAGTCAGAGGGACTTGAACTTGGGACTACTTGAGACAACACAAGCCATTCACATCTCTTTCTTATGCTTTGTAGGCTCTTGTAGACCTGAAACTGTTCAGTTACCAACATTCTTCAAAATATCATCTTTTGTGTTCCACTGAAGAAAGAAAAGCATACAGGTTTGGAAGGACATGAGGGTGAGTAAATGATGACAGAAATAACATTTTGGGGCGAGCTATGCGTTTAAGGGTCTCCAAGAGTTTTGAAACATGTTTTTGAAAATAAATTAACATCTACCTCAACATATTCAATTCTGCCAATTGCCAGATTTAGGTTTGGTTGTGGTGCGTGGAACATGATGCAACCACCAAACTGGTCGCTTCCTACTTCTTCTCCAAACCTACCCTGGAAACAAGTCTGGGTAGCAAATTCCCCTGTAAGTAAAAAAGTATATTGAGTCATGTGTTCAATTAAAAGACAATAAAATTGACAATGACTTTGATATGAATTTTATTATTGTTAAGGTATTGACATGATTGTGTGTATGACATGATTTATCTGTCTTTCCATCCACAGCTGAGGAAACAACATCCAAACCTGTGTTGAATCCATTAGGGCAAGCTTCTATCTGATCGTTCCACTCCACATTGTTGGATCCACGGACAACAATGTTTCTGGTAAGAAGGCCCACCTCTGCTCTCCCTTCAAAAACTGTCCCATCAGGCAGCGTGACAGACACACCCAGATGAGTGTATTCCAGCGGTTCGGTCAGAGTCAGGGTCCTTCCATCAGCTGAAACTGAAGCAATTCTCCTCAACTCATTTTCTCTCTGGCTGTGTCTGTCAATTTCACCAAAACAACATATTTTAAATTATTAGCAACAGTATTGACATCTTATATTCAATTTTTAGCATATTTGTATAGCATTTAGTATATACAATTTGAGCAAGAATTTAAACGGTAAGTTTATAATTTTATATCCCCCCCAAAACAAATCAAATAATATCACCAAAAAAAAAGCTAAATGTTTATAAATTATAGATTTGTTTTGTTTTGTTTTTCTTAAATCAAATAAATTCTTTTGGTAACATTTTATAAAGAACAACTGCACCGTTTTTCATTTCCTTGTTCCTACACTTATTTAGTTTATTTAGTGTCTCTAGTAAGTCAGTAGCTTTAGTCAAATCAACCTGAAACCGAGTTTTGCTGTAGGTTTGAGCGATGCATATATACCTGTGCCCTGTGGAAGCGATGACAATTTCATCGCCAGTCTTCCAGGTGACGGCATTCATTAGTGTCAGTGTGTTGGAGCCGCTTTGTGCAGTCTGGGAAAGGCGAGTCCATGGCATAGGGACAGGGATTCCTAGAGAAGCAGGATTGTAGTTAAGCCCTGAACAAAACCTCTTACTGCAGGGGAGTGATTACATACTACGGTGTCTATATCAGGGAAATTTAGCACTTCTGTGAAGCCCACCTAAGGGGCTTTCTGATTTAATTGAGCCTTCTGGGAGTAATATGTAGGTCATCTCTATTTTTGTGAAGATTACTTCATTTTCTAAAGAAGACTGTGTTTCTGACATTGTGACCTTTTAGACGCAAATTTTCCAGTAGCTCTGAGATTTGTCACTTTAGAAAAGATACAGACAAAAAAAGTAATAAAAGTCAGGTACATGTTCATTGTTTATGGGTATGCATTTTTCACAGCATTTAATATTTACTCTACAGTTCAAAAAATTGGGATCTGTAAGAAGTCCCTTATGCTCAGCATCACAATTGCTCTTGATCACAAATGCTGAATTAAATGAAATATTATTGCAATTTAAAAATAACTCTCTTCTAATTTAATATTTTTTTTAAATGTAATTTATTCATGTGATGCAAATGCTGAATTTTCAGCACATGATCCTTCAGAAATCATTCTAATATGCTGATCTGCTGTTCAAGAAACATTTCTTATTATTAATTTTGAAAACAGTTGTGCTGCCTAATATTTTTGTGGAAACTGGGTTTTTCAAGATTCTTTGATGAATAGAAAGTTCAAAAGAACAACATTTATTTAAAATAGACATCTTTTGTAAGATTCTAAAAGTCTTATGAACTTTTGATCAATATAACGCATCCTTGCTGAATACAGTATTATTACCTTCAAAAAAGGTACCGTATATGAAATAAAAATACCTATTTATTTTATGTATTTGTATAAATATTTAATACAATATTTCACTAAAAAGTCATTTGAAGTGTTTTTTTTTATAGTACATACCATGCAGATCCAGCACCCCCTCTCTGACAGCGAGGGTCTTGGTGCCATAGACAGGAAGTTCTGTAGAACGCAGGTGTCCATGCAGTGTGATGATGGCCTTATGCTGGAAGGGGGCCTGCTCTGTTCCGATCTGCAGGGCTCCACCATCTGTGATCAGAATATTCTCCGCCTGCAGCTCAATGTCTGCCTCATCAAAAATCAGTCGCCCCCCTAAACAGAAAACAGACATTCACAGAAATGTGAGTGTGTCAAGGCTTTGTTTAGAAAGATAGTATTTGCCCAAATAAGCATACCTTGGATAAGGAGCATCTTAAGAACTGGTGTGCTAGTGTCCAGGAGAATGGTCTGACCAGCAGTAATTACAGCAAACGTGCCCTCCTCAGGAGGGGAGAGACCACCCCATGTATAGGGAGACGACCACACGTCAATGTAGAAGAAGGAAGCATTATCCTGAGAGAGAGCAGAGACATTCCAAGCAGATGAATCAATTTAATAATTATAATTATAATCTTGTAATAATTGTATTTATGTCATGTTTACCATTCGGGCAATTCCTCTGTTCCCCAGCTGAACACGCACTTGAGTTTCTTGGGATTTGGGCTGAGCGTTGGTCACACAGATGATCTGCGACTCACTGGCTGACTGGACATCGCAGACAGATCCCGCAATTGTGACAGAGACTTCATTGACATTTGAACTACAGGTGAGATAAGGAACAGAAAAGCCAGTGAAACTGAGAAATTCTGTCATTATTTCTTCATCCGAATGAGGCTTTGTAACTCTTAGGACTGATAGTGTTTATTAATTTTTTTATTATATTTTTTTGTTGTTGTTTGTTCTTTTAGAGCTAGACTTTGTCAGCATTAGCTTTCAATGTTTAGGAATGTTTATTTGCTCTGAGCTTAACATTGCTTTTGGAATTGGAGATTTGGAATTACATGAGTGTGAATAAAGGATGACATAATTTTGTGGTTTAATACTTGTTTTAACATTTTTTTTTAAATAAATATAAACATTTTAAAATTAAATTACATAGAATTATTAGATTACTTGAACTAAATGAAAATTAAAGTTGAAACACTAAAATTAACAAAAAAATTAAATATAAACCTAAATACCAATATAAAAAAATTATAATGACAAAAGCACATACAAATTACAAAAAATTACATTTAAAATGATTTTTTTTAATCTAAATATTATTAAAAACTATAATAGTATATAAATAATACTAAAATAACACAGGTGTTGACTGTGCAATGCATAGAAATGTTTACTTTGTAACAGTAAAGCCACAGAGAACACTGTATATTGAAGCATGATTGAAGGACAATCAATTTCAGTGCAGTGCAATTCTGGTTTGTTCTGCACCTGAATCCAGAGCCGGTAATTGTGAGTCTGGTGCCTCCAGCAGTTCCTCCTCTGCGCGGCGTCACGTTGGTGATAAGAGGAGTCATAGAGGTTCTGTAAGTATAGCTGTTGGTGAGGTTGACAGCGTTGCCTCCATTCATCACTATGACTGTGCAGGCCCGCTCTGCTTCAGTTCCTGTACAAGACAAAACGAATCATTAAGATGCAAGCAGGCAGAATGACTGTCTTCATTTCAGCTCTATTCATCTGTGACCTGGTGTCCTGAGCTGTCACATTTGTCATTGTCTTTCAGTGACTGGCTTCTGTCAGTTAAAGCATTCCTGGCATGTTTTACGTTTGAGGAACAACTTTGTACTGGGATCTTTGCTCAGACTTAGAAATACTTTGATAGATTAGGCTTTGATTTGCTAACTGAACATTTCTAGACACATACGCACTACTTTTAAAATAATACATGCCATTGTTGGGTGGGACTTCACAGTTGAGCTGGGTAGATGTGGAGTTCTGCAGGTGCACTTTACACTCTCTGTTACAGATGAGGACTTTGGTGCTGTTTGGGTCGAATCCAGAACCTTGAATGGCAACAATGGCTCCTCCAGCATAACTTCCTACAGCAAAACAGAGCAAAGGTATCCTGTAGTGTCTTGTTACTCCATAGTCTTATCTGAATATGATAGCAAGTATAGAAAGCCACTTTGTGACAGTGGTTCTCATCTAGTTTTGCTTCATGACCCAGATTTTTTTATTGGACCTACTTATTTTTTGTGCAAAACTAAACATATGTCTCTAAAATCTTTTTCTCTATTTATTGATTGATTGATTGACTGACTGAAAAACAGAATTTTAATGGATTGATGCTCTTGGCAGGCAACAATTTACTGCACAAAATACAATTAATATTTATTTTTATCTGAAAGTTTGTTTTGTTTTCCATGATGAAGGTATGTCACATAACCTGTCCATGTTTGCAGATGAATGTGACGGATAAATTGGTAGAGTATTGCATTGTCAAGTTCAATTGACATCAAAACCAAAATATAATATTTTTGTTCTTTTGAGTTGGACTTGTACTATACACTATCATACAAATGTTTTTTCTAAGAATTTTTTTTTTTTTTTTTTTTTATTGAACAGGGATGCACTTAATTGGAGTAATGATGCTGAAAATTCAGCTTTGCCATCAAAGGAATAAATTACATTTCAAAATATATTCAAATAGATTACAGTTATTTTAAATTGTAATAATATTTCAAATTATTACTGTTTTTTCTGGATTTTTGTTAATCAAATAGAAGACTTATATTTAATAAGTTTTAAAGATACAGTAGCATAAATGTTTAAATGTAAAGGTCAGGCGGTGAAAATCGTCACATAAAGCTAAATTATGACGGTTTTTGCAAGTCTCCTGAAAAAAAGACTTAAAAATAAGTATTAGATTTAATAGATTTAAATTGTATTTACTAAAATTAACAACTTAGTATAAGCAATTTTTATGTAACTAGGGACGGAACCTTGCCTGGTAACATTTTACATATACGTATATTCTGTCCATATTAAAAATCTTTCACCCCAGAGAAAGTGTTTTTGATTACCCTCATTTGGTGTGACCCCTGTCAGCAGCAGCTCATAGGTGAAGACAGACTGGGTCAAAGCACGACCCTTGACCTTATGGTGAAACACGACCGGAAAAGTTCCTCCCGCATGTTCTCCAACATTGCACAACAACTGTGTATCTGTGATGGATGACACACGACAAGGCACACCATCGATCTCTAAGGAGACGAGCGCTACATCTGTGCCAAAGCCAAAACCAGAGACTCTGATCTCCGTTCCAACTGGACCTGGAAGGAAAGGATTATGTCGGTAGTGTTACTACGATGTGTTGTGATATTCAATAGTTCAATATCGTGCTGCAGGCATGACTTATAATTGTAGGCCAAAACTCGGAAATGAGTTAGCATTTAAGCACATCCTGAAGTCAGTGGGTTTTTGTTTGAATGCTTGAAATAACGACTATGGTTAATATAAGTTCAAGATATTGTATTCTACAACATGAAAGGCATCAGTAATATCCCCTTGTGAGGTTGTCTGGGACATTAAACGTCATCACAGCAAACAGGTGAACTCAAATGCTAACTTCTGGACTGGCCTATAAATATACGTAATCACTTCAGCACTCTATAATAAATGCCACTAACTAATTTTTAATGAAATGCACGTTCATACCTGTTCTAGGACTGACGGAGGTGATGTTTGGAGTTTGTTGCTTAGAGTAGTTGAAACTTTGAGGTGGATACACAACATCAAACACCTTAATGTTCACCTGCACCTGTCCCTCTGCGTAAGGAGGTGTGATGCACCTCACCGTATCTGGAGTGACATCTAAAATCCTGCAGGGGGAGTTAGCGAGCCTCACAGTAGTATTTCCCGCCACAAAGCCATTTCCTGTGATCAATAGTGGCGTTCCTCCAGCAATACTGCCTGATGTTGGGTTGATGCTGGCTTGTGCTATGCTGGTCAGGGTTTCATCTCCTGTAGCGAGCCCTTTGCTCATCACCACCACCTGTAGGATGTGTGTACCAGCAGGAAGGGTGCCAACTAAAACCCTGATACTGCTATCGGTGACTTCTATGACTTCCAGAAGGATGTTGGCTGCAGATACCAGTAGATCAGCAGAATTGTTCCCAAATCCACTTCCGGTGATTACAGCAATGGTGGCATTTCCACTGACTGAGTTAGGGAGCACCTCAGAGACGTACGGTGCGATGGAGTCAGAATATTCAAACTTACAATCAAAACTGCATGAAGAAGAGATGGAGTTGACGTAAACTACAACATCTCCCCTGCGAGCTTCAGACGGTGAGGTATCGCACACTATGTGGGAGTAATCTATGGAAACCACGTCGCATGGAACGCCTGCTACTGTAATCAAACCATTTGAGAACCCAGAACCAGAGATGAAGAGACGTGTGTGGCCTGTAGTGCTGCCCACCAAGGGAAAGATGGAATCGATCACTGGTAGAACCACAAATCTGCGGTCATACTCTTTAGGCATGGTCAGGAGGGCAGTGCCAAGGTTGTTGACTAGGACGGTTACAGGTAATGGGATGCCCACTGGTGCTCCGCTGTCAGGACTGAGTTGGCAGTTGATCTCAGTGGAGGTGCTGCTGATGACGTTACATGGACAATCTCCAACTTTGACCTTTGGTTACCAAAAAAGTTAAAATGTTTTAATCAGGGACCTTTTACATATTACAGTATGTATATAGACAGTGGTCTGTTGTAAAGATTCTGTAAGTGATTTCAGGCATCTAACTTCAAGGCGTACAGTATTTCTAACTTCAACCACTGCAAAAAGTGTTATCTTAGTAAAAATTTGACTGTTCTGTCTGTCTTTTTTCAGTAATTTCCCCAAGAAAAAACACTACATTTACTTGTTTTCAAAGATTATACCTTGAATATCAGCGTATTTATCAAGTAGAATTTTTCACTTAAAAATAAGTGAAAAAAGTATTACTAAAGATATATATTATGCAGTATTTATTCTCATTTCAATTTAATTTACCTATTTAAATTACCATTTAATTCATCTATTATATGGGGTGATTAAAACTCAAAAAATAAATTCTATTTAAATCTGAAGTAATTTTAATGTATTGAGTTTTCCTTTTAGATGTAATTGTTTATTTGTATATTTTATAAATATAAAATACATATTTTGTGTAGTAGATAGTCTAAATGTGTATGTTTTATACATGTGTATTTTTGCTGGTGTTTTATATATGTATTGTGATTAATAAGAAAAAAATAGCTATTTAGGTATTTTTTTCTGGTTAATAACAGGAGTTTTTTTGCAGTGTATTTCAGTGATGTCTGTCAGGTATTTGGCATGGTTTATGTGTGGTATTCCAAAAAAAAATTCCTTATAGCACCTTTAATGTCATGGCCGATTACTGAAGCTCACCTCGTTTGCACAGTTAATGCTGCTAAAGCCAGATCCATTGATTCTGATGATGTTATGTGTAGTGCCATGGTCAGGCGTAATGTGGTACACAGTGGGACTGGCACAGGAAGTAAAACTGAAGTAGAGACTGTCTGACGTCTCATTAAATTCCAGCTGCTCTCGGAAACAGTCAGAAGTGGCCACACACGCAGAGTCAGATGAGTTCATTTGTCGTGAAACTGGGGAGGACACAAAAGATAATTATGATGAATTTACCAACAAATTCCTTGCCATAGCTTAAGCTGAAGTTTGTAATTTTAAGTATTTTGTTGAAAATGCTTATCAAAATGTTTCCGTTGTACCTATATTCATAGAGGCCTCTATTCCTGTCACAAACACCTGAACCCCAACAGTGCTTTCCTCCAGTGGCATAACAGTCACCACTCCCTGAAGTGTCTTCTGATTGCCAGAGTCGATGTAACCGCTGCTATAGTAATAAACTCCAGGAGACGTGAAACGGTAGGCAAAAAACCCTTATGGTAAAACACAAACATGTGCACAATGAACAGCAGAGTCAGATTTTGTTCCTAAAACAAACTGGCATCACACCTCCAACTCTCGTTGATTTCTTCAGTTCCTTTACAGGAATACAAACTTACATTTACGTCAAAAGGCATTCAACAAATTAATTGTAATCTAACAGTAAATTGCAGAATAGTACAGTACATTGTTTTCTACACAGTGACTGGTATGGAATTATGTTGGCATTTTATGTAAAGTAGAGAGCAGACATCTTGAGTTTACGCTTCATGAAATCTGACACTCTCACAAACCAAATGCTTGTCTGCATCAGGGGTATTTAATTATATTTCCCAGAGGTCCAGTCTCTATATTTCCTTCTTTGCAATAGCGAGGACAAACAAAAGCCAAACATTGTATGTGACAAAGAAAATAATGTATATTTCACAACAATTAAATACTTAAGTCAGCCAACTTTCAAGCTGGCAGCCATTAAAAAGTAAAAGTAAGGAACACTTTAAAAAGTGCAAAAATGTATGTTCAAAATAGTATCTCCCTGATTGTTGAATTTTCCATTGTAGAACTGCAAATTCAATTCACATCTATTTGTATATGTAATTTTACCATACAAATTATTCCAACGTAAATATGCAGTATAGAAAACAAAATAGTCATTTGTGTCCAGGAAAAACACCTTAGACTAATAAATAAATAAAAATAACAGTACTTGTGTGAATCTAATCATGAATCTGGACCATAGTTTGTTTGCCTTATTCTACAAGATATCTTCATAGTAATGTGTATCTGGAAATGTTATAATTCCTTTAATAGTATTTATATTTAATTAAGTAATTTATATTTATTAATTACCTTACATATTTATGAAAACCATCTCATTAAGTAGATATTATTATTAATGAATTTTGGTTTTGATTCATCTAGTTACATACTGTAAGGTTTCTTAAGAACTAGAAAATGTGCAGTATTGGGGAAGGACTAGGTTTCAAAATGGTGTTCAGGCAAATGTTTTTGCAAATAGTTTGTGTAGTTTTGTTTTGTCCTGCTTAATGTAAATTAGAATGAGCAGTGTTAACGCACAGGTTATTATTGAACAGTAGTAGTTGTTTGTACCTTTGGCAGTTCTGGTGTCTCCACTGCTGAAAGCAATGCCATCATAGTCTGTGCTGCTGGGACTGGACACACTGAAGACCCTGTAGCCCAGACCGGACACAAAAGCTGGTGCATCCCAGAGCCAAACCACTGTGTCCCCCACTGAGACTATTAATGCAGACGGGCTCCAGGCGTAACCCTGACCGTACACTGAACACATATGGAATAAACAAATGCACATTTTATTACAAAATACAGTATCTAGGGATCCCTCAATTTAATTTCTATAACTATCAGACTAGATAAATTGTTTTATAGATTGCACCTTAAAATTAAAAATGTGTGTGTAAAGAAATACTTTACAACTAAGCATATTTAGAACATGTATTTGGTTGTACAACTCTCCATGACTCTTTTACATGACACTTTACATTTACTTTAAGATTTAATTAATTGCCATTACTTTTTAAGATTTTTATTTCTATAAAATTTTCATGAACTTTTAATATTTTATTTATTTTCATGACATTTCTATTATTTTAAGATGTTATTTGTCATCCTTTTTTGATTACATTTTAAGATTTGATTACATTTACATCACTTCTGCACTACTTCAAGGTTTTATTGCCATAACATTTTCATTAAGTGTATATATTTCTATGACTTTTCTATTACTTACTACATTTTAATTTAAATTTCTTTTCCATAACCTTTCAACATTTGATTAATTTCCACCATTTTTATTTCACTTGCATTTTAATGACTTATGTAGGAAATTTAAACAATATTAAATACATCTAATTGGTAACGCAAACACCATATTAGCACAACTATTAAAATACAAAAAAATCTTTTAGGATTTCACTGAACTGTCTGTGTAAGATTTTCATAGCTCTTTCATAGCCAAAAAATAAATAAATTAAAAAAAATAACCAAACAGTGCTGTGGAGAATCTTGCTATTTTGCTGGCAGCTCGAGTATTTGATAAGTCATTGACATGATGAGACAGTCATTGTGCTGAAAGCTATTGTTCCCCTTTCTCTGATGTATTCAGGTGTTGTGTGCGTGACGGAAAAAGAGATAAAAGTAAAGAGATATTACCGGGGTGGAAACCTTGGTTAGTTACAGAGTATGTTTTATCTCTAGACTGGGTCACACACTCCAGGTGATGATCTGAAGCGGCTGTCACTCGGCATTGTCTGTCTCCTGTATGAAACACACAGAGTCACAACCGTGACTGCAGTAAATGATCTGGAAATGATTGGTTTCGGTAAAGAGCTGTGGTAAAAATTGTAAAATCAAAGTATTACACAGTAAACATTGGGAATGGTTTAAAGAATGTTAATGCATTTTTTTCTGTTGTACTCTCGTCTTACCCAGAGTGACATTGTTATCTGCTGCGACAGAGTTGAATCCAGAGCCGGTGATAGTGATGGTGGTTCCCCCATACAAAGACCCCAGAGATGGAGAGAAACCAGTCACCTCTAGAACATACTCTATAGTGGTTTTAACGCCAGCACTACACACAAAGAAAACAAACATTTAATAACTCTAAAAAGCTTCACCTCTGATAAAAATCCTAGTCTTCTACAGTTGTAGCATGATATTTTGAATGTGATAGTGTGAAATCTAATGTCATAAAGTACAGAAAGTGATATGAGACCTGGTTAAGGGGTAACCCTGGTTTCCGACTCTGACATGGACATTGTACTCAGCTGGGGGGAGTGTGGGTAACAGGCAGGTGATGTTTTCGTTGGTCCACTGCAGCAATTCGCATTCAGCCTCACCAATCAAAACAGAGCTGCCATTAGCATGCGCCTCAAAATTTGTGCCCAAGATGGTGAGAATCCTGCGTCCTTTATAACAAAAGATGAAGTGAAAACAAGGTAAAATGAATTGCTGTTCCAGTAATATTGTGTGGGGTGGGGGCAATGAGGAAGCTAGATATAAAATTGCCGTGACTGTTTATTGTCTGGAGTGTTTAGAGCAGCTTTTAAGAACCGTCACGCTGTTGATTGTCCTTCACTGTAGCCAAACCGGCTTTTCTGATTGCGTGACATAAGCTAAAGCCAGTGCAATTATCTGGCCTGCACAAAAGAGCTGGAAAGAGGTTTGTCTGGAGGCCATGGGGGTTAACAGCTGTAACCAAGATGTAAATGCAGATCAGAACAATGGGATGGAAAGAGACACTTGACACTTGAATGTGATTTTACCTGTTTGTTTGTATCCCATGAGTTTCATCTTCATTATCAAAGAACAGAAGCTAACCAGTATTTATTTGAATATGGAAACAGTGGAATTCAATTGTAGGCTGTCTTATTTTTAGACATAATTATACTGACACTTTCTATTTGTCATGTAGCTTAATGTTGCTATCAGCAGTTCAAAGTGTAAAAGTGACTACAGGCTAAAACTTGGCTGGTAACTTTATTTAAAAAAGGACCATAAGACATGGTTTACACTGCAGTCACAGTCTGTCCCTCTCTGATCTAAGAGACACACCTGATTCAAATCAGATATCAAACAAGATATACAGAGTACAGACGTTTGCCAAAGAAAACATGTTATGACTCGTGCATTATCTTCCTTCAACTTCCTTCTCAATGGAAAATTAACCATCGGGACTTTATCTACAAATCTGAAAGATTTTTTCCTCCAGAATTAAATATGTTATTAATATAATTTAGGGCATGAGGTGTGTATGTGTTGTGTATATGTATGCATACGTGTGTGAAAGAGAGAAACTGTAAGAATTAATATTTATTTACTTAATTATTTTTTAACCGTTTTATAGAAGCTTTATGCCCAGAAACTTTTGTATTGGTAGGTGTTGCTAAAAGGTAATTTTAGATTTACTCGTACACATAATTATGACATTATTTCCATGTCCAAAGTCTAATCAAACTGGATTTGACTACTTGTCTTTGAGTGACACATAACAGAAGTGCTATTACAAGCTGTATGTTGAAGGGATTAAATCTGTGTATGAACTGAAAGCTCAGTTATCCTTATTTATACTCTGCATTCTTGTGAATAAAGTCAAGAGAAGTCTACTCTAAAAATAGAAACTATTCAAACAGATGAAGTATCATCTTCCAGCTTAATCTCAGATCAGAATACAATCAGCTGTTGGCTGTTTGCAAACATAGAATGCAACCAACTATAGGGAACAAATTTTGACAAAATAAATAGGTATTGAAAAACATATTGGAACATCTAAAGCAATTCGGTACTTGTCAATGTCACTGTCTGGTTTTAATGTTTGCGAAGTATTACAGTTAGAAAATGTCCCAGCTTCTTTAATGTTTTAAGGTCATGGGTTTTATTCCCAGGGGAACACTTGGACCTGCGCTGAATTAGGTAAAATCATTTGAATATGCATGATTGTTGATAACTTACCAAATACTGTTGTAGTTTGTGGGCTCACAGAAGTGATTATGGCCGTCAAATTGTTGCTGTATTTGAAAAAGCCATCTGATACTGCTGTCATATCTGCTGTGGTTAGTGTTACTCTCTGTTCACCTTCTGACCCCTGTGTTATACAAAAGATTCATAAAAGGTTTATAACACATTTAGGGTTTTAAATTTGGCTATTTTTGGAAACTTTCATGGGAAATCAAGTTCTTAACTTACAGCTGGAACTATGCATCTCAGCTGGGAAAGTTCCACATTTATAATGTTACATGGCTGATTGCCAATGGTGACTGAGATATCTTTACTGAATCCATAGCCAGACACTGTCAGAATCGTCCCTCCTGTGGAGACACAGAAAAAGATCAAGTAATAGTTGTAAGATATTTTGGGATAACACTGGTTAGCAGGTTTTGGACCAAAAAAAATCCTTTGTTGAAAGTAATGTGCAAGTTCAGCTTTGTTCAAATTGTTCTTCTAATATAATTTTAATGAACAAATTAAAAGCATTTAATTTTAAAAACGAAATGGAAGCAATTTTACTAGTAGTACTAGATTTTTGTACTCTAATGTGTGGTATGCATGAAAGACATTCGCAAGCAACAAATAATTCTGTAAATATATATAAAAATATTTATTTTACACACTAGAGAAGTGTAATGCTACATGTACCTGCCACACTTCCTGTTGTGGGGTTTATGGAGGTCACTCCTAACAGATGTGTGAAGTTAAAGCTGTTATCATTCTGGTATTGGGCATTTCCCACCAAAGAGAAACTCAGAGTGACTGGCTGTACACCTGCACTTGCAGGACCGACCTGGCAGGTTACAGAAGTATCTGAAACACAAATAAATTCATTAAAAATTAAAATTCTGACATTACATCACCACTGCAAACCTGTATGATTCCTTTTGTGAAACATAAAAGGAAGGGAAAAATTATTTAAATTTATTCTGTTTTCTCATACAAAGGAATACCGTGGTGCTTTCCATTCTTTTTAAAGCTTGAATGCCTTAGTATCATATCATAGAAACTGCATGGAAAAGCTTGACTAATACAATTCTTAATGTCTAATTTTGTGTTCCACAGATGAAACTCAGTCATACGGCTTTGAATCAACATGAGGGTGAGTAAACTATCACACAATCCTCATATTTCTTAAAAATGACAAATGATATGTTTTTTTACATTCTTTTATCAAAAGCAATCTGCCATCTGAATGCAGTTTGTCCCCTGAGAAAAACAGATTTTATGATATTACTCAGTTTTGACTTACTGGCAACCTGTAGAACAGAGCATTCCACATCTCCAGTCTTTACAGTGACGTTTCCACCATCAAAACCAGATCCAGTTATTGTAAGAACTGTTCCCAGACCGCTGGATCCTGAACAACAAGTTATATCAGTAATATAAACCACTAAATTCCACTGTGAATAGAGATGATAGCTTTTATTTGAGACTAGATCATTTTCACCACCTTGTGTAGGAGAAATCCCAGTCACTTTTGGGGTCTTTGACTCACTCCAGGTGAAACCACAATCCCCTGAACACCACGATGGGATACCATTGATGAAAACTTCCACCTTAAAGATAACAAGCACAGGGATATGCATTTCAGTTATTAGACATCCTGTGTTTCTCAACTGTTTTTTGCTTCAGGATTCAGATTTTATACAAGACATTAAATGGACATTAAGTGTACATTTACATTGTGGCAAACCAATGCAAAAATTGTACATTAATATAAGAGTGATTCATATTATTTTTAAAGTTTACCCTTTTCAAGTGAACTGATATATGTAATGGATTTTATATTGTAATCGATTTTTATGAACTACTGGAATAAAATATGAATAGGATCCTGCACATTCAGACTACAGAATGCAAATCTGTCTGTCTGTAATAATACAAATGAACCTTTCATGCCTTGGTTTAGCCATAATCCTCTCGACATTCAAAATCCTCTAAACAGTGGATTCAAACAGAGGAATACAACCAGACAGTCCCTTCAGCTGACCCACTACATAGCACTATTGAAATCTGCACACTACACGGCATCAGGTAACATGAGGAAAAGCCTTTAAAAACAGGCTTCATTTATATGACCAGTGTATGTTGGACAAACATAATTATTGCAGTAAAAGCAATGAGTAAAAAGTCACCTGTAGTTTATTTGTAGGTACACGCAGAAAATCTCCCATAATTCTCTGCTTGAAGATGCCTCCTTGCTCGATCTTGCGAGATGTCACTGAAGGGTTCACACCAACCACATTGGAAGCATTGATCTGGTTAACATTATTAAAACATGTTAATTTAGCCAGGTATGAAATGAAGAGTCTGAGAAAATTAAGATATACACCACTATTCAAAAATTTGGGGTTAATGTTTTTGGAAAAAAAAAAAAGTCTCTTATTCTCTACAGTGCTGCATTTATTTGATCAAAAATACTAACTAATATTGTGAAATATTATTACAATTTAAAATAACTGTTTTCTATTTTAATATATTTTAAAAAAGTCTTTCATTTCTGTGATGGAATGGCTGGATTTTCAGCAGTCATTACTCCAGTCTTCAGTGTCACACGATCCTTCAGAAATCATTCTAATATGCTGATTTGGTGCTCTAATGTTGGCGCATTCATTATTATAATTATCAATTTTGAAAACAGTTGTGCTGCTACATTTTTTTTTTCTTCCCACTGGATAAAGTCTAGTCTGGTCCCACTTTTTCATTGTGAAAAATACTTCACAATGTAGATGATGTATTGCAAACATCTTTTCATGTTAACTTTATATATTTGAAGTATATATTCAAATTTTAATTTTACGCATTTGATTTTTTAAAATTATGCACATTTAATGATTTTAAACTAAACACTTTTAAATTCTCATTAGTATTTCTCATGAGCAGTTCTCCTACAGAATTATAAACCCCCATTTCCAGAACCTTGGTTTATTGTACAGCACTCTGAACTCTTTCTTGCCTTTAACAGAGGCTGATTTCCAGGCATGGTGAGCCACTGGATGTTCCAACGGTAGCCCCTACAGTCTCCAGATCTCTGCACCTGCAGCTGCCCGAGCTCTGGGATCCCCTGGAGAGCATATTGCAGGTCCGCAGCACTGATGTCTACCCCCAGGCCTTAGAAACACACCGCACATATCAAATCAAAAACCAGTTAACCCACTTGGAAGGTTGTGGTGTATGTAGAAAGCAACCTGGTCTCATGATGAAAACGTACCTCTGAGAACTTTTTCGCAAGACGCGAAATACGCACCGCCATGTACATTTTGTGACACATTCTATGTGAAATGTCCACTGTGTGGTGCTAAAACAGTGTTGGTTTTTTTTTTTTCCCTGGAACAGATGAACGTACATATGGTACGTTTTATGTGACGTTGGTTTTGTAGGTGTCACCGCAGTTCTGACTTGAAATATCTGTTGAGTGGGGCTATAACTGTAATGCTCTGTGACGTTTTAAAATAACATACCATCTGCACTACACTTAAACCTACCCGATAGTATGAACAAAAGCAATGTGACGTAAAAACGCAATCGCAAGCATGCCGTTTTAGCTTGTTTTTCAATCTCTCGTCTTTCAGCTCTTTCATCGTGAGGCATGTTTTTGACAGGAATCGTACCCAAGGATTCCGCATCATAAGTCCAATTCCATGCTGGAAAGTGAAACATATGGAGCTGTAATCATAACTGTGTACGAAAACGATTACAAGTGCTCAATGTTTTTACCACCGCTAGTGTTCATTTCGTTGGAAATTGCAGTGATATGTACATCTTTGCAAAAAAGTTCCCAGAGGTACGTTTTTGTCATGAGACCAGGTTGGTACAAAGGAAGGTGCCGTTCACTATTCAAATAAATTAATTTCAAGACATGATCTACAGCAATAATCATTTGCGCATCAACAACTAACTTATTCCAGCTACATAGGTAAGTAACAGGTAAACCACAGACAACATGCTTACCGTCAACATGTCGGCCAAAGAACTCAACGTCAAATGTTCCTGTAAGAGGTGGGCTGGCTTTTTGAGGGCGCATAATGGTGACGGTGGCATTGCCTTGGCTTTGAATCAGTTGGTCCCCTGTGCTGTTTGGCATCTTCTGTTGGACAAAAATGAAGATTGAGAAATCAATGGATCACTCAACTACACAATCATCTGCAGGAAACAATTCAGAGAGATAGCGATAAACTCAAATGTCAGAGACAGGAAAATATTTTGTTGTCACCCATCATTCATCATATCAGAGAGATCAGGAAGATCCATCACTTCAAGACAATCATTGTTGAGTTTGTCGAACTTCATGTGAACTAACTCACCTCCAGAAAGTCTATTTCAAACAGTGGGACACCAAAGCCACAGTTGTAAGGTGTCGCTGTGATCTCGTAGCTAACTTGGGAAGCATTCGCTTGTTTGCTCACAGAGATGTTTGAAAAGAAAGGTCCTGAACTGGCTAGAGCAGGTGGTCTTCTTCTATGGATTACAACTGAACATGTGGAGAGAGAAAATACTATATTCAATTTAAAAATAAAATAAAATAAAATAAAATAATAATAAAAAAGTTTTTAATAATAAAATGATAAAAAAACAGCTTTGCAGATAGATATATAATATAATTAGCATATAAATTATACATTATTTAATCAAAATGAAATTCATAACTTTCTATTCACCATTAGAATCTAAAGCAGTCACTTCACGTCCAAGGTGAACAGCATCTATGAAGTAAACAGTGGTAGCGGCCACTCCATACACACTGAACTGAAGAAGTTTGTAGTTGGTGCCTATGTAGTTTGCCTGTATGGAGCCCAGGAGATCTACACACTTGTAGTTCCACCTGAGAATCATAATGACAGTGTTACTTTTTACCCACAACATAATGGTGTTGATATTGGTTTAAATTTGCTCTTGCATAGGCAAAAAGACATCAGGTTACTTTATTGTTTATTCAGTAGACTAAACTTACTCATCCGTTGAGTCAAATTGCACAGAAATGCGTATGTTCTCCTCCCGGTAAGTATTCTCCTGGTAACTGAACAAAATTCCCAGTTCATTCACCAGACGCCCTTTGTAGGCCAAGCAGAGCTACAATAAAATAAATATACAAAATGGGATGTGTACATTAGAAATGTACTGTATAACACATTTCACTAGGGAAAAAAACATTTTCATCTTTATTCATGAGAAAAACCATTAATAAGGATGATACTGAGGTGCCGGATGGTGCTTACAGTGTTGTACGTTTGTAGTGCTATTGGGCTGTAGATTGTTCCTGATGCTGTAGTGTCATTGGCATTGAACAGAATCTCTGGGTTCTTCAGAGACCAGCGGCCACAGAAAGCCTCCGAATCATTGACCCGGACCCCTCTACGGCTCAAATCACCTGAAAACTGTTTCGACAAGGAGAACAATCTCTACAAGCTGGACAGAAAGGTGATGTTTTCAACAAAATAATTCATGTTTATCGTGTTAGAACTTTGTAATGTCACTTAATATTTTCAAGGCCAACTTGACTTGAAATAGTTTGTAATATACCTGATTATGTGCTTTTGTAGGTTTACTTACCCCTGTGGTGGTAGTCTCATAATCTCTGAAAAATTTCACATTAGTGTTCTCCATGGTTGGAATCTCTGCTGGACATTTAGCAGTGACCATCACATCTAGTGCTGATCGCACCTTTAATAAAAAACACAGATGCAACCCATCATGTAGAAAAGGAGTATTCAAAAGAAATGTTCGAAATATTTTGTACACAATACTGTAAAAGCTAATATTTTATTCAATGGTAAATATTAAGAAATATAAAACAAAGAAAAACCTCAGTTTCAGAAGCATTGAAGGGCAGAGGAAGGGATGGAACTCCACCCCACAGCAGTGTGAACGTCTCCAAACTGGCCTGCCCTTTCACATCCTCACTGACTGTGATGTTCGTATTCGAGTCCATGATAAAGTATTCAAGAGCCTCAAAGTTACCTGAGATAATTCCAAGTTTTAAGAAAACATATAAATAATACTGTTAAATGTACTGGCAAACCTCACAAGCAACATAAAAAGTAAAATAAAAAATACAAAGGTAAAGCATAATTGATAAAAATAAGAAGCTACATTATAAATGAAATATATAATAGATAAAAATATGTAATCTATTATGGTCTGTTATGAACATAAACATTTTTATTGAACAATAACATTTTTATTAAAAAAACATGCACTGCCCTATTAAGTCTATACAGAAAGGTATACAGAAGAAAATATTTTCTGTATATTTTGAGGTATAATCAAAATATACAGAAAGGTGCTTAGGTGTCTTATAGTTAGCCAATTATCAAGTAAAAACTTTAGGTTTTAACTGAACCATTTATACATTTTCTGTAATTGGTTGCTAAAGCGCACATCTCAAAGTCAGACACCAGAGTATTAGTCAAAGAACAGTGGTCATTTTTTAAGTTCACCTCTGTTAGAGTTAAATGTCACACTGTACAGTGCTTCAGTGGCCAGTTCTTGCTTTGTGACTGTAACACTGTCTGGTTTAATCGTCCACAAATCATTCAGAGCATTCTGCAACTCCATTGCTGAAGCACTAACTGGGATCGGCCCTATAACACACAAAGCAATTCCAGTAAACATTACAAACATGCAAACAAAAAGACATCTAGAGGTAGTGCAGAAGAGTGGATGCAACAATCAGAAGCACATGAAAACTGGACATTTAAACTTCATCAAACACACATTCATAGATATATGTGACCTAATGCACCTGTTTTAAGACCTCCATATGCTAGGAAGTAGTATGTGTATTTGCAGCTGCTCAGAGAGAAGCAGTTGCTGCTGATTCTCACAGTCTGCACCTCATTGATGGGGGTTCTTGGCGTCCAGCCCTGGAAGCGAACCACCTAAAACAACAAAGAATTAGGCTTCCCTCTATCTTGTCTAGATCTTTTTTTCCTAAAGTGCTCCTGTGAACTCACTTACCTGTTTTTCAGGTAGTACATCATAGTATGCACTGATCTGCTGTTTCTCATTAACAGCATCTATTGTCTGCTGGGCCGTGAAAGGGCTGATCTCTTTGAAAAAGGCCACATCCACTGATGCTGCTCCTGCATATTCCTGCACTAGAATCTCAATGTAGTACCTGTAACACATTAATTTAGATTTTAGATCCAAGATTGGGGCATTTTGTATGAAAAAGACAAAAAGTAATAGAAAGCATACATTAATGACTTTTTGATCATTATGTATTATTTGTATTATGAATTTAAACTTCACTTACGGTTTTCCCTTCTCCAAGCGCATGACCTCTGACATTTGGGTGCTAAAGGAGAAGAAACTGCCTGTATAGTAAGGGTGATGTGCAATCTTGACCTGAAAACAATTTTTTTTTTTTTTTTTAATAAAATTCAAATATTAAATTGCATTTTATGCAAACATTGCATTGCTTACATTGATAACTACTGAAATTATGAAATGATTTATTGATTTTACTGTCATTCAGATACCTTATCCTGGGGAAGACCTGTCTTGCTGAAATAAAACTGGCACCGATCGTCAGCTTTGATTCGGAAATAGTAGTTGTCGGTCTCCATCGGAACAAAGAAACCACTCAGTCGTACCACAAAGTAATCAATTTCAACAGGCCACACATAGGACAGCGAATCCACCCACTGGACAGAATAACCAGGCCTACTGGAATTATACTTCAGGACGTCCTCTAGATTGTTCGGACTGGAATTGTTCCACATCTCCATTTTAAATCCTCTGCCACCTACAAACACAGTAATTTAACCATCATCCATTCAAGGACAATACTGTTTATAAAACTCCTTTTAAATGTGTAATTTCATAAATAGTATATAAAAGAGACAAGGGCCAAAAAAAAAAAAAGATGCTGTGCTAGATTAAATTTATAATATTAAATAAAATACATTTTACACAATAGTTTTTTACTATTATACATATGTATAATGTAACAATTATTTATTTATTTTAAAAAATAATGGCAGTAATTTGTTTAATTTAGATGGATTAATGGCATGATCAAAGAAAGAAATACAAAGGAATTGTGAAAACTCCAGTCATCTTGGTGTTAAATATGTGATGGGCTCTGATATGCAGTGTTATTCTGAGAAGTCAGCTACGTGACAAACAAGAATCATGGTCTTGGTTGAGATAAAGTGTGACACTGGAGCAGTGACAGAGTTAGATGTTCTCGCGTGTGAAATGCAGAATTCCACTGTCGTGCAAACACTGACTATGGAAAAGATTGTTACAGAAATATAACGTCACCATAAGAGATCTGAATATCAGATAAGGTTCTCACCAGGAAACACTGTCATATTGGTTCTTTCATAACTAGGAGTTATGCAGGTTATCCTTTCATTTGATATGCTCTGAATCGGACACTCATAACCTAAGGAAAAAAAAAAAACATTTTAAATAATTAAATTATTAATGATAAAAAATAAATTTTACATAAACCATACTTAATTATTATATATGTATATATTTCATTTATATAATCATTTAATAAATATAATTTTATATATAAAATATTTTAATATATATACCTCCTACTAAGACTTTAGCCGGCTGGTCAGTCTCATCAAAGTAGCGTCCCTGAATGGTCAGTAATGTACCACCAAATATGCTACCCTCAGAGGGAGAAACTCCTGTCACCTCTGAAAAAGACCAACAAACGTTTTTTCAAAATTATCTGATTTTCTACATGTAATCACATATTGTATTATTTAAGGAGATAAATGTTGTTCTCACCTGCATATGTCTGGAACATGGCAAGCTTGTTCAGTGCTGAGATGCTGAAAACCCCAAAGTCTGGCAAGCTCCTGAAAAAAGAAAATATATATTTTATGTACTTTCTGTCAACAGCATACTAAGACTTCTATGTAAAATTTCATAAAGTAATATCAAACTTCTTCTGACCTCCCAAATTCACTGTCGAGAATGTAACTGAGGTTGTGATGACCTGAAAACCAAGATAACGTCATGTAATCCAACAAAAATCTATAGTGAATGAATCATTCTTGAACATCTCGACGTGTCCTCACCAACATACGTTCCAGTCATTTTACAACTCATATATCCCCATTGGCTGGTATCAGAATCCAAATAGAGGCCGTACCTGAAATTAATAATGTGCATTTATGGCGGGTGCATTCATATTTAACGTTAACTTTTGTTTGCAACCAAATTGAAAAATACTTACTTTTCATCTGAATTGGGTTTCAGAAGTTCACAGGGCATGCCTCCCATGTACGCTCTGTTCAAAGAAAACACATTAAAACAAGCACATCTCATGTCAAGATTTATCATTGTTATGTTGTTTCCATTGTTTATTAAATATTTACAGACCTTAAAAATCTCACATCCAAGCCATTGGAACTTTTGTCCGTGTTGCTTCCATATACATCAGTATAGATTCTTCCCCGCAGTGTCACCACAGTTCCTAAAGTTCATTCAGTATTTTTTTTTAATGAAAGGTGTGATTCTTATTAACCAAAGCAGCACAGAGTAATGATAAAAACTAAACAAACTCACCTGGGGGACCTGAGAGTGGACGGATACTTTGAATGCTGGGTGTACGGAATGTTCGGGGCTGTGAAAGCAGTTTTTGTAAATATATTGTAATATTTTACAGAGAGGATAAGAGTATATGTTTTAGTAAGCAGCACAATGAAGTCCATCTTACATAGAACATGCACCAGTAATTCCACTGGTATCCATTACAAATGCGACTTGAAGGAATTGGCATGCCATCCACGCTGACCCGCACCTCATAATCATCTTCTGGCAGAGCTCTGAACAATGATACAATATAAAGTTTTCTTTGAGAATCACACACCATCAACATTTTACATTACATTATGCAGTACAGCTATTTCAAAGAGCTAAAATTTGCATATCACAGATAGACAGCGCAAAGTCTTAAAGGGATAGTTTATGAACACAAAAAATACGAGGATATTTCTCAGATTATCTTTTTTTTTTATGTCCCACAGAAGAAAGAAAGTCATATAAGTTTGAAAAGACATGAAGGTGAGTAAACGATGACAGGATTTTAATTTTTGGGTGAACTATACCTTTAGACTGCTATAATAAACATGTTCCACAATCAAAGGAATATAAAAATTCAACAGAATGTTTTATGTAACTTATAAAATAATATAAGAGCTGCAGGACAGGGATGATTTTCAGTGAATAAACCATTTTAATTTTGGTCTGTTTCTCATACATATCTTGTCTGAGTTCTGAAAACTTGGAATGTAGCACACAAGCCAAATGGACTGCTTTTGTGGCCATTTTATTAATTGGATATTCTTCAAAACGTCTGCTTTGGTATTCCACAAAAGTAAACAGGTCTTTAAGGTTTGGAACAACATGAAAAAGACATTTTGAATTTCTCCCACAGGACATGTAGTCTAAATGTTTCCTGATCCTGTAATTATTTCACTTCTCCTCAGTTTTAGAAATTAGTCCAACTTGAAATCATACATTAATATACAGCCCTGATCTCCCGTGGTATTCACATTTGAGTATGTTAAAATCTTATTAGAAGAGATGCACTGACTGAATAGGGTGAAATGACTACAATCAAGATAAAAGTAGACTAGAATAAGGTTATGTGATTGATTGCATACCTTGTGTAACACGTGATCTGAGTGGAGTGAGTGGAGTCTTTCTCAACATCACAGGGAACAGATCTGGTGCGGGACACCAGTGTCACTGTGTTGCCAAAGTTTGGGTCATTGGCATTGAGATTAAACTGACTGGCTTGAGCAAAACCTGAGAAAAATAAATCACCGATGCTATTAGAGACTTTTTAAAGAACTTAAACCATAAAGCCAAAATGTGCCAAATCAGAACAGAATGTTGGGATTTATATAAGAGCATATTATTGACTTTTTTAATACCTTGACCCTCTATGGTCAATCTCGTTCCACCGTTGAGGCTTCCGTATTTTGGGGTCACTTTGTTGACACGCTGTGCTCCTGTCAGGACGGAGATTAGTAGGACAGTCACTAAAATCTATTATGTCACTCTTTTAGGATGACAATTATATAAATATGTCAAACCATTAAAATTACTGAAAGAAAACAAGAGGTACATAAAACTCGTACCTGCGGATCTCCACAGTAAAATACAAACAGTGAGCGACAGGTGAAGCTGCAGTCGCACATGCCTCATCCTGATAGACTCACTGTGCACGCGCTTCAAAGCAAAATCACCTGAACTTACTGTATCCCTTCTGCAAAAACAATATGCACATACCATGTGTTTACACTTGTCATTTGTATGTCCATTAAAAATAATAAAAAACAAATAAATAAGAATACATGAAAAATGTCAACAATATTAAATTTACTTTAAAACAAACGTTTTGCAGTTTTGTACAGACCAATATTAGTATTCAGGCTATACATTCAATAAATATAGACTATGCCTATCTAGTGAATATACATTAATTTATTTATACCCTGAATTTATATATATATATATATATATATATATATATATATATATATATATATATATATGCTAACTATAGATGGATTAATGGATTGTTAAATGACAAAATTTTTGAAATTTAGAAAAATAACTTCAAAGTTCACATTGACCATAATTCTCACATACCTGTTAAAGCTGTCTTCTGAAACCCAAACAACAGTGGCTCATTTGTTAAGAAGAGCTCACTCTTTTTATACTACCTGCCCACAGGGTGGCAAGAGGAGACTCACTTTTTTTTTTCACCTTTGTGCGTCAGGTGATCATGCATTGCTGTCATTCTACAAGTTAGAGACATTTATTCTTTTCCAGTGTACCCTAACAAACACCAGAAACTTCACAGATAACAATGTGACTTTTTGATGTCCCTTAGACGTAATCCATTTGAATTACCTAAAAGATCTGGACATTTGACCTGGAGATAAAGAGAATTCTTGTAATATTCAGTGGTTAACTGTGCACTTTAGTCTCAGTACTACAAAACAACTCAAATTTGGACATTAATATTATTATAATGAGCAATATTCCAGAGACTACTAGATTACAGATTTAGTTTATATAATTGAGCAGCAGTAGCATGCTGGTCTCGTAGCTACTTATATCCAAGTGTGATCTATTTTCACCTTTGTTGTTCTATGTATACCTGTAGCCCACACTTTTTTTGCATAGCCCAATTTGAATAGTGAAGCATGCAACAGTTTTTATAGGCTACTTTAATAAGAATTAAATACTTTTCCATTAGAATAAAAATAATATATTAGAATACAATGTAAATTAGATTGATACATACGTATATACCCATTATTTGGTTGTTTGCAGTTAGTGCTGACACTTTCAAAATCAGTTAGCCTATACAATTCCTGTCATGTAGGCTAGGCTACTTTAGTTTATAGAGATAATGACAGCCACCAAACCAGCGTTGAAATGGTTGAAAATTATGCACTGTCATTATTTATGCAACTTCACTCTTATCAAGCATGAACAGGCACATATAAACTATTTTGTACCCACTGAGTAGGCTAGCCTACCATTAAAAATAAATAAATAATGAAATTGCAAATGTTCGCGGTTATATATTTTTAGATGTATACAAATGAAATAAAAAATGTAAACAAATATAGTTTATTAACATTTTTTGTAATTCGTAGTTTTTATATAAAAACGGAACCCGCAGAGACTCGATTTCCCAGAATCCCGTGCGGTCGGTCCGTCTGAAAACTAGTCCCGGTCGACACGTCGGAAACGCGTGCATTACAGTTAAAGCTTATTTCCTGTTACTAGCAACGTTAAATGTTGGTTTTATTAGAGTCCCCTAACTGATTACTGTTTCTTTGAATATAATTTTATGAAATATGGCTTTACCGAATTGCTCGTTGAAGGTAAACAGAGAGCTACTAGATCCCAGTTTTGAAAGTTACAGGCTTTCACTGGACTCTATTCCTACTTACAATGTAGAACTGGACGCAGGTGAGAAAAGAGCTTTATTTCACCAGTTATTGTGTGATTTTATTTATTATACACGCGTTTATTTAATCCGTAGAGTGACAAACTCATAAACATCTTGTTCAAAAACAAATAGCTGTTGTGAACTACACTCTAAAAGTACATTGTCACTATAACAGTCCTAAAACTGCAGCTTTACATGTGCATTGCTCTCCATGAATTACCAGATATGTGCATCTTAATTATAATTTTAATGTTAGCCCAAAGCTGTCTTTTGGGCACAGAACATCACGTTATCTGTCTTTAGGGATGCCTTCTCCGAGTCATTTGCCCCATCAGTAATGTGTGTCTTCTTTCAGCTGTGGCTGAGGTTAAACTGAAAGACAGTCAGTACACCCTGGATCACGTGAGAGCATTTGGCATGTACAACTACCTCCATATCGACCCCTGGTATGAAGACAGCGTCTACTTTGTGGACAGCAAGGGCCGAGTTCTCAATCTAACAGTCACACTGGTGAGTCTATTAATGTCATGTCTGAAATTCTGGGTTATAAGGGCCACATATTTGGATGAACTTATATTTCTACCCTAGAGCACTTTTTTTTTCCTCCCACAGAATGCATGTGTGGGTCATAAATGGAGATGTATTCTTCTTACTAAATTTAATAAAAAGATCAGAAAAAAGGGGGTTTGGGTGCTTCAAGGGGGCACAGGATAATTTAGAATCAGAATCAGAATGAGCTTTATTGCCAAGTATGCTTGTGCATACAAGGAATTTGTTTTTGTGTCATAAACTTCCAGTACACAGAGACAACAACAGCACACAGACAAAAATATAATGAGAATAAAAAATTACACATGTAAATATAAATAAACAAAAATTTGAAAAAATAAATTGAGAGATAAATAAGTGGTATGTACAGTTGTGCTATAGATGATAAAATGGAATAGAATAGAATGAAAAGCAGGGATGTGGTAAGATGGAGGTGGTAACAGGTATATTAGGTTATTGCACATTGTTATTGCATAATGGGGGGAACATTTAGCTGTTCATTAAATAGATTGCCTGGGGGAAGAAACTGTTCTTGTGCCTGGCTGTCCTGGTATTCGGTGCTCTGTAGCGCCGACCAGATGGCAAGAGTTCAAAGAGGGGATGGCTTGGATGTGAGGGATCCAGAGTGATTTTCTGAGCTCTTTTCCTCACTCTGGATGTATACAGTTCTTGAAGGGTGGGCAGGGGAGCACAAATAATCCTTTCGGCAGTCAGAATCGTTCTCTGTAATCTTCTGGTGTCTGATTTTGTAGCTGAGCCAAACCAGACAGTTATTGATGTGCACAGAACAGACTCGATGACGGCTGAGTAGAACCGTTTCAGCAGCTCCTGTGGCAGGTTAAACTTCCTCAGTTGGCGAAGGAAGTACAACCTTTGTTGGGCCTTTTTTACAATGGAGTCAATGTGAGTGTCCCACTTCAGGTCCTGGGAGATGATGGACCCTAGGAACTTGAATGTCTCCACTGCTGCCACAGTGCTGTTCATGATGGTGAGTGGGGAGAGAGCAGGGGGGTTCCTCCTGAAGTCCACTATCATCTCTACAGTTTTGAGCGTGTTGAGCTCCAGGTTGTTTAGACTGCACCAGACAGCCAGCTCCTTAACCTCCTGTCTGTAAGCAGACTCATCACCATCCTGGATGAGGCCGATGAGTGTGGTGTCATCTGCAAACTTCAGGAGCTTGACAGAGGGGTCTCTAGAGGTGCAGTCGTTGGTGTAGAGGGAGAAGAGCAGTGGGGAGAGAACACATCCCTGAGGGGCGCCAGTGCTGATGATGCGGCTGTTTGACATGAATTTCCCCATTCTCACTAGCTGTTGCCTATCTGTCAGAAAGCTGGTGATCCATTGACAGATAGAGCTAGGAACAGAGAGCTGGGTTAGTTTGGTCTGGAGGAGTGTTGGAATGATGGTGTTGAAAGCCGAGCTGAAGTCTACAAACAGGATCCTCACATAAGTCCCTGATTTGTCCAGGTGTTGCTGGAGGTAATGCAGTCCCATGTTGACTGCATCATCCACGGACCTGTTTGCTCGGTAAGCAAACTGCAGGGGGTCCAGTAGGGGTCCTGTGATGTCCTTCAGATAAGCCAGAACCAGTTTTTCAAACGACTTCATGACGACCGACGTTAGTGCCACAGGTCTGTAGTCGTTAAGTCCTGTTATCTTGGGGCTCTTTGGGACGGGGATGATGGTGGAGCGTTTGAAGCAAACAGGGACTTCACACAACTCCAGAGATCTATTGAAGATTTGTGAAAAGATGGGGGCCAGCTCATCAGCACAGGTTTTCAGACAGGCTGGTGTCACACCGTCTGGGCCTGGTGCTTTTCTTCTTTTGTTCTTTCTGAAGATATTATATAAGATATTATATAATATCATTTTTAAATGATATTATATAATTTTATATTAATTTTCAAAATGTAAACTGAAATTATATTTAATTTTTTTACTTAATAACATCTGTTTTTAATGAAAAACATCAGCATCTTGAATTTTTAAATGAATCATGCTCCGTTCATTTGATATATCAACACTCCCAGTTTCTGTTAATTAAAATGTTTGAAAACAAACTACACTGTCGTAATTACAGAAGAACTACAAAATGAAATATTTTAGCCAGTATGGGGCTAAAACACTTCTTTATGGCCTGTCAGCTAATAATATCAAACGACTACAATATGTTCAAAACTCTGCAGCTCGCTTGATCACCGACACAAGAAAACGATCACATTACCCCTATCCTCTATCACCTTCATTGGCTCCCGGTTTCCTTGCGTATAAACTACAAGATACTAATTTTCACTTATAAAGCTCTCCATAACCTTGGTCCTACATATTTATCTGATTTACTTCTGCCTTATGTACCTGCCCGCTCCTTAAGATCTTCTAGTGAGGGATTGTTAGTCACCCCTAAGTTTCGTCTGGTGACTATGGGAGTTAGGGCTTTCAGTGTTGTTGCTCCCAGATTGTGGAATGCTCTTCCCCAAAACATCCGTCAAGCATCCTCCCTTCTCTCCTTTTAAAAACCTCTTAAAAACACATTTTTTTCTCTGAGTATTACTCTTCAGTTTATAGTCTGTGAATTGTACCCTGTTATGGACGTTTATCTACACTCTCTCTGTATCTCTAATCTAACCTTGTCAGTGGTCTCTGTATATTACTCTCAGCTCTTGGTATGTTCTGTCTTCTGGTATTGATGTTTATTTGTTTCTGTTCCTTAAGCCTGACTTGTAAAGTGACCTTGGGTGTTGGAAAGGCGCTATATAAATAAAAAATATTATTATTATTATTATTATTATTATTATTATTATTATTGTGTTGGGAAATGGGTGAATCCTTCTATTCAAAAAGCTTGAGAACCACTGTCCTGCAAGAAAGTTTTGGACCAGGATATACAGTGTAGTTTTTCTGTACCAGCAGAGGGCATTATTGGTTTATACTAGTGTCAGGGTAGAAGTTATCTTTTAGATTTTCATCAAATATCGAGCTTAACAGTATCAAAAGAATAAATAAAATATGCATTATTTGCTAATAATCTTGATTATTATTTAAATTATTTGTTTTATTGAAACCACAGTCATGTTCTAAATAATAGAAAGCAGTTACAGTGCCCACGGTGTATTGCCTTAATGTACAGTATTTCCATATTGGTTATTTGCTAATATTAATATTTTATTTCATTTTTGGCATCGGTTGGCACTGTACTGTAGTACATGCGTGCAGTGATGATGCAACTGTTTTTTATCTATTTTCAATAATGAAAGACATCTGGAAATTTATACAAATTTAAAATAATTAGAATAAAATTTGATAAGAATACTATTTTAGATTACCTTCACCTAAAAAATGCTAATAATTTAATAAGACTGTGATGCCTAAATTTACTTGTATTATTTAAAATATTTATTTACACAAATTAATGGTAGTTTAATATCAGTGCATCCCTACTTCAATCTGTGCAAAGATCATTTTCTTAATTTTTTCAGTTGTTTTATATGATGGTTTTATGAGGAGTTTGATTTCAGATGCATTACCATAAATTCTGAAAGGAATCAAACAAATGCATAATAAGATGAAATTCACAGATGCATAAGATGAAATGCAGCACCTCTACAGGATGTTTTGTTCTGAGCTAATTTAAATTTTATGCTGATGATTTGATTGTAATTTTTTGTCATTCTTGCTACTGACATGTTAGGTTAAGAAATTACTCGTTATGAAATGTGCCTGTTGCGTTATAATTACAGTTAACATACTGCAATTATCCTTGCTGTGGGACTGTTTGTATTCTCTCAAAGGTACTAGACAGAGGGCATTTTACTTCTGGGAAAGAAGTGAAAACTGAGACGGATCACTGTTAATGTGTGCATCAAGCTCCATGGCAACCAAAGGCCGACTGCTGCCCAATTCTTTAGAAAAATTGCTACCTTATAAAGAGTGTAATTGATGATTATTAAGTTCATTGTAATCCTTTTCAAATTGCTGGCTTTGAAGTTCAGGAACACGCAGACTTGGTTGTGTGGCACTTATTAGTTTCATCTAAATTGTTTCATTGGCTGATGTCTCATTAATTGCACATGTGTTGTTTAAAAGATCTTTGGCAAGACGTTGACTCTATAAGCCCTTGACGGGAACATAATAATAGTCATGAGATATGTACACAAAAGGAGTTATTTAACAGGATTTGAGTTGATGTTAATTAACTGGATTTGTTGCTTCATTCATTGACTTGCTAGTTTAATTATCTGAACTAGTAACCAGAAAGTTGTTATTCATATCATTTATGGATCAATTTGTGAATGTTCCCTATTGTAATTACGTGTATTTCTTTTTGCATTTTGCACCACTATGAGCTTCCAAAATACATGCACAATTTAATCATGTCTACAAGAAAATGTCCCCTTTAGTACTCAGACGTATGTTTTCTGATGGTGTAGGGATGGTCAAGGGTTGTTTTTCAGAGAATGAATGATTGACAGATGTCCATCTGATGTTTTTTCAGGACACAGCCTTGGGCAAACCACGTGAGATGTTCTGTTTCGAATCGGACCCAAGCTCCTGTGAGGGGGAGCAGTTGTGTGCTTCTCTGAGCCTGACCTCAGCGACTTGGGTGGCGCTCTCCGATGGAACTGGAAAGTTGACCCTTTTGCGCACCAGCAAGAGGGGTGAGAGTTCACACATTAAATGGGAGGTAGGGGAAAACAACCAGTTTTTTTGGCTTAACACTTCCTACTAATCAAGCTATTAGTCTATAATTGTTGGTTTGAGATTAATTGATGGTGACATTTTAATTCATCTGCTATTTTCCCATTATACTTTTTTATACACGAGTTTATACACGAGATGCACTACATATTTTGCATGTATACTGTTTTATTTCACTCCCAGCCGATGTTCAGTGAGCGTCTAGGAGAGCCGTTCATCATCGTTCACAGCCTGGCTCATGTGTGCTCTCATGTTCATACCATTGAAGTGCTGCTTCTGAGAGTCCAGAAAGATCCATCTGATACCAAAGGCAGCGGTTTCTCAATCTCACTGGAGTGGATCACTGTGGACAACTCTGCTGGGCAGGGTGAGAGTGAGTGTCTCCCTGCTGTTCAATCATTTCAGCTCTTACTTCTAACCCTGAACTGCAAAGGATTTTTGTTTTTGGTCAGTTGATGCAGTGCCAATGTTTCCAAGTCATTTTTCTGCATAAATAAACCAAAATAGTTTGCTTATCTTAATAAGTAGAGTTTACTTGTTTGAATTTTTCAATTAAAATTTTCACTCAAATTATTGATAATATATAAAAGTTATATGTTATATCATAAAATTGTATATTTATATACAATAAAATTTAACTATTTAAATTCAAGCATTTTTAAGGACATTTTGGTAATCACTGTATATAATGACAGTATATAGAGAAATATACGCTACCGTTCAAACATTTGGGGTCAGTAAGTCTTTTTATTATTATTATTTGAATATGTTTTAAAATATAATTCATTCCTGTGATGGCAAAGCTGAATTTTCATTGGACATTACTCAAGTCTTCAGTGTCAAATGATCCTTCAGAAGTTATTCTAAAACTCTGATATTTGGTCTCAAAATATTATAATTATCAATGTTTTTAACAGATAAAACAACACAATCTAACTGACCTTAAACTTTTGAACGTTAGTGTATAATAACAGCATTATCGTGTACACATAATGACACCGTATGTATTTGCTCAACTATATAATATGTGTTTAAATCAATTTTTTAAGTTATTAAAGATGTAATTTTTAGATTTGGAGTGCATGAAAAAGAAAAAATACAGCTAGTAAAGTGCTTTCTTTCTCATAGATGAGGAGAGGAAGTATGGTGTGAGGAAGAAGAGGATGATGAAGGGCAAGTCCGTCCCACACTACACTGCCGTGGAGCCTCAGGGTAAAGGAATCATAGTAGCCTCAGAGAAACCCTTCGTTTTTACTGAGGTGGACGGACTTCCACTTGAGGAGCCACCTGCTGAGAATATGGACGTGGAGAACTCAGGTGAGAATCAGCGGCCCGGGAAAACAGAAGGTCATATTGTCATAAACATATTTCATTCGTGCTGGACAAAACTGTGCCCAAAACATTAGCTTTTTTGTTGTGTGGTTTGAACCAGTCCCAAATATTCATCTGATCTTGAAAGTAAAATTTCACTCTAGGTTGCACTTTGACAGAATTCTGAAAGCCTGCAAGAAAAGACATTTGAAGTAGTCACCAATCAGCCTAGAAGCTCTCAAGTGCTGCAGTCTTGAGGAAGCACACTTTCAGAGAATGATTCAGGCTTGCTGTATCCATAGAAACATCAGAAAGAATCATTCAAATAGAATTCCTCAAATAGTCTGTCATATTGAATGAACTAGTGCCTCATTTTCATTAGTGTTTGACATTTTCTTTTGGTCAGAGAGTGCTAATTGCAAATATTGCCTCATTAGAGGTGCTCAGAGTTGGACGATAGGGTCCTTTCAGTCAAATATTTGTTTATTTCCTTATTTTTTCCTCAGTTTTTTGAAGTGGCATGTTTGCGTACTACTTTCTGGCATAGCTAAAACAGTCAATGATTGAAATCACCAAACAATAAGCTTATAAAACCAAAATCCCAAACATATCGACAGGAAATGATTTATACTTAAACTCATCTTATCCTCTTTCACTCATTTCCTGTTTTTCCTCTAACACCTGTATTAGTCATATGAGAACCTGTGAGAAAGGGAACTTTTAAAAGGCCATTTGTGTCCTGTGCACACTTTGAGCTTTTTTGTGTGAAATAAAGGAGGGATCTCGGCTCATCCTCTTCCTCTTTCTCTCTCTCATTTTAAGAGGCTGAGAGTACTGAGAGACTCCATTGGTAGGCGGATAAAATGGAGGTGCATTAGCTTGTTTCAGAAAGAGAGGTCGACCTTCCTTAGTCACAAAAGACTATTAATGGTCACACGCACACCAGACATTGATATTCTGTTGATAGTGCATTGATTTAAGGGTACATGAAGAAACCAAAGCTTATACGGTAAACACTGTTATGAGAGGGTTGGGGAATCAATGAAGTGTGAATTAGAAGTCTTTCTAGGTGATACAGAATCGATACAATTTTATATCAGTAATTATGTAATTCACACGCACACACACACTGCTTGAAACAATGCCTTTCTCCTTTTTTTGTATCGAAAAGATGACCTTAGATATTAGATAACTCTCCTGAAGTTGTTTTAATAACATTGTTCTTTTTTTTTTCTTTTTTTTTTGACCAAAATGGTTATGATTTAGTTTTCTATAACCATTTAATTTTTGACAGAATTATTACTTTAAATTAGCTACATTTTACACCGTGTAATATTTTATTTTTCACTTTTTTTAATAATGTTATTTTTTTTTTTGCACCCAAAATGGTCATGATTTAGTTTTCTATGACCATTTATTGAATTATTCCTGTAAATTATATTTTACGTTTTTATAGCATTTTATTTTTCCCTGAAGTTCTTTTTGTGTTATTAATTTTTTGCACCCTAAATGGACATGATTTTGTTTATATGACCATTTTTGCCCTCTCTTTATTTCTTAGAATTAAACATTCAAGATTTTTATTTTGTACATGAAGTTTATTGTGACTTAATAACCTCTTCACTGGTCATGTGGTTATGAAAACATAGGCAAACATATTTTAATGCACTCGTGGTTGTGATGTCACCCTATAAACAAACAAACCATATTTTAAACATTTAGAATATTTTATATTTATGCTCACTTATTGATGTTAGTCTTTTTTTTTTTACACCCAAATCTTTTGTAATTAAATTTGATTAGTTTTTCACCATTTCTATTTCTTGAGAATTAAAAAAAAGTCTGCTTTTGCTACTTCACGTTTAAGACTTCTATTATGTAAATTACTTTTATTGCGAGTGAAAAGTAAGCAGATCTACTGATGTTGGTGGTTACATTAGAAGTTGCTGAATACTGAAATGTTAATGTGGGCGCGTACATGCTCCTGTGCTCGTGGCTGTAACATCACAACCATGAAAGAAAAAAAAGAAAAAAGAAAAAAAATTATATATATATATATATATATATATATATATATATATATATATATATATATATATATATAAATAATAATAATAATAATAATAATAATAATAATAATAATAATAATAATATTATTATTATTATTATTATTATTATTATTATTATTATTATTATTATTATTATTATTATTATTATTATTATTATTATTATATTTTTTTTTTTTGCTGTTTAGTTTCCATGAATGGTCTGGGTGAACTTGGGAGGAAGTTTTACATCTTGTCTACATAGTATATCAAATTTTGTATCTTAAAAGAGCCAAATCCTGTTTTCCATGATGTACACACAGAGTCAGAGTGATTTATTTATCAGTGTCACGGAACATCATTGCCCTTTTCTTCATTATCCTGTTTTGCTCAGCAAGATTCCGGTTGGGCTGCAAGTTGACTAGACCTGCAACAAAAGAAGATTATGAGTGTACTGCTCTCACTCCTCATTGCACTCTAAAGCAGCTTTATGGCTTGAGAAAATTGTTCCAATTTCACTAATAAGGTTATGCCAGCACAGCTAAGCCTGAGTGATTGAGACTCCAACCTCTCTGGATGTCTCAGCTCCTTTATTTCCTCATCTGCCTCTCTTTTTACCTTAGTTTCTGATTAAGAAATCAACTGCCACACACTTTTATGTGGAATTCAGTAAGAATGAATTTGAGCTTGTTTATGGTGTTGTTATTAGCACTTGCTCTATTCTTACTGTAGCTTTATCACCTGATTCACTAGGTAAAATGGTAAACATGGCTAAAAATCTGTGCCATGTTGCAGGTCTGTTCTGAATGCTATTTTAAGATGCCATGGACTAATGTGATCTGGCAGACATTACAAAGACTGTACAGGATCACTCCATCACTGTGATCCAGACACCTGAATCAGCTCTTTAAAATGCTAAGTGTACTCGAATACATTATCTGGATGACAGTGTGATCAATAGAAAATGTACACAACCATGTCTTCTAATAAAATTCTATTAAATGCTGCACTGACTAAAGCACATCTTAAAGGAGGCATGTTTGTACTGATCAAAATAACATTGACTTTATATAAATAGTGCGAACTAGTGCATAACACCTGGTAAAGCTGGATTGCAATGGTTGGTGAATAAGATGCATTTTTTTGTGTTAAAATGCCACAACTCGTTAGTGAATCCACCTTTTACTTTGTAACATCTGAGGTTGTTTATTAGGGTAAATGCAGATCTATGGAGATGCAAAAACACCTATAATATATTGTTTTTGGGCAGTACCATCCGACAGTACCATTGTACAATACAGTTAAAAAAAAGTTTTTCAAAGTCTCTTATGCTCACCAAGGCTGAATTTATTTGATCAAAAATACAGTAAAAACATTAATATTGTGAAATGCTGTTACAATTCAAAATAGCCGTTTTCTATTTTAATATGTTTTTAACATATAAATTATTCCTGAATTTTCAGCAGATGTTACTTCAGTATTCAGTGTCACATGATGCTTCAGAAATCAATCTAATATGCTGATTTAGTGTTCTAGAAACATTTATTATCAACGTAAAAAAAAAAAAGTTATGCTGCTTTTTTGTTAACCGTGCTATGTTTTTTCAGGATATTTTGATGAATAAAAAGTTCAAAAGAACAGCATTTATTTAAAATAAAAATCTCTTGTAGCATTATAGATGTTTTTACTGGCACTTATGATTAGTTTAATACATCCTTGTTGAATAAAAGTATTCATTTCTTTACAATAAATTGCCCTAAGAATACCTCTTACATTTGCTGGCAGCAATACCTACTGGTTAAAACCTGATAAATAACTGTAAATAAATGTAACTTCAGTCCTAAAACCACCACCAGAGATGCTATAACCAAACAAATCTAATTAACCTTACCCACAGTTATGGGTTATGGTTTGATCACCCTAATTTCAGTTTGCAGCTGTAACTCTGGGAAAGCAGAAAATCAAATTGACTCGAATTGCTTGAGGTGTCATCAAGTGTGTCTATTTACTAATTTGTCAATTAGCTGATAATTTTATTTGAGGTGACTTATGGTATAAACTACTCCCCTGGAGCAACCTGAGGTTTATTGCCTTGCTTAAGGGCATAATCGTGATTGGTTAAGTCCATGTGGGGGGGTGGGATTGAATTTATAACCTTACAGATACCAGTTTGTTGCTAATGTATGTCGTCACTACACAATTGGAACACAATAGCACATAAAAAGAGCTTTTTTTTCTCCACTAATGTTTTCAACATATGGTTTCTATAAAACCACAGAGTTCATCCTTCCATTGCTAAATAAAGCCACACAATCACACAGGTTGTTGCGCACATACAAGTTTAATTTGTCATCTTTTGCAGTAGTGTGACAGTGACCTAGAATTCTCAGCACTCATCATACTTTGTATTACACACATAGTTCAATGATGGTTGAATGATGTTACAGAAAGAAAAGACAATGAAATTGAGCATACAAGCCAGCATAATTAAATACAGCCTTGTCTTTTTATTTTTACCTTTGCTGGTTGTTTTGTCATTTAGAAGGTTGTTCAGAAGGATATACTCTTTGCCTGTAGTGTTTCTTACCCGTTTATTAATTTAAGCAAACAAGTCATGTGCAAGTCTTCCAGATATCAGTGTAATTTAATTATGCATTGATTCGTAAACATCTGCTTTGAATCAGGTGTCACTTCTTCCATTGTTCTGTGTTCATTGTTCACAGATCCCATCTACTTCTGGCAGCAAACAGAAGAGGATGTTACCGTGAATATGCGGTTACCTGAAGGCACCACCAAAGATGACATCCGCTTCAAGCTCACCGTAGACTGCCTACGTGTCGGAGTAGGAGATTATGCACCACTTCTGAATGGGCAACTGTTCGCTCCTGTAGATCCTGAGGCCAGCACCTGGACCATTAAAGATGATAAGAGGTGAATAGAGGTGGAAGTTAGAATTACAATAGAATAGAATTTACCACCTTGGAGCAACAACTTGTGTTTACGGGGTTATTTTACCCTAAAATTCCATCGTAATTTACCTGCCCTGATCTTTTTCCGAACCTGTATGACTTTGTTTGTAGAACACAGAAAAGAGAAGATGTTTTGCACAATGTCCAGGCTTTGTAATGGGTGATTTATAATGTCCAAAAATTACCCTAAAAAAAAAAATAAAAAAAAAAAGTCATGCGTTAAATTACAAGTCTGCTGAAGACACAAATGTTTTGTTTGAGGAACAGAAAGGAATAATTTCAGATCGAAATAACACCACTGTAGTTCTTAAATCTCATATCCACAATATCGTTTTTAAGTGAAAATGCTGATGTTGGAAATTGGTAAGGTGCCCCACATGACATGCATGAAAAAAAGAGATACTGTGAATTAAGAATTCCATCACACAGTTTATTAATTTGTGGCCATTTTTTTTTTTTATTGATGTGTTCCCTCGTTTTACTTTAAATAATTGTCACATTTTATTAGATAGTGAGTCTCTTTTATGTTAGGTAAGTCGTGTCAGTGTTGAACTGATTTGTTTCCATGATTTACTGTAACTAAACTGAGGGAACAAATTAATTGTAATTGGAAGGAATTCTTAATTTGTGGCCATAAGTTCTTATTTTTCCCTCGGGAAGTCATTTACGGGGCTCCATAATAAATGTTATTTCTTGCATACATAAAAATACATTTCTAAAAATAAAAATAAATACATTTTTAAAAACTAAAAACATTCTTTTTTCATGAAGACTAGGGGCCAGATTTACTAAACAGGGCAAATTAGCGTTAAAGCACAATTCCATAAAAGCGCCGATGGGAGGGGAAAATTCTGCGTGTGATTTACTGATAGTGCGCACATTAAAGAACACAGACGCAGCCAGATCATTTCCATAATGACCAGCGCAATCTACCAAGAGCAGTGCAAATTACCACCTGCTTTAAGACATGCTTTTTTTGGGCGTTAAATAATGATGCAAATACCAGTAATTTGACGAGCGCAAACGTAAATCGCATTGCGTGATTCATTCAGTTTTTGGTCATTATATGGCAAAAAGCAGACTGGAAATTCTGCTAAACATCTTACTTTTTGTTTCACTGAGGAAAAAGTCGTACGGTTTGGAACAAGATGAAGGTGAGTAAATAACAGCAGAATTTTCTTGAAAGTTCAACAGTGTGTTGAACTGTTTTCTAAATGTAAATAAAGCTTAAGAACTGTTGTTGTTCCACATTATGGCTTGGCAAAGACTAAATATATTGTGTATATGCACAAGAGGATTTTGGCAAACGCATATGGAGAACAACCGCCCACAGTGTTGTATGTTTTTTAGAGGTGTGAGTTGCCACTGTGCCTCCGTACACATTCATCGCACGTGTCGAGATGCGAATGGTTTTACAAAGTAGTCATTTCTCAGAAACATGATTAGAGCATTATTTGTTCATCTGATTTGAATTTCCACATCCTTCCCTTCATCCGTTGTTCATTCCTCTTTCTAATAAACATCACCTCATGTCTCGTTCTCTCACCACCTCCTCTTGAGATGCAAACAACCCCTCCCTCCACGTTGTTCTTAGTCCTCCGTCTGTGTTTCCAGATCCTTGATTTTAATAAGAGGCCCCTGATGGCCCCTCTTGTGCTCTTGAGTGTGTGAGCCGGACGCTGTCTGAGTTCGGATTTGAGTGTTTATACGTGCGTTTATGTTTTCTGTCTGTTGTTTTTGCTGTCAATGTAACTGTCATTTGCATTTGTATGGGAACCCAAAGTGGTCCTCCTCATGAGACATATACAATATAATGGAATATATAAAATGAATTGTTTTATCAGATGCAATTGAATCGATTGGAAATGTTCCACCCTTAATAGTACTTGTACACAGTGTTCAAAGTCCTTTATTTATAACAGAACTGTCAACACCATAAAGCAAAATGTGATTTTATTCAGTGATCTGTGTGATGGGAAATCATTTGAACTTTATCCAGAAGTACCGAGGAAGTTTAAATGATTCACCTGTGATATACTATAAAAATTGTGTTTGATCTGTTTTTTTGAAATATGTAGAGTTTTTGTTTGTGTAGTTTGGAGGTCAGTCTACAGAAGCGAAGTGAAGGGCCGCTGTGGTCCGAGGTGATTCTGGGGGACCGGAGGGGAGAATATCTAATGAGTGACGAACAAAAATCACAGCTTCAACAGAGACTCTCGTATCTCACTGCTGAAGACCTGGTCAGTTCACTTTTGGAAAATTTATATAAATAATTTTCACACAATAAATAATTCTGTTTAAATTATCATAGTTTTAAATGTGATTGTTCATATTTTTTATGATGGATTTTCATCTTTTAGAATTTGATGTTTAGGAAAAGAATATTTTTTATACATAGATATTTAAAACGTAGCAAAAACATGCACTGGGGAAAGCTTCTAAATTGTTAGTATTTGTTTCTTATTTGACTTTATAGAATCCAAACCCAGAGAAGGACAAGCCCCCTTGCAACGCCCAGGAACTGGAGGACTGTGACATGTTTCCAGAAGACAGCTCTACACTGATGCGCTTTGATGGTGCCACTCTGAAGCCCACACATGTGGTAAGGCCATAGAAAAACAATAGGCTGGATGAGGCTTCAAAGTCCAGATGTCGTCTGTAATTGGTCAGATATTTTTCACAACATCATTATTTAGGTTTAAATTATTGTGGTTGAACTACTGTGATTGCTCCATCTCAACCAGTAACATATAAAAATTAAAAATAACATATACATTTTTCCAAACTTTAGTTTGTATTTAATGAACGTATTTCATTATTAAGCCAATTTTGAGAATTAGAGCCGTCTCTGCCAGAGAATATTGGTTTAAAAAAAAAACTTGATCTGATGTGCTGACAGATCAGTGTTTGTCAGATCAGTGTTTGAATTCCTACTGACCTAATGCAATCGTTATCTTGTTTAAGTTCCCTTAAGAGGCTCAGGATCTGTGCTGTTATGTTGAGATGTAATGCATCTTGAAATAAGCTGTGCTGTAAGAGTATCTGTGTATCATTCGTTTTTTGATTTAATATTGAAAGTAGAAAAATGAAAAAACGGCTCCTTTTTGTTTTGTTTTTTTGTTTTTTTTTTCAAAAAAAACGAAAAACGAGAATTCAGCTCAAGTTTTCGTTTTTCATTCAGTGTAGAAAAATGAATAAACAGTTTGACTATTCGATTTCTACTCGTGGGTGGGAATTAAACGCCCCTTTCTGCTGATTGGTCAGCCAAAGATCAAACCGCGCCGTCATCTGCAGTAGCCTATCATGCAGCAGAATAATAGTCCTCAGCTGCTGTAGTTGTACGGATTCCTAAAGCATTTATTGCAACTACATTTGATCTTTTTTCATCAAACAGACTAACGAATAGCTCAACACAACTCGTACTGGGGCAGAGTCTAGACAGGGCTTTCTTCTCTGTAGATATAAATTCTATTCTTTGCATCAGCTGGGCATGGCAGGGTATGAGCTGTCTGTTTGTTTAATTAATTAATTTGTTTCAAAATAAATATTTTAACACTAAGACAAAAAGGAAAGAACAATAAATTGGCTTGGGTATAGGCCTATGTTCACACAAGAACTGTCATTCTGACTGACAACCGGAGAGCAACAGATTTTAAATAGCCTACTGTTAGAGTTTATTATGTAGACTTGTGTTTTATTAAAATTGATTATAATTGATATCTCATAAAGGATATGCGTTCACACACAGGACTGCAACATAAGATTTTCATAAAATATAACAACTTGCCATTTCGGTTTGTTTCTCACCAAACCCACAGTATACCTTCAGAATGCTTGGAATATACGCCACGAGATGCATAGGATTGTTTTACGACAGATATGCATCCGCTTCAAAAAATAAAAATAAAAGACCAAAGTCTCTGCCATTAAATTGGCAAGTGCGAGCAGGATATTTTTTTGTTATTTAAGGAATGGGCCTTTAGAACAACATTAAGGTGAGTAGTCACTCTAGTTCACACATAAATTGCGATGGGTTAAATAAACTCAATAAACAGACAGACGCGATACAGTCAAGCGCAGAAGTGCACAGGAAACAAGCAGCAGTCATATTTAAAGCAGTTTAAAAATGCAGTTTAAATTAATATTGAGTACTGATTGATGTTCACTTGGATTTTTTCCCCATAGAGGGAAAATAACTTAATACTCTGTCATTTATAGTCGTATGGTAAAATGTATATTTTTATTTGTGTAACATTAACGTTCAAAATAATTACAAAATGTCATGCCTTTGAAAAATAAAGAGAACAACAGAATGCGCTGCTTTAGCCCGTCTCCTTGAGCATCTTTCTGACGCATGCCACAAACATGAACCACATCTAATACCTGTCTTTTGAAAGGCTTCATTTAGATTATTTGACATTAAATGCATCATATAAGTCACTTTGGAATAAATCACAGCCTGTGTATCATGATTTAAAAAAAAAGCAACTTTATAGTCTGGAAATAAGGCTATAGCAAATTATTTCACGGACCCCCCATCACTAAGAACCGCTGGTCTACACATAAGAAAGCCCTGTCTAGACTCGGCCCTGGTACGAGTTGTGTCGAGCTATTCATTAATCTTTTTGATGAAAAAAGATGAAATGTAGTTGCAATAAATGCTTTAGGAATCCGTCAAACTGCAGCAGCTGAGGACTATTATTCTGCTGCATGATACTGCTGAAGAACTGATGACGACGCGGTTTGATCTTCGGCTGACCAATCAGCAGAAAGGGGCGTTTAATTCCCACCCACGTGTAGAAATCGAATATTCAAGCTATTTTTTCATTTTTCTATCCCTGAACGAAAAACGAAAATTTAAGCTGAATTCTCGTTTTTCGTGTTTTGGAATACAACAAAAAGGAGCCGTTTTCTCATTTTTCTACTTTCAATATTAAATTAAAAAATGAATGAACGAATGATGCACGGATTGAAGAGGGTGTGAGTGCAGAAGCACAATATTGATTTTTCTCTCATGGTGTCTTGTGCTGCGAGTAACATTCCTGCACTTGATGGTTCGGCTCAATCTAGCACTGACTATGTCTTTGACACGCAATCAAAGGATCAGTCACCTAAAAGTAAAGTGGCTGAAAGCAAAGTCAATAATATTATAATGGCTGATTTTAACAGTTCTTTCATGCCAGAAATCTCAGTAATTAATTGCAAGAAATGGCTTTTATTATAGGTGCATTTGTGCTAATCAAGTCATTTCTCTATGTTCATTTAGAATGTGGATTAAGTGTACTGTACCTATTTGTACAAGACAGAATGGAAGCCTAATTGCACCTGATACTAGAATAGTTCTTAGCTTATGAAATGCAGGAGTTTTTTAGTCTTTAATACATACAATATAGTAGGAGAGTTAATCGCATGAATTATTTTGAGAAACCTGCAAGCAGGGTCCAAAATTAACAATTTTACATACTTACATAAATATTTAAATTATATATAAAGTTATTGTCTCTAGGTCACCCAAAAATGAAAGTTATGTCATCATTTACTCATGCTCATGTCCTTTCTTTCTTTGGTGGAACATAAAAGAAGATATTCTGAAAAATGTTGGTAACCAAACTGTTGACTTCCATTGTATGGAAAAAAATACTAAGACAACTCTCAAATAATCTTTTTTTTAATGTTCTGCAGAGTTATACAGGTTTGAAATGACACGAGGGAGAGTAAACATCCTTTTAATACCCATTTAAAACCCATAAATAATGGCATTAGTTATATAATTGTAAATGTAAATCATTCATGCTACTTCTGAGCTGCAATAAACAGTCTGTAAATATATCCAAATATTCAAATGTATCTAAATTTTTCAGATGCCACTTCTGAAAAAAAAAAAAAAAAATCATGGCCCATTTTGTCTAATAAATTCTATGTTGAATCAAATAAAATATTTCTAATTAATTTTCTAAATATCTTCTAATATTTCTATATATCTAATTTCAAAGGATTATTCATAAATATCCATAAATTTGTGACAAACTGTGCAGACCAATGTATCACTCAGAGTTGACATGTTAATACTGAACCCTGCTTGGAAGGCTGTGTTAAATTATGATTTGTATGATTTTCTGTCTTTCATTTATAATAGGTTTATCATTTCTGGTGAAGATAATAAATGGTTGCAAATCCGCTTAACACTTAAATTACACAGGTCCACGGTTTGTTACCATTTACATTTATGCCTTAATTTACAATTCAAGGCTTTTTATTCTGCATTTATTATTATTATTATTATTAGTAGTATTAGTAGTAGTAGTAGTAGTAGTAATAGTAACAACAACAATAATAAATCAATCATCATTATTATCATCTCATGGCTTTTCATTCTTATCTGTACATGCACTGCAGTACATTTTGTAAAGACTTTCAGACTTTTTTTCTTTTGCCATAGAATAAAATTCCACGTAGAATCATCACCTCCCACCCTCCCCCATCATTTCCTCTCTTCCTCTCACTTCTAAATCACTTACATTGATGCAGCGAAACACACTGACCTTTTTCTGAGTGCACTCGCTCACAGGTTGCAAAGCCGCCTCTCTCCTGGTTCTGAGGAGAGTCTTTCCCATGTTGACCTCTTCAGAGATTTCAGATTGCATGTTTATGTCCCTCAGCTGGGTGCTGTAGTTGACCTGAAAGAACTTGTATTTCTTTTTGTGTTTCTGTAGAGTGGTACCTCTCCTTTGAGAGACACACTCGTCTTTCAACTCGAAGCCACGATGGCAACGAGTGAAGGAGAGGGTTGACATTTACTGTATATGTGAATGATGTGTATCTCAAGAGCTCCTCACCGCAATTTGAGACAAGCAAAGTGCTTTTCCGTTAAATATAGACAGTATAATGCTAGAGATGCAGTGATGGATGGTTATTTTAATATTTGTTGCCATGAGATCTGTAGTAATGCATTGCCCAAAAGCTGCTTTTGTAGTTGACCTGGTTAAATGAAAGATTAACCCTTCAGCTTTCACTTGAATTCATGGGGCCCAGGGATTTTTTTAAACCCGTATGGCTTTTCTCTGTGGAACAAAAAGAAGACCAGGATTTTTATACTTCTAAATCTAAAACCACAAGAAAAATAACTGAAATGAAACTGAAATAAAATCAACATTAACTGAAATAAAATGAAATATAAAAAAGGCAACTTATTTTTATTTAGTTAAACTTAAAGTATCAAAATCACTAAAACTAAAATAAAAATGTATAAAACTACACAGACATTTAAAAAAAAAACTAAAAATGAAAATGGCAAAACAAAATACTAAAAATGATTAAAATTAAATAATTTTAAACTAAAATAAAATAACTAAATATCTAACTAAAATTAATAAATAACTAAATAACTCCAAATAAAATGGGAAATATAAAAATAAAAACTTCAAAAGTTCAAAATAATAATAAAATCTATAATAGTATCTCAATTATAATAAAATAATGTTAGCATCATTTTCGGGTGAACACTGGCCCTTATATATATATATATATATATATATATATACACACACACACACAAAAAATGGTTTTCAGTAATGTATTAATCATTTGCTTTTGCTAATTCACCAAGTTTTACACAACATTTTATTTATTTATTTATTTATTTATTTTATTATTTTTTTTTTAATGGACTGTAATTGCCTTAGGAGAACTTTTAGGCTCTGTTTGCAAAGGTTATTCAAAAAGGTAGACAGCAAATTTTGCTTTGAGACCCAATTTTATACAAATTCTTACTGTATTGGGTGTATCCTTCCTGAAAAAAGCAATTCTATAATGATTTGTACATGTTCACTGGGGGGAAAAAAAAAAAAAAGGGGGGGGGGATGCTATATAGTTGCTTTTCATTCACTAAGAAGTATCTCTAAGAATACTCCAGTCTAATTATAAATGGACTATTTTCCCAATGTGAAAATGTTCTATATATTTTTATGCTTGTTTTGTTTGCTTAGCAGCATGCTAATAAACTCTATTGGAATCATTTGGAGCTGTTGGTGTTTGTTTGTATAGTCCTAAAACCTAGAAGTAAAATGTTATTGTTTTATTATTTTTTTTATTTATATTTATTTACTTATTTGAATATATAGTGAATGAGGTCTGTGATTAACACATACTTGTTTCATTCGTTTTATTTTTAGAAATACAGTAAAAAGTAATAATGAAGTATTATTACAATTTAAAGTAACTGTTTTCTGTTTTAATATATTTTAAAATGTAATTTATTCTTGTGATGGCAAATCTGATTTTTTTAGCATTACTCCAGTCTTCAGTGTCACATGATCCTTCAGAAATCATTCTAATATGCTGATTTGCTGCTTATAAACCTTTTTTTTTTTTAATCAATGTTGAAAACCTTGTGCTGCTTAATATTTTTGTGGAAACCATGGAATCTCAAAACCAAAGTTTTTTGGTTTTGAGATTGTTTGATGAATAGAACGATTAAAAAGAACAGGATTTAATTGAAATAGAAATCTTTTGCAACATTATAAATGTCTGTCATTATTAATGGCAGTCTTTATCAATTCAGTGCATCCTTGCTGGATAAAAGTTTTGACAAAAAAAAAAAAAAAAAAAACTGATGCCAAACTTTTGAATGAAAGTGTAATATAGTTGTGTGTATACACTACCATTACAGTTTCCTGTTTATGCAGGAAATGTTTAATACTTTTGACATCCAAAGATTTACTGTAATGTAGCATCACTCATTCCCTTTCTAAATTTATACATATTTTTGAGAAATAAAGTAATTAAACTAATTCCAAAAGCAGATCTGCAGAGAGACAGGTTTATAGAGGTAATTTAGCGTATTTTATGTCGAAATGACAGTGGTGGCAATTTTAAGATGCATTTAAGCATGTGCAGCTGTCATCAGTTGTGAATAACGGATGCCACACACTCCTCTGAATTTAATACACAGTTACCAGTAAGCAGAGCAAGATGACATTTTGAAAATGGTATTTTTAAGGAGATTTTGGCAGCCAACATTCACCAAATGGATTTTAGGACAAGTGTAAAGTGCAGAGGTACAAAGACGTCACTGAGAAGTCATAACACTTATTTTCAGTACAACATGAAAACGGTCAAGATTCATAAAAAGTAAGAGACATTTTACATCATGTCTATGACGATAATGGTGGTTGACTTACAGATGCCACCATCTTGCATTGCTGTTGTTTACTCTTGACGTTTCAATCCTGCTGTCATTTCAGATGGGCGCCTCATAATTGGCTCTTTTTATGAGAATATGCATGGGGATCTTTTCCTTTCTCATTTCATATTCTGCTAGAGTGATGGGATAATAGGCAGACAGTACAATGAAAAAACTGACTCAAAAGAATGCAATATCCATTCATATCCATTCTGCTTGCCAGCCTCCATTTCTACTGAGAAAATATGATGTGAAATCTTAAAGAGACAATCACACAGAGAAATTTTTTTTTTTTTTTTTAAGAAGATGATACAGGCAGAATTGGTTATTTAAATTTTTTTTTAGATCATTTAAATGTATATATAAATTATGCAATTTTCCAGACAAATTTATAAAAAGTCTAAAGTCTAACTATAATTGGAACATGACTGATTTTGTTTATTCCTTTTTTATTTCTTAAATACTTTTATTCAGCAAAGACTTTAAATTGATTAAAAGTGACTGTAATGACTTTTGATTTTTCAAATAAATGCTGTTTTTTGAACTTTGTTTATCAAAGATTCCTGAAAAAGATCAGTTTCCACAACTGTTTTCAACATTAATGGTAATCCAAAAAAAAAAAAAAGAAAAGAAAGAAAGAAAAAAAAAACACACAAAATCGGCATATCACAATGATTTCTGAAGTATCATGTCACACTAAAGACTAGAGTAATGATGCTGAAAATTCAGCTTTGCCATCACAGGAATAAATTACATTTTAAAATTTTAAAATAGAAGGTTGTAATAATATTTCAAAATATTACTGTTTTTACTGTATTTTTGGTCAAGTAAAGGTGAGCATAAGAGACTTCTTTCAAATACATTAAAAAGTCCTACTGAAACTTTTGAAAGGGTATATATTATGGTGTAGATTTTTTTAGAATATTTTTAGACAGATCATTTTGCATTACTTACTTGCTTTTTCTTGAACTTTAGGTGAGCCTTGGAAGCCACCAGTTCCTTTTCTCTGTGCATATTGACCCCTCTGAGATGCCCGCTTTCTGCTTACGGCACGATGTTGATGCACTGCTCTGGCAGCCCCGTCCCACCCAGGACAACGATATATGGGAACACATTTCAACATTTAATGCGCTCGGTAAGGCCAGTTGTATGTGAATAATGTGAAATGTCAAACTCCTTATCTTCCCTTTCATAGTGTTTTTACAACCTGACGCAACCAAGCTTTCATTTTCTATCCCAGTTTAATGTGCAATTAGACACTGAGACAATGTTTTTTCGCACAGTTCTTCTTATACAAAAAGTCTTAATTCTTATTTCTCTTCAGGTTATGTTCAGGCTTCAAAACGCGATAAAAAGTTTGCAACCTGTGCCCCCAACTTCTCCTACGCTGCTCTTTGTGAGTGTCTCAGGCGTGTGTTCATTTACCGCCAGCCCTCGCCGGTCGACACAGTGCTCTTCAACCGGAAGCAGGGTCGGCAGGTCGGGCAGGTCGCCAAACAACAGGTAGCCAACCTTGACACCAGTGACCCCGTACTTGGATTCAGGGCCACTAACGAAAGACTGTTCGTCCTGACTGCAAACAACCTATTTGTGCTGAAAGTGAACAATTAAGATTCTCCAGTATCTTATTAGCATTCTTAGTATCTTATTCCAGTATTCTTTCTGCTGGATGAGTTGACACTTCTGCTCCAAGATTGGTCAGGGGCTGTTTGAAGTCATTGGTGAACATTAAACTTATCCAGTATATGGTGGTCATATTTCAAGACCAAGTTGGTATGAACTTCTCTAATGTATCACTGGGCCTGTGTATGTTAGTATTTGTCTTTATATGTAAAACATTAAGCTTGAAACACATTCATATGTTCCTCCAGAGACACAATCAATAGCATGAATGTCACATTGCATTCCATTAGAATGTAAGCGGATACTTAAAATAAATAAGCATCTGTAAGACCCTGTCTGTTTTCCACTCTTAATGTTTTTTTTTTAACATTTTGACCACAGTCGATGCAGAAGTTAGAAAGTATTTACATTTACCCCTGTTGTGTTCCTCACAGACCATGACCCCATCAGAACAAACCTGTGAAGCTTTTTGACAAAGCAATTATTTTACCAGACATGAGTCAGCAGTCAAGGATCAACAGATACCAAATGCCATGAGACGGCATCAAAATTGGACAGGCAGGTGTGACGCATTTCAGAAAAATTGCCTATATCTTTCATTTAAAAATAATGATTTAATCATTTTAAATAATTTAATGATAACTTAAAAAAAAAATATATATATACACACACACACACACACACACACCGGTGCATCTCAATAAATTAGAATGTCGTGGAAAAGTTCATTTATTTCAGTAATTCAACTCAAATTGTGAAACTCGTGTATTAAATAAATTCAGTGCACACAGACTGAAGTAGTTTAAGTCTTTGGTTCTTTTAATTGTGATGATTTTGGCTCACATTTAACAAAAACCCACCAATTCACTATCTCAACAAATTAGAATATGGTGACATGCCAATCAGCTAATCAACTCAAAACACCTGCAAAGGTTTCCTGAGCCTTCAAAATGGTCTCTCAGTTTGGTTCACTAGGCTACACAATCATGGGGAAGACTGCTGATCTGACAGTTGTCCAGAAGACAATCACTGACACCCTTCACAAGGAGGGTAAGCCACAAACATTCATTGCCAAAGAAGCTGGCTGTTCACAGAGTGCTGTATCCAAGCATGTTAACAGAAAGTTGAGTGGAAGGAAAAAGTGTGGAAGAAAAAGATGCACAACCAGCCGAGAGAACCGCAGCCTTATGAGGATTGTCAAGCAAAATCGATTCAAGAATTTGGGTGAACTTCACAAGGAATGGACTGAGGCTGGGGTCGAGGCATCAAGAGCCACCACACACAGACGTGTCAAGGAATTTGGCTACAGTTGTCGTATTCCTCTTGTTAAGCCACTCCTGAACCACAGACAACGTCAGAGGCGTCTTACCTGGGCTAAGGAGAAGAAGAACTGGACTGTTGCCCAGTGGTCCAAAGTCCTTTTTTCAGATGAGAGCAAGTTTTGTATTTCATTTGGAAACCAAGGTCCTAGAGTCTGGAGGAAGGGTGGAGAAGCTCATAGCCCAAGTTGCTTGAAGTCGAGTGTTAAGTTTCCACAGTCTGTGATGATTTGGGGTGCAATGTCATCTGCTGGTGTTGGTCCATTGTGTTTTTTGAAAGCCAAAGTCACTGCACCCGTTTACCAAGAAATTTTGGAGCACTTCATGCTTCCTTCTGCTGACCAGCTTTTTAAAGATGCTGATTTCATTTTCCAGCAGGATTTGGCACCTTCCCACACTGCCAAAAGCACCAAAAGTTGGTTAAATAACCGTGGTGTTGGTGTGCTTGACTGGCCAGCAAACTCACCAGACCTGAACCCCATAGATAATCTATGGGGTCCTGTCAAGAGGAAAATGAGAAACAAGAGACCAAAAAATGCAGATGAGCTGAAGACCACTGTCAAAGAAACCTGGGCTTCCATACCACCTTTGCAGTGCCACAAACTGATCACCTCCATGCCACGCCGAATTGAGGCAGTAATTAAAGCAAAAGGAGCCCCTACCAAGTATTGAGTACATATACAGTAAATGAACATACTTTCCAGAAGGCCAACAATTCACTAAAAATATTTTTTTTATTGGTCTTATGAAGTATTCTAATTTGTTGAGATAGTGAATTGGTGGGTTTTTGTTAAATGTGAGCCAAAATCATCACAATTAAAAGAACCAAAGACTTAAACTACTTCAGTCTGTGTGCGTTGAATTTATTTAATACATGAGTTTCACAATTTGAGTTGAATTACTGAAATAAATGAACTTTATGCACCTGTATATATATTAGGGGTGGGAATCTTCAGGCACTTCACGATCCGATTCCAAAACGATTCTTGATCTACATTTTTTTCCCCAATTAATTCTTCTGCTGTGCAAATACATCTTTACAACTTTACATTTTACCCAAAATTGCAGTTTCTATGCTTTTTGTTTATAGTTGGAATCTCTATGTCAGTACTGCTGCCATCTTAAAAATAGGGGTGTGAATCTTCACTGGTTTCACGATTCAATTCAATTACGATTATCATTATCAACTTAATATCACGATGCGTCACATTCTCGATGCGTCAAATTTATTTTGTGCAAAATTTACTTTATTTTTTTTT